>CM063497.1:37723568-37731068 GCA_032207245.1 Pardosa pseudoannulata
TTTTTGGCTGAGAATTATCTGGTACACACTGAAATTTTTTTTATCTTTATACTCTTCAAAAGTTTCCCGATACTGTGAATGTAGTTTAGAATCACGTTGAATTCATTTAAAGCAAAGATAATTTAAAGTTTACTTTGCTACTTCAAAATTATCGTTAAGTTCCTACCAATTTTTTTCTGCAGTAATTAATGGAAGTTAAGGAGTAAAACTATCATTTCCACAATACATCGGAGGTACATAGAATTTGTTGTTAATCCCGGTGATAAAATTTTACTGCATTAAAAAAATTCGATGATTCAATTTAAAATTATCACATATTTACCTAATCTATTATTTAAGCTAGTTACTTAAGAAAATTATATAAGTAATATCTAAATTCAGTGATAAAATGTTCGAATATAATGCAGATAATATTTAAATAATTGGAAATAATAATTGATTCAAAGAGATGGTTAAAGGAATGACGTCATAATGGCAGAAAAAATGTTATTTTTACCTATTTACGTGACAAAGTGATAAATTCAATCGTCTGCTCTTAACCGGGGAAAATAGGGCTTGAAATAATCGCATTAAATGCTAGAGAAGGGGGAAGGGGTGGATTTCTATCCTAACACATCAAAAATCCAATATGGATGTCTCTATCCATTCCAGGTCCAGCCGCTTCATAAATTCGAGGACATACGGTCATATAACTTAGGCTGTTATTATATAGAGGAAAACAAAAAAGTCGTTTTAATGCAATAAGAGAAATATGTAATATAAATATTTTTCGACAATTAAGCGTATACCAAACATTATTATAAATTTTTGATTTAATTTGGTCACTTTCAGGTCTTTGTCCTTCAAATATAAATTTTCAAAACTTAAAAATCTCAATTCATATTTCATATTTTTATTTTCTTAGATTTACTTCTTTTTACTGTATTGCTTGAAAGTTTTTTCCTTAATTTATTTAATATCTTATGTATATGTTGCTGTCAAAAGCATCAGAATTAAAGAAAAATATGAAACTGTTCTTAAAGCATTCGAACATTATTTTTAATCACTTTTTTCGAATATTTTTTTGCAAATTTTACTGAACATATCATTTACTCTAGAGACACATAAACAACAACTACTATTTTAAATGTATTTATTTTTTTTATAATTAATAAATGAAATGAAAATTTTAAAATTTTTGATATCCGCTGTTTATAAAAACGTTCGATTTCTTAAGGACAATTTACCGAATTGAAGATATGTTTCAATTAATGGAAAAGATAAGAGTTTTTTTTGTTTGCTTGTTTATTATCGATTTTATAATTCAACGGGAGAAAGTTGTCAGATAAAAAATTGCTTGAATACATTTTATCAACTTTAAATAGTACTTCGTGTGTATTCGTAAAGAAAAGAAATGTTACTGTTATTTTAAATAATAGTTCACTGTCACACGTTCACAAATTAAAGTGATTTTGGGATTATTATTTAAATATTACTGTCACAAAATATTGCAAGATTATGATGTTACAGAAAATTCAAATTTTGGAGAATCATTAGAATAGTATTACATAAGTTAATTAATACTTTAGTATTATGCATTAGTAAATTACGGAAAGTAAATGAAGATTTACACTTACATCTATGAAAAGAAATGTGATTTACAAATATTGCTATGCACTAATTGTTAAAGACATATTAAATCATATGTGCTGTCTGACGTCACACGTTAACAAATTTAAGTGGATTTGTATTATTTACATTTCTATGTTAAAAAATATTAAAAAATTATAATCTTACAAAAAGCTCAAATTTAGAAGAATCCCTAGAATAGCATTACGTAATTTAGTTATTCCGTCAGTATTACGTATAAGTAAATTATGGAAAGTAAATAAAGATTTAAATTTACATCTATGAAAAGAAATCTCATTTACAAATATTGCTATGTACATAACATTAACGTAATAAATACTAAATTAGATATGCTATGAGTCCTCAGTCACACGTTAACAAATTATAGGGATTTTGGAATTATTATTTAAAATTTTATGTCACAAAATATTACAAAATTTTAATTTTACAAAAAATTCAAATTTTGAAGAATTCTTAGAATAGTATTAGGTAATTTAGTTATTACGTCAGTATTACGTATAAGTAAATTATGGAAAGTAAATGAAGATATAAATTTACATCTATGAAAAGAAATCTCATTTACAAATATTGTTCATAATATTAATGTAATAAATACTAAATTAGATATCCTATGAGTCCTCAGTCACACATTAACAAATTATAGGAATATTGGAATTATTATTTAAATTTTTATGTCACAAAATATTACAAAATTTTAATTTTACAAAAAATTCAAATTTTGAAGGATATCTAGAATAGTATTAGGTAATTTAGTTATTAAGTCAGTATTACGTATTAGTAAATTATGGAAAGTGAACGCAGATTTACATTTACATCTATGAAAAGAAACCTGATTTACAAATACTGCTATGTACTTAACATTACTGTAATATTAAAGTAGATAATCTAACAGTCTGAAGTCACAAATTAACAAATTAAAGTGATTTTGTAATTATTATTAACATTTTTATGTTAAAAAATATTACAAAATTATAATCGCACAAAAAATTTCAATTTTGAAGAATTCTTAGAATAGCATTACGTAATTTAGTTACCACGTTAGTATTACGTCTTAGTAAATTACGGAAAGTAAATGAAGATTTTAATTTATATCTATGAAAAGAAACATCATTTACAAATATTGTTATGTACTTAACTTTAACTTAATATTAAAGTAGATATCCTATCAGTTCACTGTCAGGCGTTGAAAAATTAAAGTGATTTTGGATATATAATTTCAAATTTTATGACCCAAAGTAATACAAAATTATAATTTAAAAAAAAAATTCAAATTTAGAATAATCTTTAGAATAGTATTACGTAAATTAATTATTAATTTAGTATTAAGTATCAATAAATTACGGAAAGTAAATAAAGATTTACGTTTACATCTATAAAAAGAAGCGTGATTTACAAATACTGGTACGTAAAAAACATATGTCTACGCTAAACGTTAACGTAATATAATATTAGGTATCCTAACCGTCACCCGTCACACGTTAACAAATAAAAGTAATTTTGGATTTATTATTTAAATTTTTATGTCACAAATTATTTAAAATTATAATTCAAATTTTGAAGAGTCTTTAGAATAGCGTTAGGTAATTTAATTATTACGTTAGCTGTAAATAATTGTAAATTATGGAAATTGAATGAAGATTTAATTTCACGTCTATGAAAAGAAACCTGATTTACAAATATTGCTATGTACTTAATGTTAACGTAATATTAAATTAATTATCCGATCAGTCCGCCGTCACATGTTAACAAATTAAAGTGAATTTCTATTTATTTTTTAAATTTTTATGTCACAAAACATTTCAAAATTATAATTTTATAAAAAATTTAAATTTAGAAGAATTCTTTGTATAGCATTACGTAATTTAGTTATTATGTTAGTGTTATTTATTAGTAAATTACGGAAAATAAATTAAAAATTATTTTTACATCTATGAAAAGAAACCTGATTTACAAATATTGCTATGTACTTAATGTTATATTATCCTTTGTATAGCATTACGTAATTTAGTTATTATGTTAGTGTTACTTATTAGTAAATTACGGAAAGTAAATTAAAATTTATTTTTACATCTATGAAAAGAAACCGGATTTACAAATATTGCTATGTACTTAATGTTATATTATCTTTTGTATAGCATTACGTAATTTAGTTATTATGTTAGTGTTACTTATTAGTAAATTACGGAAAGTAAATTAAAATTTATTTTTACATCTATGAAAAGAAACCTGATTTACAAATATTGCTATGTACTTAATGTTAACGTAATATTAAATTAGATACCCTATCAGTTCACTGTCACACGTTAACAAATTAAAGTGAATCTGGATTTATTATTTAAATTTTTATGACACAAAATATTAAAAAATTATAATTTTACAAAAATTCAAATTTTGAAGAATCCTTAGAATATTATTAGGTAATTTAGTTATTAAATTAACATTACATAGAAGTAAATTAAGTAAAGTAAGTGAAGATTTATTTTTAAATCTCTGAAAAGAAACCTGATTTACAAATATTGTTATGTACTTAACGTTAGCGTAATATTAAAGTATATATCCTATAAGTCCACTGTCACACGTTCAGAAATTAAAGTGATTTTTGTTTAGTTTTTAAATATTTTTGTCAGAAAATATTGAAAATTATGATCTTATAAAAAATTCAAATTTTGAAGAATGCTTAGAATTGTATTACGTAAGTTAATTACTAATTTAGTATTAAGTATTAGTAATTTACGGAAAGTAAATGAAGATTTACACTTACATCTATGAAAAGAAGTGTGATTTACAAATATTGCTATGCACTTATTGTTAAAGCAATATTAAATTATATAGCCTAACAGTCTGACGTTACACGTTAACAAATTAAAGTGGATTTGTATTTATTATTTACATTTTTTATTACAAATTATTAAACAATTATAACTTTACAAAAAGTACAAATTTAGAAGAATCCTTAGAACAGCATTACTTAATTTAGTTATTACGGTAGTATTACGTATTAGTAAATTATGGAAAGTAATTGAAGATTTACATTTACATCTATGAAAAGAAACCTCATATAAAAACATTGTTATGTGCTTAACGTTATCATAATATTAAATTAGATATCTTATCAATCCTCAGTCACACGTTAACAAATTAAAGTGAATTTGGATTTAGTATTTACATTTTTTTTGTTACAAATTATTAAACAATTATAACCTTACAAAAAGTTCAAATTTAGAAAAATCCTTAGAACAGCATTACGTAATTTAGTTATTACGGTAGTATTACGTATTAGTAAATTATAGAAAGTAATTGAAGATTTAAATTTACATCTATGAAAAGAAACCTCATTTAAAAATATTGTTATGTGCTTAACGTTATCATAATATTAAATTAGATATCTTATCAATCCTCAGTCACACGTTAACAAATTAAAGTGAATTTGGATTTAGTATTTACATTTTTTTGTTACAAAATATTAAACAATTATAACCTTACAAAAAGTTCAAATTTAGAAAAATCCCTAGAACAGCATTACGTAATTTAGTTATTACGGTAGTATTACGTATTAGTAAATTATAGAAAGTAATTGAAGATTTAAATTTACATCTATGAAAAGAAAGCTCATTTAAAAATATTGTTATGGGCTTAACGTTATCATAATATTAAATTAGATATCCTATCAATCCTCAGTCACCCTTTAACAAATTAAAGTGAATTTGGATTTATTATTTCACAAAATATTAAAAAATTATAACCTTACAAAAAGTTCAAATTTAGAAGAATCCCTAGAATGGCATTACGTAATTTAGTTATTATGGTAGTATTACGTATTAGTAAATTATGGAAAGTAATTGAAGATTTACATTTACATCTATGAAAAGAAACCTGATTTACAAATATTGTTATGTGCTTAACGTTATCATAATATTAAATTAGATATCTTATCAATCCTCAGTCACACGTTAACAAATTAAAGTGAATTTGGATTTATTATTTAAATCTTTATGTCACAAATATTACAAATTTATAATTAAAAAAAATTTAATTTTGAAGAATCCTTCCAATAGTATTAGGTGATTCAATTACTACGTTAGCATTTCATATTAGTAAATTAAGTAAAGAAAGTGAAGATTTACATTTACATCTCTGAAAAGAAACCTGATTTACAAATATTATTATGTACTTAACATTAACGTAATATTAAATTAGATATTCCACCAGTCCTCCGTGACAAGTTAACAAATTAAAGTTCTTTTGGATTTATTATTTAAATTTTTATGTCACAAAATATTATAAAATTAAAATTTTACAAAAAATTCAAATTTAGAAGAATCCTTAGAATAGCATTAGGTAATTTAGTTACTACATCAGCATTACATATTAGTAAATTAAGTAAAGTAAATATTTACATTTACATCTCTGAAAAGAAACCTTATTTACAAATATTGTTATGTACTTAACGTTATCATAATATTAAGTTAGATATCCTATCAATCCTCAGTGAGACGTTAAGAAATTAAAGTGAATTTGGTTTTATTATTTACATTTTTATGTCCCAAAATATTACGAAATTATAATTTTACAAAAAATTCAAATTTAGAAGAATCCTTAGAATAACATTACGTAATTTAGTTGCAACTTTAGCATCATGTATTTGTAAATCACGGAAAGTAAATAAAGATTTACATTTATATTTATGAAAAGAAACCTGATTTACGAATATTGCTATGTACTTAACATTAAAGTAATATTAAATTAGATATTCTAACAGTCTGACATCACACGTTAACAATTTAAAGTGGTTTTGGATTTATTATTTAAATTTTTATGTTAAAAAATATTACAAAATTATAGACTTACAAAAAGTTCAAATTTAAAAGAATCCTTAGAACAAACAGCATAACGTAATTTATTTAATACGTTAGCATTACGCATTAGCATATTACTTAAAATAAATGAAGATTTACATTTAAATGTATGAAAAGAAACCTATTTACAAATATTGTTATATAATTAAAGTTAACGTAATAATAAATTACATATCCTATCAGTCCTCCGTCACACGTTAACAAATTAAAGTTAATTTGGATTTATTATTTAAATGTTTATGTCACAAAATATTACAAAATTTTAATCTTACAAAAAATTCAAATTTTGAAGAATCTTTAGAATCGTATTACTTAAATTAATTATTACTTTAGTATTATGCATCAGTAAGTTACGGAAAGTTAATGAAGATTTACACTTACATCTATGAAAATAAGTGTGATTTTCAAATATTGCTAAGCACTTATTGTTAAAGCAATGTTAAATTATATAGCCTAATAGTCTGACGTCACACGTTAACAAATTAAAGTGGATTTATATTTACTATTTACATTTTTATGTTAAAATATATTAAAAAATTATAACCTTACAAAAAATTCAAATTTAGAAGAATAGTTAGAGCAGCATTACGTAATTTACTTATTAATTTAGCATTACGTATTAGTAAAATATGGAAAGTAAATGGAGATTTACTTTTAGATCTATGAAAAGAAACCTGATTTACAAATATTGTTATATACTTACAGTTAACGTAATATTAAATTAGATACCCTATCAATTCTCAGTCACACGTTAACAAATTAAAGTGAATTTGAATTTATTATTTAAATTTTTATGTCACAAAATATTATAAAATTAAAATGTTACAAAAAATTCAAATTTAGAAGAATCCTTAGAATAGCATTAGGTAATTTGGTTACTACGTTAGCATTACATATTAGTAAATTAAGTAAATAAATGAAGATTTACATTTATATCTCTGAAAAGTAACCTGATTTACAAATATTGCTTAGTGTTGGCATAATATTAAATTGGATATCCTATCAGTCGTCCGTC
>CM063497.1:37738568-37741068 GCA_032207245.1 Pardosa pseudoannulata
AAGACTTGCTTACCTCTCGCAACTGGATGGAAATAAACTAATACACTAATTTACATTAATTTATTTTATTTATAAATTGTAATTACAATTTATAAATAAAATAAATTAATGTAAATTATTATATTAGTTTATTTTTATTTTTATTTTTTTTTAAGCCGAAAACATGCTTACCTCTACCTACTGAAAGCTAAAACGGTTAGGCAATTTTGGTTTCTCATCCCCTGTATGTTTCAAATTTACATACTCTTTAGTAATGATGGGCAAATAATTAGAGCACTGCCTTTCGCTACCGTGATTCGTGGGTTTGAATTCCACGACTGGAATGGATGTCTGTAGAGTCGACTTTAAACTGTAGGTCCTGTTCTCATTAGCTCTCATGTAAAAAAACTGTATTTTTTACGCTCCCAACTAACTTACAGGATTTGTAATGGTTTTTAGGTCAGTCACATTTCCCCCTAGCAATGTCATATTAAATTATTTCTTGAATTGAAACTGACTTAAGAAAAAATTAACTTAGATTATATTGATTTAATTGGGTTTTTATTACTTTCTTGGCTGAAAACTTGCTTACCTCTGCCTACTGCATTCAACGAAAAAGGTAGAATATTATATGCTTATTACTATTTTATGTTGCAGACTCATAATTTAATAAATTACAATATATAAATAAAATAAATTAATGTATATTATTCTAGTAGTTTATTTTGTGTTTGATTTCTTTTAAAATAGAATACATGCTTACCTCTGCCTACTGTAAGCTAAAACAGTTAGGCTATATTTTGTTTCTTATCCCCTGTATGTTTCAAAGTTCTATAACTCTTTGCCTAATTATGGCCAAATAATTAGGGTGCTGCCTTTCGCTACCGTAATTCCTATGTTTGAATTCCACGACTGGAATGGATGTCTGTAGAGTCGGCTTTAATTTAGATTATATTGATTAAATTGGATTTTTAGTTCTTTCTTGGATGAAAACTTGCTTACATCTGCCTACTGGATGCAACGAAAAGGTACAATATTATATGTTGCAGACTCATAGAAATTAATAAATTACAATTTATAAATAAAATAAATTAAGGTAAATTATTATATCAGTTTATTTTGATTTTGATTTCTTTTAAAACCGAAAACATGCTTACCTGTGCCTACTAAATGCTAAAAAATGTAGGATTTCTTTTTCTTATTTTTTATATTGTAGACTTATAAAACTTATTTAAATTGCATTAGACTTAAAAAATAAATTAATGTAGATTATTATATTGTTTTATTTTGATTCTGATTTAATTTTTGGTCGAAAACATGCTTACTTCTCTAGTGTATCCAACAAAAATGTGGGGTTTTATTGCTTCTTATTTTTATGTTGTAGATTTATAAAACTTGTTTCAATTGCTTAAAAAATATATTATTTTAAAATAATATATTGGTTTATTTTTAATTATTTTTATTTATTTTTTTGGCGGAAAAAATGTTTACCTCTCTAGTGGATCCAACGTAAATGTGGGGTATTTTTCGTTTCTTATTTTTATGTTGTATATTTATAGAACTTGTTTCCTGCAGGATGCTACAAACAGAAGGAAATTTTATACTTTATATTTTTTATGCTATAGACTCATAGAATTTATTTAAACTGGAATTCAATTAAGAAAATAAATTAATGCAGAGTATTATAAGAGTTTATTTTAACTTCGATTTCTCTGTTGGCGGAAAACATTCTTACCTCTAATTACTGGACGCTAAAAAAAGTAGGTAATTTATGTTTCTTATTGTTTTATGTTTGAGAACTATAGAACTTATTTCCATTGCTTAATAAATAAATAAAGTAATATTAATAAATCTGCTTATTTTGATTTCAATTTCTTTTTAAACGAAAACCAAGCTTGACTTTGCCTATTGAAAGAAAGGAAAAGATTTGTTATTTTTTGCTTCTTATTTATGTTTCAAACTCATAAATCTTATTTAAACTGCAGTAGACTTAAGAAAATCAATTTGAGTAGATTATTACTTTAGTTTATTTTGGTTTTGATCTCTTGTTTGGAAAACATGCTTAGCTCTGCGAAAAAGACAGGGTGTTTTGGTTTCTTATATTTTTACTCCCTTTGAAAGTGCGGGAATTGCTGAACTAATTGGTGAGCTCTTTTTACCAGTTACTTCAGACTATCTATCAGCAGTTTTGGGAATTAATGCCAAGCCGGGTGCTAAAAGTTTTGAGAGATTAAGTTGTACTACATCTTATTAATCGGATGGTCATAATGTATTGACACTTCGGTGTGTACACACACATATATATATACACATATATACAAATATGCATATATAAATATACATATATATGTATGCTTATATACATGTACACACATATATATCTATCTATCTGTCCATCTTGTGTATATCTATTTATCTGTCCATCTCTCTCACTTTCTTTCTCTCTCTCTCTCTCTCTCTCTCTCTCTCTCTCTCTCTCTCTATATATATATATATATATATATATATATATATATGCATA
>CM063497.1:37746068-37751068 GCA_032207245.1 Pardosa pseudoannulata
GAATTGAGCAGGAATGATTCAGATAAGAGTTTCTCGATCTATATACACTGTAAGACTTTATCTTCTTACTTATTCACCAACTTTAAAAATAAATATATCAACACACAGAAACATCCAATATATAATAATAGCCTAAATTATCTGTCCGTCTGTCCCCGGATTTATGAACCGATTGGACCAGGAATGGATAGAGGCATCCGTATTGGATACTTTATGAGTTAGATTTAGTAAAATTCGAAACGAGAAAAATTTTATCTTCTCCTAAACTATCGATCCGATTTTAAAATAAATTCTATAAATATGCTACCTATCACAGAGAAAAATACAGTCGTCTTTAAAACGTTCGAAATTCACTCCTTCCCTCCTTTTCGAGAGTTTAATGCCATTATTTCAAGCCCTATTTTCCCCGGTTAAGAGCTGGGGATTTTATTCATTAATTTATCACATGATAAATAGATAAAAGTAACATTTTTTCTAGCATTATTATTTCATTCCTTGAACCATCTCATTTAATCCTTTCTTATTTTAAATTATTTAAATATCGTCTGCATTATTCTCATAAGTTTTATGCATGAAGGAATCTAGCTGTGCAGAGTTTATGCGGTCGTTTTGGGACACCCTGTAAATGTATATATAAACCCATATATGTATATACATAGACACACATACATATTGCTCAAAGAAGCGTACCTGTACGATGAGTGGTTTACGAGAAAAATAAGAAAAACAAATTATGACGTCACTGCAAGACGTGCAAGATTGGTTTGGTTTGGAGTGCTACGGTCTACTTTTTGTAATACGAGGGCTAATACCGGTGCAAGAAAAAACACTTTATTGAACATATCAACAGCAGTAGTTGCATGGGCATACTTCCTAACTGTTCGTAAGGCATTTCCATTCCATCAGCCTTACATCAGGTACATGTCGCAGAGTCACGAACGGAATACATGGCCACCATACGAAGACTATATGTAGGTGCAAGATGCAGCTTTTTATATTACAGTTCAACGGCGGCTTGACATCATTCCATGGCAAGCTCATACATGACGCAATATGCGCGGTGAAAGTTTTAAACTTTATCGTCTGGAAAGATATGCAAATACTGTTGTTGATATGTCCAATAAAGTGTTTTTTTTCTTGCACCGGCACTGACGTCATACTTTGATTTTCGTATTTTTCTCGTAAACTATGGATCGTACAGGAACGCTTCTTTGGGCAGTTTTTATATACTCACAACGAGGAATCTAACTGTGTAGAATTTATTCGGTCTTTTTGGGACACCTTATACATGCATATATATACCCATATATACATATATGTATATACATAGACACACATACATACTGCTCATAGAAGCGTACATGTACGATCCATAGTTTACGAGAAAAATACAAAAACAAAGTATGGCGTCACTGCCGGTGCAAAATTGGTTTGGTTTGGAGTGCTACGATCTACATTTTGCAACACGAAGGTTAATACCGGTGCAAGAGAAAACACTTTATTGAACATATCAACAGAAGTAAATGCACAGGAATACTCCCTAACAGTTCGTAAGGTAATTCCATTACATCGGCCTTACATCAGGTACATATCGCAGTAGTCACGAACGGAATACATGGCCATCATACGAAGACTACCGGTAGCTGAAAGATGCAGCCTTTTAAATACTTGTTCAATGGCGGCTTGACGTCATTCCATGGCTGAACGTCATTCATGCATGACGCTATATGCGCGGGAACGTTTTTTAAAAACATTATCGTATGTAAAGATATGCAAGTACTGTTGTTGATATGTCCAATAAAGTGGGTTTTTTTCTTGCACCGGCAGTGACGTCATACTTTGTTTTTCGTATTTTTCTCTTAAACTATGAATCGTACAGGAACGCTTCTTTGGGCAGTTTTTATGTACTCCCAACGAGGAATCTAGCTGTGCAGAGTTTATGCGGTCGTTTTGGTACAGCCTATATATGTATATATATATACCCATATATACATATATGTATATACATAGACACACATACATACTGATCATAGAGGCATACCTGTCCGATCCATTGTTTAAGAGAAAAATACGAAAAACAAAGTATGTTGTCACTGCCGGTGCAAGACTGGTTTTGTTTGGAGTGCTAAGGTCTACTTTTTGTAACATGACGGCTAATACCGGTGCAAGAAAAAACACTTTATTGAACATATCAACAGCAGTAGTTGCATGGGCATACTCCCTAACAGTTCGTAAGGCATTTCCATTACATCGGCTGTACATCAGGTACATGTCGCAGTAGTCACGAACGGAATACATGGCCACCATACGAAGACTACCGGTAGCTGAAAGATGCAGTCTTTTAAATACCAGTTCAACGGCGGCTTTACGTCATTAAATGGTTCGCGCATGATGACGCGATATGCGCGCTGAATGTTTAAACATTATCGTCTAGAAAGATATGCAAATACTGTTGTTGATATGTCCAATAAAGTGTTTTTTTCTTGCACCGGCAGTGACGTCATACTTTGTTTTTCGTATTTTTCTCTTAAACTATGGATCGTACAGGAACGCTTCTTTGGGCAGTTTTTATGTATTCCCAACGAGGAATCTAGCTGTGCAGAGTTTATGCGGTCGTTTTGGGACACCCTGTATATGTATATATATATATATATATATATATATACCCATATATACATATATGTATATACATAGACACACATACATACTGCTCATAGAAGCGTACATGTACGATCCATAGTTTACGAGAAAAATACAAAAACAAAGTATGGCGTCACTGCCGGTGCAAAATTGGTTTGGTTTGGAGTGCTACGATCTACATTTTGCAACACGAAGGTTAATACCGGTGCAAGAGAAAACACTTTATTGAACATATCAACAGAAGTATATGCACAGGCATACACCCTAACAGTTCGTAAGGTATTTCCATTACATCGGCGTACACAAGGTACATGTTGCAGTAGTCATGAACGGAATACATGGCCACCATAAGAAGACTACCAATAGCTGCAAGATGAATACTTCTATATACTTGTTCAATGGCGGCTTGACGTCATTCCATGTCGAGAGCATGCATGACGCGATATGCGCGGCGAACGTTTTAAACATTATCGTCTGGAAAGATATGCAAATACTGTTGTTGATATGTCCAATAAATTGTTTTTTTCTTGCATCGCCAGTGACGTCATACTTTGTTTCTCGTATTTTTCTCGTAAACTATGAATCATACAGGAACGCTTGTTTGGGCAATTTTTATGTATTCCCAAAGAGGAATCTAACCGTTCAGAGTTTATACGGTTCGTTTGGGACACCCTGTATATGTAAACATAATATATACGTATTTACGAAATGTTGTGTTCTATTTCATGCATATTTATATATTTTAAGAATTAAAAACACTCCATCTAGACCATTATATGAAGAAAAAATTTAGACATTTTAACATACATAGTTAAATGTATACAATGTCATTTATAACGGAAAGGAATAGATTTAGAAAAAATAAATTACTTAAAAACCAGGAAAAATAGCTTACATCTTAAGTCTTGTTTACACTTGAAGCTGACATAGCTGTTTCACGTTTCCGAATTAATTTTAAAAAATCCATTTCACGGATTTTTTTTTTGCTTGTTTTATGTCAACATTTTACTCATACTTCTGCTTAAGTTACAAGATAAACTAATGGGAAATATTTTTAATGGATTGCGGCTTGGTAAAAAAAAAAAGCTGAATTTTTTTTCTAATTGAGCACTTCATCAATTGTTCTGCCTTTTTAGCTGTCTTGTAAAATATAGTTAAACATGTCAATTAATTAAATGCTTCCTTTTTTTGGGGGATTTTATCCAACATATAAAATATCCAATATATAATATTTTTTCTTTTATATTGTAACAAATAATTTTCACGTTCCAGATATTAAGGTGACACATAAAAGCACATTAAATTGGAGAATTTTTTTAGCTTAATACATCATAACACATCATTTTTTAAAATTATTATCGTAAATACATCAGATTTCCAGCGTTTGCTCTCCATTGGTATTTAATTAATTTTGCCGAATTTATTTCATTTTTAAAAAGAAACTAAACTTTTTATATAAAGTAAAAATTGAGGGATTGTTTAAAAAATAAAAAAAAATACTCAATGAGAGCATGTGATGTTAAAACATAAAGTGAGTCGAATTAATTTTTTTTTTACTTTTTATAATCAATAATTATCATGTATCATTTTCTACTATTTAACTTTAAAAAAGTATCAAAAATATTATACTGGAGGATGAAATTTTCCAAAAATTTAAAATTCAATTTTAAATACTATAAATACAAAATGAAAGAAACCACAACGAAAAAATAGGTAGAATTTCATTGTATGTAAAATAGAAAGAATATAAAGAATTCTTTTTTTATTTAGGAATATTATGTTATATGATATGATATGATATAAAATAATATATATATATATATATATATATATATATATATATATATATATATAATATATATATATATATATATATATATATATTATATATATATATATATATATATATATATATATATATATATATATATATATATATATGTGTGTGTGTGTGTGTGTGTGTGTGTAAATATGTATATATGTACACTCAAGAGCCAAAACATTATGAGCACCTTTCAATAACAAGTTGGTCCACTTTTGACGCCCAACACAGGTTCAACCCGCCTTGGTATGGAAGCCACAAGTCCTCGATAGATAGCCAGAGACAGATTGTACCAGATGTTTAAGCAACGGTTACGCGAATCCGAGATATTGCGAATGGGTGGGTTTTGAACTGCCGTCCGATGACATGAAAAATCTGTTCTACTGGATTTAGATCCGGTGAGTTAAGGTGGCCAGGACATTAACTGGAATTCAACATCGTGTTCCTAGAAACTCTCCAACACAATTTTAGCCTTGTGACACGGGGCGTTGTCCTGTTGGAACCTTCTGTTTCCAGCTGGAAAAACAGAGGGCAAATA
>CM063497.1:37756068-37761068 GCA_032207245.1 Pardosa pseudoannulata
GGAAACGGGTTCTTTGGAGCTACGAATCAAGGTTCACATTTTATCGTTCGGATGGCAGGGTATGGGTCTGGCGTATGCCTGGAGAACTTCTACTGCAGAATGCAATGTGCCAACAGTCAAGTTTGGTTCAGGTGGAATTATGGTATCATTTTTCTCCTGGTATGGACTCGGACCATTGGTCCCCATTTATGGTAAGCTCAACGCCGATGCCTACTGCACTATTTCGGAAGACAATGTACATCTTACGTTGTGGCAGTTTTACTTGCACCCTGTTACTTTCAGGCAACAGTGCCAATTGTCCTGTTTGGAGGTTAACCAAGGCTTGGTATGGTAAGTGGAGTTCATCGAATGGACTGACCTGCCCAGAGCCAAGACCTGAACCCTATCGATAACCTCTGGAACTAGTCGGTATCGCCGAATTAAGGAGTGCACTACCCGTCCAAAATAGGTGAAGGAACTTGTATGTCTACTCAAGCCGAGTGGAGATAATACCACTAGCTGTAATACAAAGACTTGTGGAAAGTTTGCCCCGAATTTCACATTCAATTTCTCTCGTGGAGGCTCTACCAACTATTGATTTTAAATAAAGTTAGTTCACGATACCACAAATACTTGTTGGTAGACAGTATGTATAGATATATATATATATATATATATATATATATATTATATATATATAATATAATATATATATTTTATATATATATATATATATATATATATATATATATATTTTTATATATATATATATATATTCTCAGCCTTTGCCGATGAACCTTTTCTCAGTTTTTTTGTCGACGTAGCCAGTATACTGGAACACTTTCATAAGTTTACACAGGCATTAAATTGAACTCTGATCAAATCTGAATTTGAGATCGGCCTACTTCCAGCCTCTCTACAATTACCCACTCATTCCACCAAACTAAACGTTGGTAGTTTATCACTTTTAGTGTAACAATTTAAATTGAACTGATTAATGCAAACATACACTAAGAGCTATGCTAGCGAACTAAATATTGTTTTATAAGCCTCTTCTTCTACTCATTCTATTCACTCACACTGTTACGTAATCAGCGTACATGAATTGGATATTTCACTCACAGAAGTGGTTTTAGATTTCGTTCATTTATTTTCATAAACTCCGGCTGTCGTGGCCCGCTAGGACAACCTTTCTCAGCTTTTTTTTTGTCGATGGAGACAGTACACTGAAAGAACTTTCATAAGACTTACACAGGCATAAAATTGAACTCTACTCCAATCTGAATTTGAGATTGGCCTACTTCCAGCCTCTCTACAATTTACCACCTCATTCCACCAACTAAACGTTGGTAGTTTATCACTTTTACTGTAAACAATTTAAATTTAACTGATTGCTGCAAACATACACTAAGAAACGCGGCGATCTGTGCTAGCAAACTAAACGCGTGTTTTATAAGCCTCTTCTACACATTCTATTCACTCACACTGTTACGTAATCAGCGTACATGGATTGCACATTTCTCGCACAGTAGTGGATTTGGGATTTCGTTCGGTTATTTTCATAATATCCGACAACTCCTACTGTCGTGGCCACTAGACAACTTTTCTCAGTTTTTTTTGTCGATGGAGCCATTCTCCACCTCCTTCCATCAACTAAACGCTGGTAGTTTATCAATTTTACTGTAACAATTTAAATTTAACTGATTGCTACAAACACACACCAAGATCTATGCTAGCGAACTAAACGCATGTTTTATAAGCCTCTTCTTCTACACATTCTATACACTCACACTGTTACGTAATCAGCGTACATGGATAGCATATTTCTTCCCACAGCAGTGGTTTTGAGATTTCGTTCTGTTATTTTTCATAAAAATCCGAACAACTCCGGCTATCGGGGCAACTAGACAACCTTTCTCAGCTTTTTTGTCGATGGAGCCAGTATGCTGGAACAAGCTTTCATATTTTCTCAAGATCACTAAATTGAATTTTGATCCAAATCTGAATTTGAGATTCGACTACTTCCAGCCTCTCTACAATTTCTCAACCTCATTCCACCCAACTAAACGTTGGTAGTTTATCACTTTTACTGTAACAATTTAAATTTAACTGATTTGCTGCAAACATACACCATGAAAGCGGCGAGCTATGCTAGCGAACTAAACGCGTGCTTTATAAGCCCTCTTCTTACACATTCTATTCACTCACACTGTTACGTAATCAGCGTTACATGGATAGCACATTTCTCCCACAGCATGTGGTTTGAGATTTCGTTTCGGTTATTTTCATAAAATCCGACAACTCCGGCTATCGGGGCAACTAGACAACCTTGCTCAGCTTTTTGTCGATGGAGCAGTATGCTGAACAGCTTTCATATTTTTCTCAAGATCACTAAATTGAATTTTGATCCAATCTGAATTTGAGATTCGACTACTTCCAGCCTCTCTACGATTCCTCACCTCATTCCACCAACTAAACGTTGGTCGTTTATCACTTTTACTGTAACAATTTAAATTTAACTGATTGCTGCAAACATACACCATGAAACGCGGCGAGCTATGCTAGCGAACTAAACGCGTGTTTTATAAGCCTCTTCTTCTACACATTCTATACACTCACACTGTTACGTAATCAGCGTCCATGGATAGCATATTTCTCCCACAGCAGTAGTTTGAGATTTCGTTCGGTTTTATTTTCATAAAATCCGACAACTCGGCTATCGGGGCAACTAGACAACCTTGCTCAGCTTTTTTGGTCGATGAGTGTGCAGTATGCTGGAACAGCTTTCATATTTTTCTCGAAAGATCACTAAATTGAATTTTGATCCAATCTGAATTTGAGATTCGACTACTTCCAGCCTCTCTCTACGATTCCTCACCTCATTCCACCAACTAAACGTTGGGTCGTTTATCACTTTAACTGTAACAATTAAATTTAACTGATTGCTGCAAACATACAACGCGGCGAGCTAGGCTAACAAACGAAACGCGTGTTTTATAAACATCTTCTTCTACTCAGTCTCTTCTCTTACACTCTTTTGTAATCGACGTACATTAATTACACCTTCCCACACAGCAGTGGTTTTGGATTTCGTTTGGTTATTTTCATAAATTTGACAAACTGTGAAAAGTTCCTTAATTTTGAACACTGGTAAAAATAAAACTATGATTCATGTATTCAAATTGAAAAGTAACATTTTTATTAGAAATGCATCATTAAGGAAATGCTTATCGAAATATAAATTGAAGAAGTCTATCCTAAACTGTATCTAGTAATGAAACATGAATTACACAACATTATTGTTTTATTAGTTCGGCAATCCAACAAAAGATTAATGTTATGAAATATCAGATGTTTTACGTTGTTTTCTTTGGTTAGATAAATACTTCAAAACTGTTGACCATTCATTCAACAACATAAAAGAACATAAGTAAAACATAAGTAAGAGTAAATAAAATAGTTTGGATAAAATAGAAAAATAGTGATATGGTGGGAAATAGAACAGTTGCTATGGGAATTCAATTACTACAGATCTAAAGAGGATTCCAGGAATTAAGGACACATAATACATGGATGGTACATAAAGCAATATAGACAATGATTAATTCTACTTATTCATTAATACAGAAATATACATATATGTGTATATATGTATATAAATAACATATATATATATATATATAATATATATATATATATATATATAATATATATATATATATATATATATATATATATATATATATATATATATCATAAATATATATATATACTTTAATATATAAAAAACTCCTCTCTTCCATTTTAATATCTAAATATCTTTATCAGCCTCTAAATGGTTTAATCAACGAAGTATTTTCCACTTAACATTCCTTTCTGTCATAAAACTGTAAACTTTCTGTCTATACAGCAGTTTCCCAGGTGTTGGCGGAACATGTTTTCGCGTTTTGCTGATATTGCAGTCAATTCGCTTATTAAGCTGTTTTTGTTGTGGGAAAATTCTTGTTGTCAGCGCTCTTGGATGTACTTGTGTGAGAGCAGAGTGAACTCTGTGGCTTTTGATTGTATATTGTCCAGAAGGACAGATGTGCTGTGTTGCCGCTCTGAAATAAAGTTTTAAATTAGACTTCTGAGTTCTCTTGAATATGAGACCCGACTGCATCTTTGTACTTTATGAATGCTAGCTGGTGAACTTTCTCCTTATAAAGGAGTTATATAAAAAATGGATTACATTTTAAGCCGGCAGGATTTTATCTGCGCTGAAAACCCAATGGATTTCCAGAAAATTACTATGGCAGAGAACTTATTTTTTTCGTGGAATTTACTTTGTGAACTTTTGCGAACTTTGTTTTTTACATCTGTGGATAATGTTTTAAAATTACGGTGAAACGACAATGGATTTCAAGTCCATACGGTTAAAGTCTTTCGAAGTTTTAGTGACTGTGAATATCGAAAATAACATAAGTATTTCCTACCAAGCTAACTCAGACCTGTACTACCTTTGATAAACATCAAGACCATGGCAGCCTACCGTCGACTGCAGAGAGAGTTACAAGAACTCCAAAAGTCCAATTTGATTTGTTTCAGTGACATCCGCATCCAGTTCCCTACAATGCGCCTTCCGCATCGAAATCACCGAGTTCGGGCCGTATTCCGTTTCAAGCCTCCAAACGAACTCTTCGGACAAGGATATATCAACCCACCGATTTTCCAGGACATGCTTCAAAATTAAAATTCTTGTTCTTGGTAAAATTTTCAGTGAAATTTAAAAATAATGTTTGGGAAATTTGAAAATTTAAAAGTTATTAAAGTACAAGCTGGATAAAATATGCAATTTTATCGGATAGGAAAAAACTACTACTACTGATTCTCGTCATTGAAGGTAAAATTTTGAAATTAAAATTTAATTGTATTTCTAGAACTTATAGTTCGAAATTTCTGTTCTTTAAAAAATATCAAAATTTGTTTAAATGAATAATATTTCTAGATATGTAATAATTCTTAAAAAAATGTTTATGATT
>CM063497.1:37788568-37791068 GCA_032207245.1 Pardosa pseudoannulata
ATATATATATAATATATATACATATATATGTATATATGTGTATATTTATACATATATATACATATATATATATATATATATATATATATATATATTTTATAAATATATATATATATATATATATATATATATATATATATATATATATATATATATATATATATATATATTATATATATATATATATATATATATATATATATATATATATATATTTATATGTATATTTGCGTGTGTGTGTATGTATATGTATATACATATATGCGTATGTTGATAGTGTACGTTGTGTGTAAGTGTGTAAGCTGGTATGTATGCACTCGTGATGTTCCAGTTTTTAATTACGTAATACAGATTAAATGTTTTTAATAAACTGTTTAATAAAAATTTTTTGAAAAAAATATTTAAAAAATATTAACAACTTTTTGCATTAAGCTGTTATTTTATATTATATTGAAAGTTTTTGGAATACATAAATTTTTATACAAAATAAACGTATTTAGTTGCCTATTTAAACCTAATTAAATTCTTGGAAATGCTATGTGCAAATTTCTGCATATATACTCTAAATAATTACACTACCTCCCACCTTTAATAATATAATACATGTTTGTTAATTTTTTTGCTTATACTGTAATTAAAACCGTGAAAAAATCATTAAAAATCTTCTTAAACGAAAATATGTAAAACTGTAAAATGTTAATTTCTAGGATAAAATAACATATTTCTTATAAAGTCTGAGATATTTTTAAAATAAACATTAATTTGTATTCCATAATAAATTTTAGAAACTGCTGATTACATATATAAACCTTTATTAGGGATTTTCTTCATATATCTAACATCACTAGAATTTCAAATTATGTGTTAATATTATTACATAATTTTACTCTCGCATGACACTAAATATTTTGAAAATTCAATTTCCTTCAAAGTGTAGAACTTTACCTAGTTTTAGAGGTAAGTGCTAAAATTTTTCCTTTCATAAGTCTTCAGACCTAAATGGAAACGTGTGATACTTTCTAATCTATGCTCATTAGAAAATAAAATTTTGTCATCAGTTTATTTTTGTCTATATATAAATTATGTCATAACTTAAAAATAATAAAAATTCTGAGATTTTATTATATATATATATATATATATATATATATATATATATATATATATATTTATATATATATATATATATATATATATATATATATATATATATATATATATATATATATATATATATATATATATATATATATATATATATATATATATATATATATATATATATATATATATATATATATGAATTATTAAAATTAAAGCCTAATTTAAAAATATTTCTATACTAAATTTAAATTTCTTAACAGAATAGATAATCCATCTTAACATAAGCGATAGTTGAAAGGTTAGTTTTGCAATATATATATATATATATATATATATATATATATTATATATATATATATATTATATATATATATATATATATATATATATATATATATGCATATATATGTATATATATATGTATATATATGTATATATATGTATATTATATATATGTATATATATGTATATATATATATATATATATAGAGAGAGAGAGAGAGAGAGATATGTATGTATATGTATATATGTATTTATATATATATATATATATATATATATATATATATATATATTATGTGTGTATATATATGTTATATATATATATATATATATATATATATATATATATATTTATACATATATACATATATATATATGTATTTATATATATGTGTGTATATATATGTATATATATATATATATATATATATATATTTATATATATATATATTATATATATATGTATATATATATGTTTGTGTATATATATATGTATATATATATATATCTATATGTGTATGTATATATATGTATATATATATATAGTATGTGTGTATGTATATGTATATATGTATATACATATATGAGTATGTTGAAAGTCTACGGAGTGTGTAAGAGTGTAAGCTAGTATATATGCACTCGTGGTGTTCCAATTTTTAATTACGTAACACTGATTAAACATTTTTTGAAAAACTTTTTAATAAACTGTTAAAAATTTAGATGAAAAAATTTAAAAAAAATAATAACAACTTATTGCATTAAGCTTCTATGTTATATTATATTAAAAGTTTTTTTATATATAAATTTTTATACAAAACAATCACGTTTAGCTAACATCTATTTAAGTCTAGTTAAATTCTTTGAAATGCTATTTGTAAATTTCACTGGCATATGTACATTAGCTATTTAAATCTTTATCTCCCACCTTTAATAATATAATACTTGTTTGTTAATTTTTTTACTTTTACTGTAATTAAAACCGCGAAATAATTCCTCAAAAAACTTTTATACGAAAAGTTGGAAAATTATAAATTCTAGGAAAAAATTACATCTGTAATATAAAATTTGTGATACTTTTAAATAAAAATTAAATTGCATTTCTTAATAAATTTAA
>CM063497.1:37796068-37826068 GCA_032207245.1 Pardosa pseudoannulata
TATACATACTATATATATATATGTCTGGTGGGTTATATATATATATATATATATAGTCAGGATTTAAAATATAGAGTAATTTAAGAGATTTAATTAGGGATTCTTTTAATGGGAGTAACACGCCTCGCGTTATTAGTCACATAAATACGGCTCACGCGCAGTGATATGGGCAGATAGAGAGAGAGCGATAAGCAATTACTATAGGCAGACGTGGCTCCTCGAAGTAGTAAAGACTGCCTTTGTTTGCAGTTGGGCACCAAAATGAGACGCCATGTTGATTAGCGTGTGAAATGGAGTAATAAAGAGAAGAAAAGAATGACTTGAGTATATATAGATATATATATATATATATATATATATATATATATATATATATATATATATATATATATATATATTATATATATATATATATATATATATATGTGTGTGTGTGTGTATATTTTAATTTCTAATGCAGCGAATATTTGGACATTATCTTAACTCTATACACAAATTGCAAAAATTCAGATGATGAAAAATTAAACGTACAAATAGCTGACTAAAATAAATCGAAAAGACAACAACAGAGCAATATTAAATTATCAAAAAAAGGAATTACTCTTAATAATACATATATACATATATATTAATATATACTATATGTATATATATATATATATATATATATATATATATACATATATATATATATATATATATATATATATATATATATATATATATATATATATATATATATATATATATATATATGTATATATATTATCGAGAGCCACAAATAATCGTTCAAAGAGCCGCATGTGGCACCCGAACCGTTGGTTAGCCACCCCTATTATATGTTGTCCACCACTGTGCACTTGCTCGAGATTTCGAATTTTAAAATTTTTATTTAAAAATGATATCTCGAAAATATTTTTTCGCAAATCTACATATCTGCTGAAATCAGAACCAAATTTGAAATCGCTCCAAAAAGTGACTTTTCTTTCATTTTGGGGATTAATATTTCATATAGATTTTAATAAATTCAATTTATTAAAAGGAAGAACAACCTAAGCTTGTTTTCTCAAAAATAAGCTTCATATAAAAGGTAAATAAACTCTGAGTAATTTACGGATACTGTTTCACTGAAAAAGCAATTGTAAACTATAAAAGATAGCTTTTATATGTGTGTTAGTTATTTATTGTGGTTCTTAAATTATAATTATCCTGAAAGTGTTATTTTTCCTAAGTTTGTATTTACGAAAGAAACTGTATTTTTGAAAAACTATAAAGTTTTTAAGATTTTACACAAGCAGTGTAAATTAAAAAAAAATTCCTTGATTAATGTATAAGAAATTTTTATTGTGTATATTGTATAAATATTTTTGGTTTATAATTATAATTAGTTTGCCTCTAGTTCCATAATTATAAATATATTAAAAAATGTTTATATTTACAAAATACTGTAATTATGAAATGAAAACTATAATAGTTTTAATTTTTTACGCAAGTAGCATAAGTTAAAATTTTATTGGATATTTATATATGAAAAATTGTTTATTAATTTTTAGATTTTTCAGTAAATTTTAATTAATATTAAAATATTTCATCAATTTTTTTAAAGTCATTATATCATTACTGAGGATCTCTAATTATAAATCTATTAAAATTGTTTACATTTACAGAAGACTGTAATTATGAAAGATAAACGTTAACAGTTTTAATTTTTTACATTAGTAGCGTAAATTTAAAATTTAATTGGATTAACATATGAAAAATATATCTTTTTATAATTTATTAGATTTCGATACATTTTAATTAATATTAAAAAATTTCATCAATATTATTAAAGTCATTACTGAAGGGGATTAATTTTGTTGCTAAACTATTTTTAGTTAATTATTTTTTATTATTATTTTTATTATTTTTATTATTTTCTAAAATATTTTGGATTCATTTATGAGAAATGTGTTTTTATTGTGTATATTATATAAATATTTATAGTTTATGTTTATAATTACTTTGCCTGCGGTTTCTTAGTTGTAAATCTATTAAAAATTACTTATATTTACAAGAAACTGTAATTATGAATGAAAAACGATGAAAGTTTTCATTTTTTACACTAGTAGCGTAAATTTAAAATTTCTTTGGATTAATGTATGAAAAATATGTTTTTATAGTTTATTAGATTTTCAGTAAATTTTAATTAATAATAAAAAAAATTCATCAATATCATTAAAGTCATAACTGACGTTGATTAATTTAGTTTCTAAACTATTTTTATTTATTTTTTTTTATTATTTTTATTATTTTCTAAAATTTCCTGGGTTAATTTATGAGAAATGTATTTTTATTTGTATATTGTATAAATATTTGTAGTGTATAATTATAATTACTTTGCCTATGGTTCGCTGATTATAAATCTATTAATAATTGTTTATATTTACTAAAGACTGTAATTATGGAAAAACGATATCTGTTTTAATTTTTTTACACTAGTAGCGTAAATTTAAATTTTCTTTGGATTTATATATAAAAAATATGTTTTTATAGTTTATTAGATTTTCATTAAATTTTAATTAATATTTAAAAAAATTTCATAAGTATGATTAAATTAATTACTAACGGGGATTAATTTAGTTGTTAAAGTAATTTTATTTAATATTTTTTTTTAATATTTTCTAAAATTACCTGGATTAATGTATGAAAAATGTGTTTTCATTTTGTATATTGTATGAATATTTATAGCTTATTATAATTACTTTTGCCTGTGGTTTCTTAATTATAAATCTATTAAAAATTACTTATGTTTACAAAAAAATGTAATTATGAAAAAAAATTGATAACATATTTAATTTTTTACACTTGTAGCGTAAATTTAAAATTTCTTTGGATTAATATATGAAAAATATACTTTTTATAGTTTATTAGATTTTAAGTAAATTTGAATTAATATTAAAAAATATCATCAATATTATTAAAGTCATAACTGAGGGTGATTAATTTAGTTGCCAAACTATTTTTATTTAGTTTTTTTTTTTTATTATGTTTATTATTTTCTAAAATTTCCTGGATTAATTTATGAGTAATGTGTTTTTATTGTGCATGTTGTATAAATATTCGTGGTTTATAATTATAATTATTTTTGCTGAGGTACCCTAGTTATAAATCTATTAATAATTGTTTATATTTACTAAAGAGTGTAATTAAGAAAAAAACAATATCAGTTTTAATTTTTTACACTAGTGACGTAAATTTTAAATTTCTATGGATTTATAGATGAAAAATATGTTTTTATAGTTTATTAAATTTTCAGTAAATTTTAATTAATATTAAAAGAATTTCATCAATATCATTAAAGTCACTACTGATGGTGATTAAATTTGTTGTTAAAGTAATTTTATTAAATATTTTTTTTAAATATTTTCTAAAATTTCCTGGATTAATTTATGAGA
Organism: Pardosa pseudoannulata; assembly: GCA_032207245.1. Taxonomy (NCBI): domain Eukaryota; kingdom Metazoa; phylum Arthropoda; class Arachnida; order Araneae; family Lycosidae; genus Pardosa; species Pardosa pseudoannulata. The sequence continues at coordinate 37,799,506 of CM063497.1, forward strand.
AATGTGTTTTTATGGTGTATATTGTATAAATATTTATACTTTATAATTATAATTAATTTGCCTGTGGTTCTCTTATTATAAATCTATTAAAAATTGTTTCTATTTACAAAAGACTGTAATTATGAAAGAAAAACGATTATAGTTTTAATTGTTTACGCAAGTAGCATAAATTAAATTTTTTTTTGGATTAATATATGAAAAATGTTTTATTAATTTATTAGATTTTTCAGTAAATTTTAATTAATATTAAAATATTTCATGAATATCATTAAAGTCATTACTGACGGTGATTAATTTAGTTGCTAAAATATTTGTATTTAATTATTTTTTTAATTTTTTTTTATTATTTTTATTATTTTCTAAAATTTATTGGATTAATTTATGAGAAACTTGTTTTTAATGTGTATATTGCACAAATATTTGTGGTTTATAATTATGATTACTTCGCTGTGGTTCAATAATTATAAATCTATTAAAAATTGTACATTTAAAATTTCCTTGGATTAATATAAGAAAAATATGTTTTATTAATTTATTAGATTTTTCAGTAAATTTTAGTTAATATTAAAATACTTCATCAATATCATTAAATTCATTATGTCATTACTGTGTTTCTCTAATTATAAATCTATTAAAATTGTTTATATTTACAAAAGACTGTAATTATGAAAGATAAACGTTAACAGCTTTAATTTTTTAACCATGTAGCATAAATTTAAAATTTCCTTGGATTAATATATGAAAAATATGTTTTATTAATTAATTAGATTCTTCAGTAATTTTTAATTAATATTAAAATATTTTATCAATATCCTTTAATTAATTGTATCATTAATGTGGTTATGTAATTATAAATCTATTAAAATTGTTCGTACTTACAAAAAACTGTAATTATGAAAGAAAACGATGACAGTTTTAATTTTTTACCCAAGTAACGTAAATTTAATATTTCCTGGGATTAATATACTATAAATAATTTTTTTAATTTCTTACATTTTTAATAAATTTTAATTAATATTAAAAAAATCATCAAAAGTCATTACTGATGGTGATTAATTTAACTGCTAAACTATCTAATTATTATTTTATTATTTTTATTATTTTAATATTTTCGAAAATTTTCTGCAATAATTTATGAGAAATGTGTTTTTATTGTGTATATTGTATAAATAGTTGTGGTTTATAGTTATAATTACTTTGTGGTTCCCTAATTAATAATCTATTAAAAAATTTTTATATTTACAAAAGACTGTAATTATGACAACAAAGCGATAACACTTTTTATATTTTACACTTGTAGCTTAAATTTAAAATTTCCTTGGATTAATATATAAAAAATATATTTTATTAATTTATTAGATTTTTCAGTAAATTTTAATTAATATTAAAATATTTCATCAATATCATTAAAGTCATTATATCAATACTGTGGTTCTCTAATTATAAATCTATTAAAACTGTTTATATTTACAAAAGACTGTAATTATGAAAGGAAAACGATAACAGCTTTAATTTTTTACGCATATAGCATAAATTTAAAATTTCCTTGGATTTATATATGAAAAATATGTTTTATTAATTTATTAGATTTTTAGTAAATTTTAATTAATAATAAAATATTTCATCAATATCATTGAATTTATTGTATCATTACAGTGGTTTTCTAATTATAAATCTATTAAAATAATTTATATTTACAAAAGACAGTAATTATGAAAGAAAACGATAACAGTTTTAATTTTTTACGCAAGTAGCGTAAATTTAAAATTTCCTGGGATTAATATACTATAAATAATTTTTTTTTTAATTTATTACATTTTTAATAAATTTAAATTAATATTAAAAAATTTCATCAATATTATAGATGTCATTACTGATGTTGAATAATTTAATTGCTAAACTATTTTTATTTAATTATTATTTTATTATTTTCTAAAATTTCCTGCAATAATTTATTAGAAATGTGTTTTTATTGTGTATATTATATAAAAAGTTGTGGTTTATAATTATAATTACTTTGCATGTGGTTCCCTAATTAATAATCTATTAAAAATTTTTATATTTACAAAAGACTATAATTATGACAGGAAAACGATAACACTTTTAATATTTTACACTTGTAGCTTAAATTTAAAATTTCCTTGGATTAATATATGAAAAATATGTTTTATTAATTTGTTGGATTTTTCAGGAAATTTAAAATAATATTAAAATATTTCATCAATATCATTCAATTCATTGTATCATTACTGTGGTTGTCTAATTATAAATCTATTAAAACTGTTTATATTTACAAAAGACTGTAATTATGAAAGGAAAACGATAACAGCTTTAATTTTTTACGCATATAGCATAAATTTAAAATTTCCTTGGATTAATATATGAAAAATATGTTTTATTAATTTATTAGATTTTTTAGTAAATTTTAATTAATAATAAAATATTTCATCAATATCATTAAAGTCATTACTGACTGTGATTAATTTAGTTGCTAAAAAATTTTTTTATTTAATTATTTTTTTAATTATTTTTATTATTTTTTATTTTCTAAAACTTCCTGGATTAATTTATGAGAAATGTGTTTTTATTGCATTTATTGTATAAATATGTATGGTTTATAATTACTTTGCCTGTTGTTCTCTAATTATAAATCTATTAAATATTGTTTATATTTACAACATACGAATTATGAAAGAAAAACTATAGCAGTTTAATTTTTTACACTAATAGAGTAAATTTACAATTTCCTTGGATTAATATATAAAAAATGTATTTTTATAATTTATTAGATTTTCAATAAATTTGAATTAATATTAAAAATTTCATCAATATTATTAAAGTCATTACTGACGGAGATTAATTTAGTTTCTAAAATATTTGTATTTAATTATTTAAAAAAATTTTTTTTATTATTTTTATTATTTTCTAAAATTTATTGGATTAATTTATGAGAAACTTGTTTTTAATTTGTATATTGCACAAATATTTGTGGTTTATAATTATGATTACTTCGCTGTGGTTCAATAATTATAAATCTATTAAAAATTGTACATTTAAAATTTCCTTGGATTAATATAAGAAAAATATATTTTATTAATTTATTAGATTTTTCAGTAAGTTTTAGTTAATATTAAAATACTTCATCAATATCAAAAAATTCATTATGTCATTACTGTGTTTCTCTAATTATAAATCTATTAAAATTGTTTATATTTACAAAAGACTGTAATTATGAAATATAAACGTTAACAGCTTTAATTTTTTAACCATGTAGCATAAATTTCCTTAGATTAATATATGAAAAATATGTTTTATTAATTAATTAGATTATTCAGTAATTTTTAATTAATATTAAAATATTTTATCAATATCCTTTAATTAATTGTATCATTAATGTGGTTCTGTAATTATAAATCTATTAAAATTGTTCGTACTTACAAAAAACTGTAATTATGAAAGAAAACGATAACAGTTTTAATTTTTTACGCAAGTAACGTAAATTTAATATTTCCTGGGATTAATATACTATAAATAATTTTTTTAAATTTATTACATTTTTAATAAATTTTAATTTATATTAATAAAAATCATCAAAAGTCATTACTGATGGTGATTAATTTAACTGCTAAACTATCTAATTATTATTTTATTATTTTTATTATTTTAATATTTTCGAAAATTTCCTGCAATAATATATGAGAAATGTGTTTTTATTGTGTATAATGTATAAATAGTTGTGGTTTATAGTTATAATTACTTTGTGGTTCCCTAATTAATAATCTATTAAAATTTTTTTATATTTACAAAAGACTGTAATTATGACAACAAAGCGATAACACTTTTTATATTTTACACTTGTAGCTTAAATTTAAAATTTCCTTGGATTAATATATAAAAAATATATTTTATTAATTTATTAGATTTTTCAGTAAATTTTAATTAATATTAAAATATTTCATCAATATCATTAAAGTCATTATATCATTACTGTGGTTCTCTAATTATGAATCTATTAAAATTGTTTATATTTACAAAATACTGTAATTAGAAAGAAAAACGATAACAGCTTTAATTTTCTTACGCATATAGCATAAATTTAAAATTTCCTTGGATTATTTTATGAAAAATATGTTTTATTAATTTATTAGATATTTTAGTAAATTTTAATTAATATAAAAATATTTTATCAATATCATTGAATTCATTGTATATTTAATGTGGTGCTCTAATTATAAATCTATTAAAATAGTTTATATTTACAAAAGCCTGTAATTAGGAAAGAAAAACGTTAACAGTTTTAATTTTTTTACGCAAATAGCGTAAATTTAAAATTTCCTTGGATTAATATATGAAATATATATTTTATTAATTTATTAGATTTTTCAATAAATTTTTAATTAATATTGAAAAATTGATCAATATCATTAATGTCAATACCGACGGTGATTAATTTAGTTGCTAAACTATTTGCCTTTCATTATTTTTTTATTATTTTTATTATTTTTATTATTTTTTAAAATTTCCTGGATTAATTTTTGAGAAATGTGTTTTATTGTGTATATTTTATAAATATTTGTAGTTTATAATGTTAATTTTTTTGTCTGTGGTTCCCTAATTATAAATATATTAAAAATTGTTTATATTTACAAAAGACTGTAATTATGAACGAAAAACGATAAAAGTTTAGATTTTTACACAAGTAGCGTAAATTAAAAATTTCTTTGGATTAATATGTGAAAAATATGTTTTTTTTATTATTTGATTTTTTATAAATTTTAAAAAATATTAAAAAAAATTCATTAATATTATTAAAGTCATTATGTCATTAGTGTGGTTCTCTAATTATAAATCTATTAAAATTGTTTATATTTACAAAAGACTGTAATTATGAAAGAAGAACGATAAGAGTTTTAATTTTTTTTTAAGTAGCGTAATTTAAAAATTTCCTTGGATTAATATATGAAAAATATCTCTTGTTGATTTATTATATCTTAAATAAATTTTAATTAATATTAAAAAAATTTCATCTATATTATTAAAGTCATTACTGACGGTGATTAATTTAGTTGTTAAACTACTTTTATTCAATTCTTTTTATTATTTTATATACAGTGGAAAATATGCATGAAAAAGCATAAAAATAACAAGGAATCTTTAAGATATCGTCAGTTTCTATTAAGAAATTGACATCTTGGGAGAAAAAGTGCTAGAAGACCGCACATAGTAATTATTCTGTCTAGTGTGTAAGGAAAGCAATCGCAATGATTCGTGTTCCTAAATTAGTTTGATTTGTTCAGAAATTTGAATTAGGAAATTTGAACATGAATGGCGTAAATTTTAATGAACTTCAAGGATGATAATTCCTAATATATTCTATAGTTATTTCGCTAATAGCGTATTAGATTTTAAAAACTATTGAATTCAAATCAAAATAAAATTGTTTTGAAAGTATATTTGTTTGAAATTAAATTATGTCTGTGGTGTGTGTATTCTCTCTATATACAGGGTGCATGATAAAGAACTTTAACGAGTTTATTTTTTCAAAAGTTGGTCGTACATACACTCAAGTGCCAAAACATTATGACCACCTGTCAATAACGAGTTGGCCCAACTTTGGCACGCAACACGGCTTCAACCCGCCTTGCCATGGATGCCACAAGTCCTTCGTAGATGGCTGGAGACAGATTGTACCAGATGTTTAAATAACGGTTAATCAAATCCGAGATATTGCGAATTAGTGGTCTTTGAACTCAGGGCTGCTGTCCCATGGCATCCCAAATGTGTTCCATCGGATTGAGATCCGGTGAGTAGGCGGCCAGGACATTAACTGGAATTCAGCATCATGTTCCTAGAATCACTATAATACAATTTTAGCCTCGTGACACGGAGTGTTGTCCTGGTGGAGCATTCCATTTCCACTGGTAAACCAGAGGCCATGCAATGGTGCAATTGGTCCACAGTGATGTTCAGATACCCTGTAGCCTTCGTGGTCTGCTCTACCACAACCACGGGTCCCAAATACGGCCAAGAGAACGTCCCTCAGAACATAATACAGCTACCACCAGCCTGTGTATGACCTACTGTACATTGAGGGAGCAACTTTTCGCCTTGTAGACGGAGTATCCTGACATGACCATTGGCGTAATGAATGACAAACCGTGATTCATCTGACCAGGCAACTCTCTCCCACTGATCCATGGACCAGTCGCGATGTTTCCGGGCCCAGTGTAGGCGCAGTTGGCGATGACGCTTGGTTAGCAAAGGGACACGAGTGGGATGTTTGCTCCTTAGCTCCATATCCAACAGTGCCCGCTGAACAGTGTGCTCCGATACTATTCTACTTGGCACTGCACTGTATTGGGTTGTCAGCTAACAACTGTAAAGGTTTTTGTCCTTAAAAATGGTCTAACTTTATAAAACATATTCAGTTTTTTTTTGTATAAAGCAATACATTTTTTCGCTAACATATAATGTGTGGTGCAGCAGGTGAAAGAAGTCAAAATCCACTTATATTCCCCACAACTTTTGAATTTTATAAATTAGATTAACAAAGAACAAGCAATCCGATATTGTAATTAGTAAACCACTTAATTGGGCCTTAATATATTTCCAGCTGATATTGCCTGCATTAATATAGCCTTTTATTTATTACATTTTAAATTAAACACTGTCTTGTCTAGTAAAAATGTTTTCCTAGATCCAAAAACGGTCTTCAGTCTTATTTATCTGAAGCAATCCATTTTTTTACAAACATAAAGGAGTGTGTCAAGTGAAAAATGTCAAAATCCACTTCTTTCCAAAACAACTTTTGAATTTTGTAAATTAGAATAACAAAGAGCAGTCAATCAAATATGGTAATTAGTCAACCACTTTAAATTCATTTAGAATATTTCCAGCTGAATTGTCTGCATTAATACAGCCTTTTATTTATTACATTTTAAATTAAACACTCTCTTGTTTAGTAAAAATGTTTTCCTAGATCCAAAAAACGGTCTTCAGTCTTATTTACCTGAAGCAATCCATTTTTTACAAACATAAAGGAGTGTGTCAAGTGAAAATGTCAAAATCCACTTCTTTCACAAACAACTTTTGAATTTTGTAAATTAGATTAACCAGGAGCAATCAATCCAATATGGTAATTAGACAACCACTTTAAAGAGCCTTAGAATATTTCCAGCTGAATATTCTGCATTAATATAGCTTTTATTTATTACATTTTAAATTAAACACTATCTTGTTTAGTAAAAATATTTTCCTAGATTCAATAAACGGTCTTTTTTACCTGAAGCGATAAATTTTTTTACAAACAGAAAATGAGTGCTTGAAACAAGAAAAAATCAAAATCCCTTTCACAAAACAACCTTAGAATTTTTTTAAATTAAAATAATACCAATCAATCCAATGTGGTGATTAGCCAACCACTTTAAATTTCTTTAGTATATTTCCAGCTGAATTGTCTGCATTAATACAACCTTTTATTTATTACATTTTAAATTAAACACTCTCTTGTTTAGTAAAAATGTTTTTCTAGATCCAAATTACGGTCTTCAGTCTTGTTTATCTGAAGCAATCAATTTGTTACAAACATAAAGGAGTGTGTCAAATGAAAAATGTCAAAATCCACTTCTTTCCAAAACAACTTTTGAATTTTGTAAATTAGATTAACAAGGAGCAATCAATCCAATGTGGTAATTAGACAAATACTTTAAGTTGCTTTAGTATATTTCCATCTGAATTGTCTGCATTAATATAGCCTTTTATTTATTGCATTTTAAATTAAACACTCTCTTGTTTAGTAAAAATGTTTTCCTAGATCCAATAAACGGTCTTCAGTCTTGTTTACCTGAAGCAATCCATTTTACCAACATGAAGGAGTGTGTCAAGTGAAAAAAGTCAAAATCCACTTCCTTCCAAAACAACTTTTGAATTTTGTAAATTAGATTAACAAGGAGCAATCAATCCAATATGGTAATTAGACAACCACTTTAAATTGCTTTAGTATATTTCCTGCTGAATAGGTTGCATTAATATAGCTTTTATTTATTACATTTTAAATTAAACACTATCTTGTTTAGTAAAAATATTTTCCTAGATTCAATAAACGGTCTTTTTTACCTGAAGCAATAAATTTTTTTACAAACATAAAATGAGTGCTTGAAACAAGAAAAAATCAAAATCCCTTTCTTCCCAAAACAACCTTAGAATTTTTAAAATTAGAATAATAGCAATCAATCCAATGTGGTGATTAGCCAACCACTTTAAATTGCTTCAGTATATTTCCAGCTGAATAGTCTGCATTAATATAGCCTTTAATTATTACATTTTAAATTAAACACTCTCTTGTTTAGTAAAAATGTTTTCCTAGATCCAATAAACGGTCTTCAGTTTTGTTTACCTGAAGCAATCCATTTTTTACAAACATAAAGAAGTGTGTCAAGTGAAAAAAGTCAAAATATACTTCTTTCCAAAACAACTTTTGAATTTTGTAAATTAGATTAACAAGGAGCAATCAATCCAATATGGTAATTAGACAACCACTTTAAATTGCTTTAGTATATTTCCTGCTGAATTGTCTGCATTAATATAGCCTTTTATTTATTACATTTTAAATTAAACACTCTCTTGTTTAGTAAAAATGTTTTCCTAGATCCAAAAAACGGTCTCCAGTCTTGTTTACCTTAAACAATCCATTTTTTACAAACATAAAGGAGTGTGTCAAGAGAAAAATGTCAAAATCCACTTCTTTCCAAAACAACTTTTGAATTTTGTAAATTAGATTAACAAGGAGAATTCAATCCATTATGGTAATTAGGCAACCACTTTAAAGAGGCTTAGAATATTTCCAGTTGAATAGTCTGCATTAATATAGCTTTTCTTTATTACATTTTAAATTAAACACTCTCTTGTTTAGTAAAATATTTTCCTAGATCCACTAAACGGTCTTTCTTACCTGAAGCAATACATTTTTTACAAACATAAAATGAGTGCTTGAAACAAGAAAAAATCAAAATCCCTTTCTTCCCAAAACAACCTTAGAATTTTTTAAATTTAAATACTAGCAATCAATCCAATGTGGTGATTAGCCAACCACTTTAAATTGCTTTAGTATATTTCCAGCTGAATTGTTTGCATTAATATAGCCTTTTATTTATTACATTTTAAATTAAACACTCTCTTGTTTAGAAATTTTTTTTTCCTAGATCCAAAAAACAGTTTTCAGTCTTGTTTACCTGAATCAATCCATTTTTTACAAACATACAGGAGTGTGTCAAGTGAATAAAGTCAAAATCCACTTCTTTCCAAAACAACTTTTGAATTTTGTAAATTAGATTAACAAGGAGCAATCAATCCAATATGGTATTTAGACAACCACTTTAAAGAGCTTTAGAATATTTCCAGCTCAATAGGTTGCATTAATATAGCTTTTATTTATTACATTTTAAATTAAACACTATCTTGTTTAGTAAAAATATTTTCCTAGATTCAATAAACGGTCTTTTTTACCTGAAGCGATAAATTTTTTTACAAACAGAAAATGAGTGCTTGAAACAAGAAAAAATCAAAATCCCTTTCACAAAACAACCTTAGAATTTTTTTAAATTAAAATAATACCAATCAATCCAATGTGGTGATTAGCCAACCACTTTAAATTTCTTTAGTATATTTCCAGCTGAATTGTCTGCATTAATACAACCTTTTATTTATTACATTTTAAATTAAACACTCTCTTGTTTAGTAAAAATGTTTTTCTAGATCCAAATTACGGTCTTCAGTCTTGTTTATCTGAAGCAATCAATTTGTTACAAACATAAAGGAGTGTGTCAAATGAAAAATGTCAAAATCCACTTCTTTCCAAAACAACTTTTGAATTTTGTAAATTAGATTAACAAGGAGCAATCAATCCAATATGGTAATTAGACAACCACTTTAAATTACTTTAGTATATTTTCTGTTGAATTGTATGCATTAATATAGCTTTTGTTTATTACATTTTAAATTAAACACTCTCTTGTTTAGTAAAAATGTTTTCCTAGATCCAAAAAACGGTCTCCAGTCTTGTTTACCTTAAACAATCCATTTTTTACAAACATAAAGGAGTGTGTCAAGAGAAAAATGTCAAAATCCACTTCTTTCCAAAACAACTTTTGAATTTTGTAAATTAGATTAACAAGGAGAATTCAATCCATTATGGTAATTAGGCAACCACTTTAAAGAGGCTTAGAATATTTCCAGCTGAATAGTCTGCATTAATATAGCTTTTGTTTAATACATTTTAAATTAAACACTCTCATGTTTAGTAAAAATATTTTCCTAGATCCAATAAACGGTCTTTTTTACCTGAAGCAATACATTTTTTTACAAACATAAAATGAGTGCTTGAAACAAGAAAAAATCAAAATCCCTTTCTTCCCAAAACAACCTTAGAATTTTTTAAATTTAAATACTAGCAATCAATCCAATGTGGTGATTAGCCAACCACTTTAAATTGCTTTAGTATATTTCCAGCTGAATTGTTTGCATTAATATAGCCTTTTATTTATTACATTTTAAATTAAACACTCTCTTGTTTAGAAATTTTTTTTTCCTAGATCCAAAAAACAGTTTTCAGTCTTGTTTACCTGAATCAATCCATTTTTTACAAACATACAGGAGTGTGTCAAGTGAATAAAGTCAAAATCCACTTCTTTCCAAAACAACTTTTGAATTTTGTAAATTAGATTAACAAGGAGCAATCAATCCAATATGGTAATTAGACAACCACTTTAAAGTGCCTTACAATATTTCCAGTTGAATAGTCTGCATTAATATAGCTTTTCTTTATTACATTTTAAATTAAACACTCTCTTGTTTAGTAAAATATTTTCCTAGATCCAATAAACGGTCTTTTTTACCTGAAGCAATAAATTTTTTTACAAACATAAAATGAGTGCTTGAAACAAGAAAAAATCAAAATCCCTTTCTCAAAACAACCTTAGAATTTTTTTAAATTAAAATAATACCAATCAATCCAATGTGGTGATTAGTCAACCACTTTAAATTTCTTTAGTATATCAATATAGAATTAAACCCTTTCCGGTTTAGTATAAATGTTTTCCTACATTCTTAAAAACGGTCTGACTTTATAAAAAGCTATGCAGTTCATCTAATAATGAATTTTTCACTAACATAAGATGTTCATAGTAAGCGAAAAAAAAAACTGAAATCTATTTTTACATCAAATAGAAGCTAATAAATTTTACATTCTTTTAAACTCAATTTTATGAATACGGAAAATATATTTTGTTTCATAGATTAATAAATGGATATTTTAAATCTTTTAATTTTTTAAATGTTTAACCATTTTTCAATTAAAATCGCTTGATGTCTTTAAAAGCTTAATATTTACAGAATAAAACTGATGTTTTCTTAGAATTTCTATAAAGAATAGTTTTTAACTTCATACTACCAAATATATCTGGAGAATAACAGAAATTTTTTTTATATCGTGTAAATATTCAGTATAATTAAAAAAATTCTTCAAAAAACAATATTAAGTATGGTTTTTAATTCTAAAACGTTATAAAAAAATTGGTAAAAATTCATTTTAAAAGGAGAACTTTTTTTTTATAATGAATCGGAAAGGCAATTTTAATAATAATTTTAAGTCGAGGTAAAAACGTCCCCTTAGGCAGTACGACTAGGTCTAATAAGTTTTCATTTAACAAAAAAGTTAAAAAAAAATTGTAGTTAACATATAAACAAAGATGTGAAAATAAGTATAATGCAAGTTTTGTTTTTTGATAAAAAGTAGTATTTTTTCCTGGCAACATAATTTAACAAAATATCTGAATCTTTTTTTTTTCAGATTTCAATTTAACTATTTCTAATCTGAAAAAATTGCAATAAATAGGTCATCTGACAAAAACAAAAAGAAAGCAATAAATTTTTTTTAAAGTTCTTACAATAAAAATTAATTTTTAATTAAAGATATTTTACGTCATTATTGTTTTACATTTTGGTTTATACCTTGTTTAATTTATCGTTTTATTAGAAAATAAATTAGAGCTGTTTAAAAACATATAAAAAATAACTTGTTCTTCAAAAGTAACAATGGTATTTTATGCGTATAAAATTATCATAAAATGTTTTCAAATCATTTCAAATAATTAAATCGCTTATTTTCAAATAATTAATTGGTTAAAATTTTCTAAAGAATAATTAGATTAATTTCTCATTTTATCCAATTTACCGAAGAGATATAAAACATTTTGTGTTCTAAAGTCTTCATTAAAACATAATACTTTAGATTTGGTAAAAAAATAAAAAGCTTTCTCTAGCTTAGAGCAAAATATTTTCTTGATTACAAGAAATGCTCATATATTATTTGCTACAAAGTTCATTATGAAATATTTGGTAGTTAATATTTTCAGATTAAATAATAGATCAATATCTCATTTTGTACAATTTACGTAAGATATGTGGGACATTCCTAAGCTATAAAACATTCATTAGAACAGTCTATTTTAGATTTAGTAAAAAGTAAATTAACCCTCTAAGCGGTTCGCGCGTACAATTCCGCAGGTTGTCACGTACAATTTTCGACCTCCAAAAACGTACCGAAAATGGATGTATTGTACATTTCTGCCAGCGCTTTCCCCCATGGAGTTTTGAGGTAGGAGGGTCAGGTCGATTGTTTAGGAACTGCACCCCTTTTTGACTGACATTTATTGAGGGATGCACCCCTACTCCCTGAGGCACAAAGACGCTGATATCTTCTCATGGCTTTGTCAATCTCTATTTCGAAGTAATTCGTTTGCTGTAACGGATGTATCTCTCATTGAATCACTTAAATATCTTGGATGACTTTCGTAAAAAAATATAAATAATTCTCTTAAAAAGTATTTTTTTTTCATACTTTTAGAATCCATTATTTCTTATGGGTTGATCTTCGAGACTTGACGAGCTTTATGTGTATTAAAAATTAACAATCTATAATGTCTATTTATATATCTATATATAACAGGAAGTAAAGGGACAATAACAAGGCTGATTTTCTCGTATTCAAATCTAGTCGACAAAAGGTGAAGTAAAAAATCATAGAACACTTTGGTCACAGACACAATAAAACTTTGGCGTATTGATTGGAGACTTTTTTCCTCCGTGTGTTCCACTCGGAGGGTTAATCTCCTCTGTGTGGAATAAATATTTTTCTAGATTTTTAATTAGGTATATCTTTATCAAATATTTTCATACAAAAAGCAATACGCTTTAGAAAAAATAGACACAAAATATTAATTACTCATTTTATACAATTTACGTAAGATATGTGGGCCATTTCAAGCTATAAAATATTTATTATAACAGTCTATTTTAGATTTTGCAAAAAATAAATTAATCTCCTCTGTGTAGAATAAATATTTTTCTAGATTTTTCTAGGTATATTTAAAAAAAAAATTTTCATATTTTTTTATAATGATTTAGAAACAAAGAGACAAAATATTATTATCTCATTTTATACAATTTACATAAGAAATGTAGTGTATTTCGAGATATAAAGTATTCGTTAGAATACACTATTTTAGATTTAGTAAAAAATAAGTAAAACTCCTCTGCATAGAATAAAATTTTATAGATTTTTTAATAAAGTATAGCTTTACAATCAAAGCAATAAAATTAGTCTTTAAAGGTCTTACAATATAAAAATTATTTTCAATAAAAGATATCTTATGTCATTATTGGTTTACATTTTGGTTTATATATTGTTTAATTTATTACTTCAGTAGAAAATAAATTAGAGAAGTTTAGAGAGATAAATATAAAAAAAGGAACTTGTTCTTCAAAGGTAACTTGTTGAATGGTATTTCATGTGAATAAATGATCATAATATGCTTTGAATAAGGCTCGATTTCAAAAAATAAATTGATTAAATTTTTTCAAAGAATAAACAGTTGAGTTTCTTATTTTATCCAGTTTACGGAAGAGCTATAGGGACTATTCGAGCTATAGAGTCTTCATTCTAACATACTGCTTTAAATTTAGTAAAGAACAAAAAGCTTTGTCAAGTGTAGAGCAAAATATTTTCGTGATAACAAAAAATGCTCATGGATTATTTTCAATAAAGCTCATTATAAAATTATAATATTTTGTAGTCAATATTTTCAGATTAATTAAAAGATCAATATCTCATTTACATTTTACATGAGAAATGTAGAACATTTCAAGCTATAAAATATTCATTAAGACAGTCCATTTGAGATTTAGTAAAAATAAATAAATTGTTTTAAATAAATATTTTTCTATATTTTGATTAAGGTATATCTTTATGAAAGTTTTTCATGCACAAAGATGTACGCTTTAGAAAGAAAGACACAAAAAATTAATATCTCATTTTATACAATATATATATCAGATATATGGGCTATTTCACGATATAATATATGCATTAGAACAATCTATTTTAAATTTGGTTAAAAGTAAATTAATCTCCTCTGTGTAAAATAAATATTTTTCTATATTTTAACAAGGTATATATTTATAAAATGCTTTCATTCACATAGATGTACGTTTTAGAAAAAAAAGACACAAAATGTTACTATATAATTTTATATAATTTACATAAGATATGTGGTCTCTTTAAAGCTATAAAATATTCACTAGAACCGTCTACTTTAGATTTAGTAAAAATTAAGTTAATCTCCTGTGTGTAGATAAATATTTTTTCTAGATTTTTAATAAGGTATATATATATATATATATATATATATTATATATATATATATATATATATATATATATATATATATATATATATATATATATATATTATAATATATATATATATATATATATATAATATATATATATATATATATATATTATATATATGTTTATATATATATTATAATATATATATATATATATATTATATATATATATATATATATATATATATATATATATATAAATATATATATTTATATAAATATATATATATATATATATTATATAATATATATATATATATATATATATATATCTATATATATAATATATATATATATATATATATATATATATATATATATATATATATATATATATATATATATATGTAAATTTTTCATATACAAAGCTATAAACTTTAGAAAAAAAGACACAAAATATTAATATCTCATTGTTTACAATTTATATAAGATATGTGTTGCATTTCAACCTATAAAATATTTATTAGAACAGTCTATTTTAGATTTAGTAAAAAATAAAATTAATGTCCTCTGTATAGAATAAATATTTTTCTAGATTTTTAATAAGGTAAAACTTTATAATTTTTTTTTACAAAAATATATACGCTTTAGAAAAAAAGAGACACGAAATATTAATATCTCATTTTATATAATTTACATAAAAAATTTGGAACATTTCGAGATATAAAGTGTTTATTAGAACAGATTATTTTAGATTTAGTAAAAAATAAATTAATCTCCTTTGTGTAGAATAAATATTTTTCTAGATTTTCAATAATGTATATCTTTATAAATTTTTTCATACACAAATATGTAAGCTTTAGATAAATAAAGACAAAATATTAGTATCATTTTATATAATTTATATAAGATATGTGGGCCATTTCAAGCTATGAAATATTCATTAGAGCAGTCTATTTTCGATTTAGTAAAAACTAAATTAATCTCCTCTGTGTAGAATAAATATTTTTCTAGATATTTAATAAGGTATATCTTTATACAATTTTTTCATACAAAAGTCATACGCTTTAGAAGAAAAAGACAAAATATTAATTACTCGTTTTTTACAATTTACATAAGATATGTGGGCCATTTTATGCTATAAAATATTCATTAGAACAGTCTATTTTAGATTTAGTAAAAAATAAATTAATCTCCTCTGTGTAGAAAAAATATTTTTCTAGATTTTTAATAATGTATAGCTTTACAAAATTTTTTCATACCAAAAGCTATACGCTTTAGAACAACGACATAATATTAATATCTCATTTTATATAATTTACATAAGATATGTGGACCATTTCGAACTGTAAAATATTCATTAGAACAGTCTGTTTTAGATTTAGTGAAAAATAAATAAATCTCCTCTGTGTAGAATAAATATTTTTCTAGATTTTTAATAATGTATAGCTTTATAAAATGTTTTTATACAAACACATTTTATAAAGCTTTAAAAAAAAGACACGAAATATTACACGCTTTAGGAAATAAGACACAAAATATTAATTACTCCTATTTTACAATTTACATAAGATATGTGATCATTTCAAGGTAAAAAATATTCATTAAAACAGTCTATTTTGGATTTAGTAAAAAATAAATTAATTCCTCTGTAGAATAAATATTTTTCCAGATTTTTAATAAGGTATATCTTTATAAAAATATTTTTCATACAAAAAACCTTACGCTTTAGAGAAAAAGACACAAAATATTAATTATTCATTTTATACAATATACATAAGATATGTGGACCCTATCAAGCTATAAAATATTCATTAGAACAGTCTATTTTAGATTTAGTAAAAAATTAATTAATCTCCTCTGTGTAGAATAATATTTTTCTAGATTTCTAATAAGATATATCTTTATAAAATTTTTTCATATAAAAAGCCATACGCTTTAGAAGAAAAAGACACAAAATATTAATTACTCATTTTACACAATTTACATAAAGTATGTGGGCCATTTCGAACTATAAAATATTCATTAGAACATTCTGTTTTAGATTTAATAAAAAATAAATAAATCTCCTCTGTGTAGAATAAATATTTTTCTAGATTTTTAATAATGTATATCTTTACAAAATTTTTTCATACCAAAAGCTATACGCTTTAGAACAACGACATAATATTAATATCTCATTTTATATAATTTATATAAGATATGTGAGCCATTTCGAGCTATAAAATATTCATTAGAACAGTCTATTTTAGATTTAGTAAAAAATAAATTAACCTCTTCTGTGTAGAATAAATATTATTCTAGATTTTTAATACGGTATATGTTTTTAAAATGTTTTCATACAAAAATGTTTGATAAAGATTTAGAAATAAAGACACAAAATATTATACGCTTTATATAAAAAAAGACACAAAATATTAATATCTCATTTTATACAATTTATATAAGATATGTGGGTCATTTCAACCTATAAAATATTTATTAGAACAGTCTATTTTAGATTTAGTAAAAAATTAAATTGATCTCCTCTGTGTATCATAAATATTTTTCTAGATTTTTAATAAAGTATAGATTTATAAGTTTTTTTTACAAAAATATATACGCTTTAGCAAAAAAAGACACAAAATATTAATATCTCATTTTATATAATTTACATAAGAAACTTAGGACATTTCGAAATATAAAGTATTCATTAGAATAGACTATTTTAGATTTAGCAAAGAATAAATTAATCTGCGCTGTGTAAAATAAATATTTTTCTTGATTTTCAATAATGTATATCTTTATAAATATTTTTCCTACACAAATATGTACGCTTTAGAAAAAAGACAAAAAATATTAGTATAATTTTATATAATTTACATAAGATTCGAATTACATAAGATAAGAATTTAAGGCCATTTCAAGCTATGAAATATTAATTAGAAGAGTCTTTTAGATTTAGTAAAAAATAAATTAATCTCCTGTGTGTAGAATAAATATTTTTCTAGATTTTTAGTAAGGTATATCTTTATAAAATGTTTTCATACAAAAACACTTTATAAAGCTTTCGAAAAAAAGACACAAAATATACGCTTCAGGAAAATAGACAGAAAATATTAATTACTCATTTTGTACAATTTACATAAGATATGTGGGTCATTTGAAGCTATAAAATATTAATTAGAACAGTCTAATTTAGATTTAGTAAAAAATAAATTAATCTCCTTTTGTGTAGAATAAATATTTTTCTAGATATTTAATAAAGTATAGCTTTACAAAATTTTTTCATACCAAAAGCTATACGCTTTAGAATAATGACATAATATTAATATCTGATTTTATATAATTTACATAAGATATGTGGGCCTTTTGAAGCTACAAAATATTCATTAGAACAATCTATTTTAGATTTAGTTAAAAATAAATTAATCTCCTCTGTGTAGAAGAAATATTTTTCTATATTTTCAATAATGTATAACTTTATAATTTTTTTCATACACAAATATGTACGCTTTAGAAAAAACGGCACAAAATATTAGTATCACTTTATATAATCTACAAAAGATATGAGGGCGATTCCAAGCTATAAATTATTCATTAGAACAGTCTATTTTAGATTTAGTAATAAATAAATAAATTTCCTCTGTGTAGAATAAATATTTTTCTAGATTTTTAATAACACATATCTTTTATAAAATTTTTTCACACAAAAGCTATACCCTTTAGAAAAAAAAAGACACAAAATATTAATTACTCATTTTATACATTTTACATAAGAAACGTACTTCATTTCGAGATATAAAATTTTAGTCAGAATAGACTATATTAGATTTAGTAAAAAATAAATAAAACTCCTCTGCGTAGAATCAAATTTTATAGATTTTTTAATAAGATGTGGCTTTATAAAATTTCTTCATACTTGACACTATACTCTTTACAAAAGTATAAAATATACACACTAACTGACAAAATTATAGAATGTAATTATGTTTTTAATTTTTTCAACAATAATTATATAAACACAAGCGTAATATTTTATTTTATACCACGAGAAACGTTTTGTTTAATTAGTAATTTCTTAATATTTTTTAATTAATTTTTTAAAATTGTAATATTTTTAAAGATTTTGGTTTACAGAAGGAAAAATATATACATCTTGAGTTTCGTATCAAAAATATAGTTTCTTATAGACTAATTTCAAAAGTTATCCCAGTAAATAAATTTTCTTTTTTGCAATGTGCATATATGTCATATTTTAAACAAATATTGTTTAAATTCCAAATTAATTTTTAAAGTAAAGAAATTCATAAATAACTGACCAAAAAATCACTCGAAACCGAGAACATTTTAATTATGTGGGGAAAGAATAAATATATGATACATCGAAGATTTTAATCGCTTGAGTAGTATATTGTTCAAATTAACGACGAAAATGATAGATGAAGGTACAACTAAAACTGAATATAATTAAAAAATTACAAATATAACAAAAAATTAATATAATTATATAGCAATTGCTTCAAACATATGGTTGTGTTAAAATAAATTATGAAAAGGCTCTGATTAGAATGTTTAAATTAAAGTAATTAAATTTTACATGTAATAGAATTTTCTAAAACACGTATCTGTGAGCAAATCATAAATTTTCAGTATATCATGTGGTCCATTCTTCTGCGAATTTTAAATTTACCATAATTTAAAATATCAGGACAGGGAATTTGAAATTACCTAATACATATATGTTTTATTATTAAATCATGAAGAATATATTCTATTAAAAAAATTCATGATTTAAAATTTTCAAAAAGATAATTTTAATTGTATAATTAACATTAAAACATTTACGATTAAATATTTCCTAGATTCACAAAGCCATTTAGTATTAATTGTGAAAATAAAAATCGTCGAAATCGAGCTGTAAATTATCTAATAAAAAATTCGCTTAACGAGTGTTTAGATTAAATTGTAAGAAATAATAATAACTTAATAATATTCATCAAAGCTTTGGATTAGATTTTCCATTTTTAAGAGTGAAATTTCTCAAAAATTGTGTTCGGTACAAAACTAGAATAAAATTTAACCCTCCGAGTGGAACACATCGATGAAAAAGTCTCCAAAAGTAAGCTAAAGGTTTACTGTGTCAGTGGCCAAAGCGTTCTATGATTTTTTACTTAACCCTTTGTCTACTAGAATGGAATACGGGAAACCCACCCTCATTATTGTCACTTTACTTCTGGTTATATATATATATATATATATATATATATATATATATATATATATATATATATATATATATATCACAACAGATATTATAGATTGTTAATTTTTAAAACACATACAGCTCGTCAAATCTCGAAGATCATCATATAAGAAATAATGGATTCTAAAAGTACAAATAAAAATATTATTTGAGAGACTTATTTATATTTTTTACGAAAGACATCCAAGATATTTAAGTGATGCAGTTAGAGATACATCAGTTACCGCAAATGAAATACTTCGAATAAGAGATTAATAAAGCCATGAAAGCTATCAGCATCTTTGTGCCTCAATTGGTAGGGGGTATCCCTTAATAAATGTCAGTCAAAGAGGGGTGCAGCTCCTAAACAATAGTTCTGAACTTCCTACCGTAAAAGAACTGGCAGAAATGTACATTACATCTATTTTCAGAGAGTTTTTGGGGTCGAAAAAAATGTATTAATAAATAAATATTTGTTATAAAAATGAAAAAATTATTAAAAATTTTAAATGATGAATAGTTATAATTTTAAAAAACAAGACATGAAGTGGATTACAAAAGAAAAAGAAAATACTGTGTTAAAAAGAAAATAAAAAATAAATATCTATTAGCTTAAATATTTTTCAGTTAGAAAACAATATCATTGTATTCTAAACGACATAAAATTACTATCATATATAATTTTCGCTTATAAATAACAGAAACACAAATATAAAAATATTATCTAAGAAATAAAACTCGATAAAATTTTGTTTATAGATATCAATTGTATAATTTGGCAATTTAAAATTATATTAACAGGACAAAGCATTTATTTTATATTCAAGGATTAAAAATACAATAAACTATTGAAAAATATTAATACAAAAAATGTTTTTTTATAATTACCAAAAAATTTGTAAAAATGAATCTCTAACCCAATTAAAAATTAAAAAATAGATGTTATGAATATTGTTATAAATGAAAATTTATTACAAATCTGTAAATTAATATTATATCTCTATTTTTTCAGATGTAATTTTTACCGTGAATATTAATTTTTATTATGTAAATTTGTAACTTTTTCGCTTGTATATTAAATGTTATATATCATAATTTATATAGTTTATATACATGCTTATTATTTACAACAATTTATTATTAAAAAAATTAAAAAACTTACTAAAATAATATAAATTTTACTAGTTAAATATAAATAATATAAAAATCTAATAAATGAAACATAAAATCTTTGTAATAAAACCTGTAAAACTTAAATATCAATTTTCCCATTCATTCTGTAAAATTAAAAAAAATGTATATTATCTGGAATAATAAATTAAACTGGAATAATAAATGAAAATTATAAAACAAATTAGATTTAATTAAAATTTCCCTAGTAAAAGTTGAAAAAAATACCGCTTGGTGTAAAGTTAAATTAATAAATTACAGAAAACCGAAATTGTTAATATTTCCGGAATAAAACTATTCTGAAAATTAATAAAGATAAAATATGAAAATGATATAATAAAGGTCATCAAACCTGGCATTTAATTTTCATATTTCACAGTAAAATTTCTCAAAATACTACTCAATACCAAATTAGTGCAATAAGAAAGGCGAATAAATCTTTCAAACACCGCAGATATAATTAAATAATTCCAACTAAAAATGTCACAAATTCATCACATTATCTAATGTTAATTCTTAAATTACAAAGAAAATAGATTGTAAATTTTATGACTAAATTTATTTACGTAAACATAAAACCTTTGAATCGTTGGAATATACAGAAATAATTGATGAAATATTAAATGATAATTATAAAACTCATTAAAGCTAAAGCTTACGATAAAGTAGAATTTGGTTTCAAATGACGATAATAATTAAAAAATATAAAATCGTGGAAAAACTTGTCTCTCTTTTAGTAAAATTTCATAGAATTTGTCATTTGATTCAAAATTTAATTTGCAAATTGTAGAGAAATTAAACATATCAAATTTTCTATTTGTGGAATGGAAAATTGAGCTTTTATTTTATTTTAAAATTTCACAAAAATATTGCTTGCTATAAAACTACATATATAAAATATATATATTTATTTAATTGTCAAAAATTCAGATTGGTTTACATACTTTCCTGTAAAACTTTTAGAGAAGTATCGTTTGAAAAAATATTGAATTAATAAATTACAGAGAAAATAAAATCCAGAAATTTCCTAAATAAATATAAGGGAAAGTAAATTAATTTTAATTAATTGTTTCTGTTTTAGAAAAGTTATACCCGATAATATATAAAATAATAATTTTATAAAAATATTGTTTAGTATAAAACTACAGTAATAAAATGTATAAAAATATCGAAAAAATATAGAATGAAATAATTTTTTATAAATGTACCATTTTATATTAAATATAAGTAAAAATTAAAAAGAAAATAAATTCTTTTAATTTTATGATTGAATTTGCACGATAAAAAAAAATAAAAACTTTAATGAAAATCATTTTTGTAAAAGATAATAGAACAATGAATAAAATCAATAAAAATGTAACTTGAATTACAATGATAAAATCTTTAAATCTGTAAAAAAAATTTCAGATTCAAATAAATTTTATGTTAAATGTAAATACAAGTTTCCTTATCAAATTTGTTTAATAAAAACAATAAAATCATTTCTGAAAATTATTTCTCTTAAAGAAAAATTAAAAATCATTGAAATCAATGAAAATATTTTTTGGTTTAACACTGGAATAATGAAATGTGTAAAACTAATTAAATATGAAATATGAAACAATAACAATATGAAATAAATTTTTAAAAATGTATCATTTGGTATTAAATGAAATTAAAATTTGTAGGGAAAATAAACTGTAAATTCCTGATCAAATTTGCTTGATAAAACGTATAAAAACATTTCTGAAAATCGTTTCTCTTAAGGATAAGATAACAATCAAGCAATCAATGAAAATATTGTTTGGTATAAAACAGCAATAATAAAATTTTTAAAACTATCAAAACTTCAGATTGAAATAAAGTTTTATAAACGTATCGTTTGATCTTAAATGAAAGTAAAAATTACAAAGAAAATAAACATTGCAAATTCCCTGATGAAAATTACTTGATGAAAATTATAAAATCATTACTGATAACACCTTAAAGAAGAAATAACAATGAATGAAAATATTGTTTTGTGTAAAACTGGAATTATAAGATGTGTAAAACTAGCGAAAAATTCAATTTAAAATAAAATTTTATAAATACATTGTTTGATGTTAAAAGAAATTAAAAATTACAGAGAAGTTAAATTGTAAATTTCCGCATCAATTCCTGAAAATCGCTTCCCCTTAAAGATAAAATAACAACCAATGAAATCAATGAAAATATTGTTTTGTATAAAATTGGAATTATAACATGTGTAGAACTAGCGAAGTATCAAATTTAAAAGAGAATTTAATAAATATATTGTTTAATGTTTAAGGAAATTAGAGAACTTAAATTGTAAATTTCCGGATCAATTCCTGAAAATCGCTTCCTTAAAGATAAAATAACAATCAATGAAATCAATGAATATATTTTTGGAATAAAACTGGAATAATAAAATTTGTAAAACTAAAGAAATATTAATTTTGAAATAAATTTTATAAATGTTTGGATTACTGTTAAATGGTAAAAAAATGAAGTCGAAATAATCGCTCACCTCAACTGTTCTGATAAAATTTACTTGATACAACGAATGAAAATTTCCATGAAAATCGCTTCAACTCAAGATACAATAACAGTCAATGAAATCAATGAAACTATTGTTTCATATACAATTGCTGTAATGAAATGCGTAAAGCTAACAAAAACCTCGGTTTAAAATAAATTTAAAGAAATGTATCGTTTGGTGTTTAAGGGAATTGAAAATTTCAAAGAAAATAAACTGCAAATTTCGAGATTAAATTTGCTTTTTTATAAAGAAAAAGATCTTTCTTAAAAATCGTTTCCCTTAAAGATATAATAACAACCAATGAAATCAATGAAAATATTCTTTGGTAAAAAACAAGAATAACAAATGTGTAAAGATAACGAAAATTAGAGATTGAAATAAATTTTTATAAATGTATCGTTTGTTGGGTAAAGGGAATAAAATTTAAACTCTGCAAATTTCGTTATAAAATTTACTTGATACAACGAGTAACATTTTTATCAAAACCATTTCTTTTAATGATAAAATAACAATCAATGAAATCAGTGAAAATATTCTTTGGTGTAAATCGAGAATAATAAAAGTGTATAAATAAAGAAAAATTAACATAGAAATAATTTTTTATAAATGTGGAATTTTCTGCAAAATTGAAGTAAAAAAAATAAACTGCAAATTTCTTAATAAAATTTACCTGATACAACGAAAACTTTCGTCAAAATAATTTCCTTTAAAGATAAAATAACAATAAATTAAATTAATAAAAATAGGCTTTTTCATAAAACAAAAATAATAAATATGCAAAAATGACGAAAAATTAAAATTGAAATAATTTTTTATAAACGTCTTGTTTTCTGTGAAATGGGAGTAAAAAATAAACTCTGCGAATTTCCTGATAAACTTTACTTGATACAACAAATAAAATTTTCTTCAAAATCATTTCCTTCATAGATAAAATAACAATCAATGAAATCAGTGAAAATATTCTTTCGTATAAAACGAGAATAATAAATGTGTAAAAATACCGAAAAATTAACATTGAAATAATTTTTTTAGAAATGTAGAATTGGAGTAAAAAATAAACTGCAAATTTCTTAATAATATTTACTTGATACACCGAATAAAAACTTTCATCAAAATAATTTCCTTTATCGATAAAATAACAATAATTTAAATCAATGGAAATATATTTTGGCATAAAACAAAAATAATAAATATGAAAAAATACGAAAAATTAAAAATTAAATAATTTTTTATAAATGTATTGTTCTATGTGAAATGGGAGTAAACAATAAACTCTGCAAATTTCCTGATAAAATTTACTTGAAACAACGAATAAATTTTCATCTAAATCATTTACTTTAAAGATAAAATAACAATCAATGAAATCAATGAAAATATTCTTTGGTGTAAAAGGAGAATAATCAATGTGTATAAATAACGAAAAATTAAGATTGAAATAATTTTTTAATAAGAGATTGTTTGCTGCGAAAAGGGAATAAAAAACAAACTCTGCAAATTTCCTGATAAAATTTACTTGAAACAACGAATAAAATTTTCATCTAAACCATTTACTTTAAAGATAAAATAACAATCAATGAAATCAATGAAAATATTCTTTGGTGTAAAAGGAGAATAATCAATGTGTATAAATAACGAAAAATTAAGATTGAAATAATTTTTTAATAAGGGATTGCTTGCTGTGAAAAGGGTATAAAAAACAAAATCTGCAAATTTCCTGATAAAATTTACTTGAAACAACGAATAAAATTTTTATAAAAATAATTTCCTTTAACTATAAAATAGCAATGAGTGAAATCAATGAAATTATTCTTTGGTATAAAACGAAAATAATAAATATGTAAAAAAAACGAAAAATGAAATTGAAATAATTTTTTTGTATAAATGTATTGTTTGCTGTGAAAAAAAAATAGAAATTAAAACTCTACAAATTTTCTGATAAAATTTACTTGAAACAAAGAATAAAAATTATCAAAATAATTTCTTTTAAAGGTAAAGTAACAATAAATTAAATCAATGAAAATATACTTTGCAATAAAACGAAAATAATAAATATGTAAAAATAGCGAAAAATTAAAATTGAAAATATTTTTTATAAATGTATTATCTTTTGTGAAATGAAAGTAACAATTAAAATCTGCAAATTTAATGATAAAATTTAACTGATACAACAAATAAAAAATTTCATTAAATAATTTCCTTTAAAGATAAACTAACAATCAAAGAAAAGAATGAAAATATTCTTTGGTATAAAACAAAAATAATAAAAAGTGTAAAAATAACGGAAATTAAAGTTTGAAATAATTTTTTATAAATATGGAATGGAAGTAAAAAATAAACTGCAAATTTCCTAATAAAATTCATTGATTCAACGAATAAAAATTTTCATCAAAATAATTTCCTTTAAAGATAACATAATAATAAATTAAATCAATGAAAATATACTTTGGCATAAAATTAAATAATTAATATGTAAAATTAACAAAAAATTAAATATGAAATTTTTTTATAAATGTATTCTTTTCTGTGAAATGGGAGTAAAAAAAACTCTGCAAATTTCCTGATGAAATTTACTTGATACGACCAAAACAAATTATCATTAAATCATTTCCTTTATAGATAAAATAACAATAAATGAAATCAGTGAAAATATTCTTTTTAAGAAAAGAATAACAAATGTTAAAAAATAACGAAAAATTAAGATTAAAATAATTTTTTATAAATGTATAATGGGAGTAAAAAATTTTCTAATAAAATTTACTTGATACACCGAATAAAAATTTTCATCAAAATAATTTCATTTAAAGATAAAATAACAATAAATTAAATAAATGAAAATACAATTTGGCATAAAATTAACATAATAAATATGTAAAAATAACGAAAAATTAAAAATGAAACATTTTTTATAAATGTAATGTTTTATGTGAAATGGGAGTATACGATAAACTCCGCAAATTTCCGGATAAA
>CM063497.1:37831068-37841068 GCA_032207245.1 Pardosa pseudoannulata
TATATATACATAATATATACAAATATATTATATATATACATATATATATATATATATATAACATAGATATATATATATAAATATAATACAAAAATATATATATATAAGTTCTATAATATATATAATATATATACATATAACAAATATATATATATATATATATATATAATATATGTATATATACATATATATATATAATCATATTACATATAATAAATATACATATATATATGTAAACTATATATGATATATATATATATATATATATATAATATATATCTATATATTATATATATATATAATATTTTCTTATAAAAAAAAAAATAAAAAAAAAAAAAAAAAAAATTTTTTAATATATATAAAGATATATAATTTGTATATAATATTATATAGGAAGCACTAATAAATACAAATATAAAACAAATTTTTTTATAATATATATAATATATGTATATATAATATATACATTATATTATATAATATTATATATATATATAAAACATATATAAACACAATGTATATATAAATATATGTAACATAATATATATATATATATAATATATATATATTATATATATATACATATAAAATATACATATATATATATATAATATATATATATAATATATTATATATATATACATACATATATATATCATATATAATATATATACTTATAAATATATATATATATTATATAATATTTAAATATGATAATTTATAAATAGTTATATATATTTTACATAATATATCACACACACATTATATACTATATAAAATATATATATATATATATATAATATATATATATATATATATATACATAATACATATAAACCAAAAAACACACACACACACAAATATATAATATATATATATAAAAAATATATATAAATATATATATATATATATATATATTATATTATATATATATATTAGAAGTTGATAATGACTAAATAAACAAAGCTAAACAAATATAAAACAAATACTTTTTATAATTCTTTTTCGTTAGTTCTCATTAATTAAAAAATTAATATGTATGATTTCCATTTTAATAAAACAATTTTATCTTCGAGATCTTGAATTTATAAAGCGTTGGACCTGGAAAGGAAAGGAGCATCCATATTGGATTTTTTGATAAGAAAAATTCAAAGCAAGTCTTTAAAACGTTCGAAATCCAACCCTTAAACACTTTTCGAGCGTTTAATGCGATTATATTAAGATCTATTTTCTCCAAGTAAGAGCAGGTGATTAAGTTTATCACATAATAAGTAGGTAAAAGTAAAATTTTTTCTAGCATTATGACGTCATGCCTTTAATCATCTCATTTAATCATTTCTTGCTTTAAATTATTTAAATATCATCTGCATTATTTTCATACGTTTATCACTGAACTCAGATATCGCGTAAATAATTTTCTTTTATATTTCGCTTAAATAGTAGATTAGGTACATATGTGATAATTTTAAATTGAATCATTGTTTATTTTTTTTACAATGAAAATTTTATCACCGGTATTAACAACAAATTCTTTTCATAAAAATATAGAAGTCTATTTCACGGACTAATAAATATATAGTGTTTAAGGTATAATCTTTGAAAATTAAGAAGTTTGTCCGTTTGTTTTTTATACATAACCACACGGTTTGCAATCTATTCGTTAAATTTTGGACATCATTCATATATACATCCAAAAAATTACTCTCAATATTAAAACTTCTGCTGTCTATCCTATTACATAATATCAGAAGAAATTAAAGTTGGCAATTAACATGAGGTCACTAAAGATAAATCAATTATTGAGAGTGTACCAGATAATTCTCCGCCAAAAAACAAATACTTTTTTTACTTGCCTCATATTGTATTTTTCAATTCTGGAAAATTAAAAATTATAATGATCCCGTCATTTGACGGGCTATATGCTAGTATAATAAAAGTCAAATATATCTGTCCGTAAGTTTTCGATTTTATGAAGTGGTTGGACCTGGAATGGGAAGGGGCATCCATATTGGATTTTTCATGAGTTAGGGTTAGCAAATTCAAAGCAAGTCTTTAAAATGTTCGAAATCCAGTCCTTCCCCCCTTTTCGAGAGTTTAATGCCATTATATCAAGCTCTATTTTTTCCAAGAGTAGGTTATTAAGTTTAATATATAATAAATAGGTAAAAATAACTTTTTTTAGCATTATGATGCCATTTCATTAACCATCTCGTTTAATCATTTCTTATATTAAACTAGCAAGTTTGCCCGTGCTTCGCTACGGTGAACTTAATATATTACTTTTAAACAAAGATTTATTTTTCGTGAATAACTCTCTAAATTCGTCACAGTTCAGTTCGAGTCATTGGCATGTTTATATATTTCTATCATAAGCGTATTATAACATTATTCAGTTTTTATAATCGAATTTGTCTTATATTAAATTTGCTCAAACTTTTTTTATTGTAAAATATAAGCTTAACCCTAAATTGCATTACTGTATTACTACTGTACGTTGATTAGCAAAGTTAACAGATCTTGTCATATTACGTGATAGAATAGGAAGCACAGGTTTTGACAGCAACAGTGCTAATTTTGTTGGTAGTAATAAATGTTTTCCAAAATTAAGGAAATTTATGACAAACCACATAGTTTTGTATGAAACAGAAACACACATTCATGTCGACAACCATATAAATATGAAGATAACTATATAAAATGATAGGTTTTATTTGGCCATGAGAGTCACTGAAATTTGTACTTTTTTTACTTAGAATATTGTTGATATGCATTTCATTGTAACGTAAAAATGAACCAAGAATTAAATTTAAAATTAGTTCTCATATAAAAATGCTATAATTTGCGTCACATAGAAATGAAAGTGAATCACTTTATATCTCAAATTTCAGTTCAAATCGAATAGATACTAAGCAGACGATTTTAAATAATATAAAATAAGAAATGAATAAATGAAATATTTAAATGAATGACGTCATAATGATAGAAAAATATCATTTTCTCCTATTTATTATGTGATGAATTGAACATTTTAATCTCCTGCTTTTAACCGTGGAAAACTGCGTTTAAAACAATTACTTGGGATGACGTCACATTGCTAGAAACATTGCTTCTTTCCCTTAGATATGATGCGATAAATTAAAAACTTAATCGTTTGCGTTTAACCGGGGAAAATAATGCTTGGAATAATGACATGAAATGCTCGAAAAAGGGGAAGGAATGAATTTCGAACGTTGAAAATTTACAAAAACCTTCCCAGGGATATACCTAAACATTTCCCAAATTTTCACGGCGATTGGATGGATAGTTTTTGAGTCTATTGAGTACATACATACAGACAGACAGACAGACAGACAGACACACACAAATTCAATTTTATATATATAGATTATACAAATAACTTCTGCATTATTTTCATACGTTTCATCACTAAATTCATTATTACATAAATAATTTTCTTTTATATTTGTGATAGTTTTAAATTTAGTCAACGATTATTTTTTGTTGCAATGAAAATTTTATCCCCGGTAGTAACAAAAATTTATTTTCATTAAAATCTAGGAGTCTATTTCAAGGACGAATAAATATCTAGAGTTTGAGCTATATATAAGAGGTTTGTTGTTTTGTGTGTTTGTTTTTTATACATAACCACAAGATTTTATTAAATTAATGTACTTTGATTCTATACTGCATTCACAGCATCGGGAGAATTTAGAAAAGTGTGAAGATAAACAAAATTTCGAGAGTGTACTAGGTAATTCTCAGCCAAAAAACAAAATTTTTTACCTGCCTCATAGGGTACTTTACAATTGTATAAAATTAAAAATTGTACTAATCCCGTCATATGATGGGCAAGCCGAACGATGACCGATTGGTTAGGGTGCTGCCCTTCGGTATCGGGGTTCGTGGGTTGGAATCCCACAGGGGCATGGGTGTTCGTAGTCATTCAGATTCGGCTTTAAGCTGTAGGTCCCGGTCTCTTTAACCCTCGTGTTGCAAAAAGTAGACCGTAGCACTCCAGACCAAACGAAACCAAACCATAGGACGAGCTATATGCTAGTGAAAGTATAGTTGGAGAAGACGATTTTGACCAATACAAGATATATCTAATTCTGTAAAATTGAAAATTTTACTAATCCCGGCATATCACGGGCTATATGCTAGTTTTAGTGATAATAATGAACATAATTGAAGAGAAAAAATTACCTTTTTGAAACATTTTTCTCAAATATATTCCACAGGCAAGAGGTTAAAAAAACATTACAAAAACTTAATGGCATTCTTATTCTGAAGTATATGACGCAAAATAGAGAACTTTATGCTAGAAACTTCCAAAAATAGAATTTTTTTAAAAGATAAGCATTGTTTATATCATGCCTGAACTCACAGTGATATTTAGAATTAACTTTTAAGCCTGTTCAAAAGATATTGAAAAACCCATTTTGCCATCAAAAGAAACAAATTTTATCGTAAAATGCTCTAACATGTCACTCATATGACTTAATAAAAAACAAATAATATCCTAAAATTCATATCATATATTCTTCGAGTGTATTCACTATTTTTTTTCATACCGAGATTCAATAATGCTGACGTGAATAAAATAACTTTATCGCAATTTAGCAAACTTTTATGAGTAGAAAAAAATATATAATTCTTTTGGTAAATGTTAAATGTCTTACTTTTGGTTTTGATATATCATTTATTCTTTTTTATCCTATTTACCATGACTAACCTAATAAACACTGCCTCAGGACAAAGTTATGAAAAAGATGCGGGAAGTTATACATTGTATGTACTAAATATTCCCCCGGTATTAAAAATTTTCGAATACTTAGTATATATTAAATGAGCAGAAAAAAAATAATTCTTGGGTAAATATTAAACGTCTTGCATTTGGTTTTGTTAAATATATTATTATTGTTATTATTTTCATTTACCATTGCTAATCTAATACGCTAATTTTTATATGTAAATTATGAAAAAATTGTGGAAAGCTGTGAGTATAAGTATTCTCAGATTATTAAACATTTATAAATTCAGATTTCATATAAAAAAATATTATGATTTGCCTACATTTGCATAAATAAAAACAATAATCTTCAAGATTATATTAAATAATTTTTACTTTTACTTTCTATATGAATTTCTTTATTTCCTATACTCTACTTTTTACATGAATTTCTCATATAAATTTATCTCTCTCTCTCTGTATATATATATATATATATATATATAAATATATATATATATATTGTATATATTATATATATATATGTATAATATATATAGATTATATATATATATATATATATATATATATATATATATATATATATATATATATATATATATAAATATATTATGTATATATATAAATATATATAAATATATATATTATATATATATTATATTATATATATATATATAATATATATATATATATATTATATATATTTATGTATATATATGTATATATATATATATATATATATATATATATATTATAATATATCATATATATATATATATATATGAATATATATATATATAATATATATATTATATATATATATATATTATATATTATAAATATATATATATATATTTATATTTTATATATATATATGTTATATTATATATATATATATATATATATATATATATATATATATTTATATATATATATATATATATATATATTATATATATATATATATATATATATATATATTATATATATATATATATATATATATATAACATATATATAATATATAAGCATATATATATATATATATATATATATATATAATATATATATATATATACATATATATATATATATATATATTATATATATATATATATATATATATATAATATATATATATATATATATATAAAATATTATAATATATATACATATATATATATATATATATATTATAGAGACATACATATAATATATATATATAAAATACATATATATATAATAATATAAAAGGAGACAGAACATACATAGAAGGTGTATAAATAATTCTCATCTATATCTTATATAAATACATCTATCTAATCTAATAATAATCAAATATCAAAAAACACAAACTCTGAACCTGCCTTAAAACTTTATATATTATTCCCAGCTACAAAATGTCTTAATCAAAGGAGAGTCCGAGGCTTAAGATTACTCCAACACATTTTCCAGCTAGTGTTAGAATCTCTAAGTTTCTTCTAACTTGGGAAAATTCGATCTGTTTCTCTCAGAGATACACATCTGTTCCATTACAGTATTTTTCTCATCATTCTCTTATCTGACATTGACTGGCAAAGATGTCTTTTTAGTAGCTCGTTAATAAAGATTTAAGTTGTTCTAAAAAATATGCTTCTCCTTAATGTGGAGTGACTGAAACATTATTCATTTGTATAGCTTTCCCCTTGCCCAGTGGCCCTGGCAAGTAAAAAGAATAGGGTCAAAAAGCAAACGTAACCGGTTGTTAGTAAGATTAGACACACACATACACACACATACACACAAATATATAATATATATATATATAATATATATATATATATATATATATATATATATATATATATATATATATAACAACCCAGGTGGAAGGGAACATGCAGGAGACTTCGAACAGGGAATATGGAAGCCGCGAGGGAGCCCACAAGAATTCGATGGAGCCGACAATCACCCCCGCAGCGTCGATGACACGACAATAAACAGGAGCACTACCATCGAATGGACGACTCCCGTATTCTGCTAAGGATATCTAACCAACAAAACCAACCACCACCATCGAATGGACGACTCCCGTATTCTGCCAAGGAGATCTAACCCAGAAAACGAAGGACCGAACTATGCATGAAAAAATTCTTAGCGCAACTTGACCGTGATGTGGACATTATGCTGGAACTGATGTGACTGTTTTACTATAGTACATCTTTGTGGACATAAAAATCATAGTGCAAGTGCAACTTGATAGCTTGATGTGGACAGTATAATGGAACTGATGTAACTGTTTTACTCTACCTCTTTGTGGACATAAAAATCAGGATGAACTATAATAGAAATCATTTTCAAAAACAACTACACGGCTCAGCCCATGTAAGTAAAGTTTTTAATATAATTAAAAATCGGAAGTAGATCCGAGTACTTAAAAGTTTATGTTGAGAAATGTGAGATCCCATATTATATTTTTTTTTCCTGTAACTTTTTTGGTCATTTTTAATTAAATTTTAACTGTCAAAATTTTAATGTATCTCAAAGGGAACGCAACATAGCTTAGAAACACGAATCTACTTCCAACAATAATTATCATTGTCATGGGCATGATGACGAAGCAAAATTTAAAGTTAATCCATATCATTTTAATAATTAAAATAATAATCAGAATGAATATGTTTTAGTGAATTGTTTATGATGAAAAATAATTGTTATAATGTGTCTAAGTCTGAGGAACACAAGTGCCAACCTGATAAATATTATGAGTTTTATGAGTGTAATTTTCATAATGAAGTTTACAATGCTTATGATTTTAGGAGGCAGAATTAAAACTTTAATTGTGTTAGAAGGTATGATAATACTGATAATGTTATGAGTTATAAGTATAAGCATGGTATTAAACTGACACTCAATTGTGAGAATGAGAAATTAATTTTAACCTCCCAAGGGTTTACCGTCTTGTGGTGAATATGGGCCTCACAAACCCAGGATACCTGAGTGATCTTTTAATCTTTTTGTGTGTAACAGTAAATTATTCTCTCTTCTGTGTTGAAAAAAAAAATATAAATAATAAGAAGAAATTGCAAAAATAAAAATTATCAAAATTTCTAAGTCATGATTATGTAGCATACTGCGTTGTGAATGCCGCGTCCCTTAAGAAGCAAAGTAACCAAAAACGAAACTACCTTCCAATGTGGGTCAAAGAGAGAGTGACGTCACAACCGTTTCCACTAAGGAGCGGAGCGAGGGAGAATTTCTTCGGCTCAACCCCCATCCCTCTGTAGGTCATTAACCTCGTATCCCCCACCGTTTTCCTCTCACAATTGAGAAGCGTCAATTCGTGTGTACTGTGTTGTGTTTTTTTTTTTGTTATTTGTTTTTGTACATGAAGTCTACTCTTGCTATTATGTTATAACGATATGTTGCCAATTTTGTATAGGGTGTTTTGAACAATTTGTAGTATATTATTTTTATTATTATTATTATTATTATCAAGTGTTATTCTAGATCGTATTACCTTTCTGTATTTTAAACTGATAAGTGAATGTGAAATTTATATTAATGAGCAAATTCTAGACAAATGATTAATAAGGTGTCAGATATTTTTATTAAATTAAAATTAACATATTTTTATTAGAGAAAAAGTACCATGTTTTATTACGTTAAAATGACCTAGTTACAGAAGTAAAAACAACAATTGAATAAATGGTCTCATTGGATAAGAGAAGGTTTATAAAATTGGTGAAGGAGAAAGGTCGAGTGTGAGTAGACATGAACTAAAATCTAAATCACGGGTCTAAATTATAGGAACCGATGGAGGCAGGCAAGCAGCTAGCTTGAAATCTAATACAAGTTACCTAAACAAGCTGTTTTACCATGGGTCACCTACCTTTATATTTAGTTGGCAAAAGTATGAGGACTAGAAGTTAATTACACATGAGAATTTATAGACAGGCCAAGCAGGAGTGATCTCTAATTAGAGCACCACCTACTTTCGTCATTTGTCTCGTAGCTTTCCCACGGACATGTGTGAATTGTGTAACACACATCTTCTGAGAGGAACAGCCAATTTTTCAATCATGTGTACTTTAATAGATAAATTATGGAATGGCGAATGTTACTTAAAAGATAGATTTGATGGGAATACATCTAACGCACTCGATCTAGCTCAGTCCTGAGATCATGAAATTAAAGAAAGAATGAGAATTAAATGATAACAAATAGTTAAGAATTAAGTTATAATATCTGAATTAAAAGTAATGAAGAATTGTTCAATATTGTAAATATTAATATTCCTGTCTTGTTGAAGAAATTGTAAAATTGACATAATTGACAACCATATTTTCTATGTATGCTGTCTACCTTAGAAAAACTATATGCCTCATTGTTATATTTATCATCGAAAAAAATGGTCGTGACTAACAATCAAAGTTAGAGAATACTTTTGTCTAAACTTATTTTGCAGAAAGGTTTGAGTAATAGAATAAATTTTGATGTCATATCATTTTAGGAAATTATTATTGTGTGTCTTCTTATATGTTAAGTCATATGTCAATTAAGTAGGAAGAATCTTCTGTGTTGAAAAAAAAATATAAATAATAAGAAGAAATTGCAAAAATAAAAATTATCAAAATTTCTAAGTCATGATTATGTAGCATACTGCGTTGTGAATGCCGCGTCCCTTAAGAAGCAAAGTAACCAAAAACGAAACTACCTTCCAATGTGGGTCAAAGAGAGAGTGACGTCACAACCGTTTCCACTAAGGAGCGGAGCGAGGGAGAATTTCTTCGGCTCAACCCCCATCCCTCTGTAGGTCATTAACCTCGTATCCCCCACCGTTTTCCTCTCACAATTGAGAAGCGTCAATTCGTGTGTACTGTGTTGTTGTTTTTTTTTGTTTGTTTGTTATTTGTTTTTGTACATGAAGTCTACTCTTGCTATTATGTTATAACGATATGTTGCCAATTTTGTATAGGGTGTTTTGAACAATTTGTAGTATATTATTTTTATTATTATTATTATTATTATCAAGTGTTATTCTAGATCGTATTACCTTTCTGTATTTTAAACTGATAAGTGAATGTGAAATTTATATTAATGAGCAAATTCTAGACAAATGATTAATAAGATGTCAAATATTTTTATTAAATTAAAATTAACATATTTTTATTAGAGAAAAAGCACCATGTTTTATTAGGTTAAAATGACCTAGTTACATAAGTAAAAACAACAATTAAATAAATGGTCTCATTGGATAAGAAAAGGTTT
>CM063497.1:37856068-37863568 GCA_032207245.1 Pardosa pseudoannulata
ATGAAAAAATGTTCATTCTATCGACAAACGGAAAAATATAGCTTTTGGATCTATTGTTTTTTTCAGTAAAATTTTCTTTTAAAATATGAGATGCAACTTTCGATTTAATAACAGGTGTGTATCTTTGCTTAGTATGTATTGTTTCTATTTTTTACCACTGTCAAATGTAAGATTTTAAGTTTCTCTCCTTTTTTTTGTTAGTTCGCTTATTTTACGTGTAGAAGGATTTTTAATATTTTTTTAATAAATAAAAAAGAGTACTTTTTTTAACAAGAGCAAAATACAGAGGTTGTTTACACATTTTTAGACGATGTATATTGTAGTCACAAAACTATATTACATAAAATTCTTGTGATAGCCCTTATTCTCAACTATCTTGCGACACCGTAATTTCCAGGATAATAAAGCCTTTTGATGAGTCAGAAGAGGTATTCTATCGCTTTCCTGCGGAACAACTTTCAACAGTCCTGTAAAGGTTGTGAGACGACGTTTGGATAATGCAGATTGTAAAACTCCGAAAGCATAAAAATTCAAAGGTGATACGTCGGGAGTTTTAGTAAGGGTATCAGTGAAGAGTATGACCTGGATACCGGTGTTTTATTCCATTTCTTTTTGAAAATTTACAGTGGATTTTGATGTGTGACTGTTATCTTTGTATTGATGAAGTTCCACAGATTGATGACACTGCAGGAAAAGCGATGGTATTTCATTTGGGAAAATTGGCGATAAAATATGTTCCTGATAATATTTGGAGTTAATCTTGACTTTTTTTTCAACTCTCTCTATAAACTTGCCATATGAAAGACCGCAACAATCCTGAATCCCTTAGAAAAATTGTGTTTCGATTCTTTGAACCATGCATTTAAATTTTTTCTCAACTTTTATGATAATAAATGACTGATTTATTGTTGCAATCATTAAAATTCACCCGTGATTCATCTATTGTGACAATGTTTTTTTTTTTTTAATTTTTCTGTGGATAAATGTTTCTCATACAGAATTCTGCAGCGTGCCTTGCTTTCAACAATATGCTATTTTTTACTATGCACATATTTTAGGTATTATACCCTGCTTTTAAGAAATTGTTTTTGATAAATGAATAATAGTTATTTTCTCCAGGAAGTGTAAAAAATATCGCCCTCGATCTATTATTTTTTCAGCAAAATTTTTCTTTTAAAGTATAAGATGCATTTTTAGATTTAATACCTGGTATACGTATCTTTTCTGGGTATCTATTTTATGCAACTTCCCTGTCAAATGTAAGCTTTGATAGTTTTCATTTTTTTTTATTTTGTCACTTATTTACGTGAAGTATATATAAAATGTTTTTATAAATACTTCACGAAATATTATCATTATTTTTTTATCATTTAATTATTCTTTGGACATGTTAAAAGACCTCTAATTACATTTGCTTTATAAAAATTCGATAACAAAACTCTAATCCACAAAAATAATAACATAACTTCATTACGTAAGAAAAGTACGAATTTTAATGAAATATTTCTAAAATATTAATATAAAAATTTCAAGTAATATATATATATATATATATATATATATATATATATATATATATATATATATTATAAATATATATATATATATATATTTATATATTTATTAAAATATTTTTTGAAAAATATTGTGTAGAAGATCATTAATTTTAATGAAATATTTCTAAAATATTAATATAAAAATTTCAAGATATATATATATATATATTTATTAAAATATTTTTTGAAAAATATTGTGTAGAAGATCATTTACCTCTCACAGCAGCATATACCTTTTAAAAGATTGAATCTATCAAAACATGTATCATCATCTGTAATTTCCTCAGAAATGTAACACATGACAAGTTACATGGGGAAAATTTCATGATACTTCACTTTCAGTGTTTTCAGTGATTTAAATAATATCTGTATAGATTTAATACTTGGTATACGTATCTTTTCTGGGTATCTATTTTATGCAACTTCCCTACCAAATGTAAGCTTTGATAGTTTTCATTTTTTTTTTTATTTTGTCACTTATTTTAAGTGTTAAACCATTGTGAACCCCCCCCTCCTTAGTCCAGAACTAACAACCGAAATCAGATGATTTGAACCCTTCTGTTCCGACCGGCTATAATAGCGCGGCGACAGAGTGTTTGGAATGGTGACAGTACAGTTGATTAGGCGTCACACCCCTGATCGGTTGCGGTAATGACAACTGGAGGATAGCTTGGAGAAGCCTCAGTAGGGACAGCTAGTGAAAGAGAATTCAACTAAAAATTAGCTGTAACCTTAGCTGGTTTGGTTTGGAGTGCTACGGTCTACTTTTTGCAACACCAGGGCTAACGATACCGGGACCTACAGCTTAAAGTCGATTCCGAACGGTTACGAACATCCATGCCTCATTGGGATTCGAACCCACGAACTCAGGTTCCGAAGGCTAGCACCCTAACCATTCGGCCATCGTTCGGCTGTAACCGTAGCTGGAGTTCTCAGGTAACAGGTGTCGTAACTGACGAAAAAACATTTAGCGGGACCATAACTGAGCCCCAGGTATAAAAAAACGTAGAATTTTGCGAGTCGGGGCTTTTCGAGAATTTTTCAGATGTGCTTTGACCTCAGGGAGGCTTCCGTTATTTTTTGACCTCAGCCTGCTTTTTTAGTGGTTGCATTCGGGAGACTCGTAAAGTCCGCTTATATAAGGAACGGCATAGTCTCGGACACCGAACGGGGGATAGATTGGGTCTGCGTTGCACCCTGGAAGAGCCTGCTCGATTTGTGAAATTATTTAATCTTTTTTTTCCGACTGTGATGGTCGCGGTATTTCAGTGCCAACAAAAATCCTCTACATTTTGACTTGTTTTGGGAGAATTAGAATTCCCTTGCATATACTGTATATACACCATATTTACTCCAGAAAAAATAAAAGTGATTTTCCAGTTCTATTGTAACTGTGATTCTTGACCATTGAAGTTGTCACACCATGATTTTAACAACTTCTTTTAATATATGAATAGTTTTTTTTTTTGGTTGGCAACCGTGAAAATATAGTCTTCCATCTAATGTTATTTTCCAGCAACATTTTAACCCTCCAAGTGGAACACATCGAGGGAAAATGTCTCCAGAAATATGCTAAAGGTTTACTGAGTTAGTGGCCAAAGGGTTCTATGATTTTTTACTTCACCTTTAGTCGATTACAATGGAATACAAGAAACCCAACCTCATTATTGTCCCTTTACTTCCGGTTATAAATAGATTTATAAATATATATTATAAATTGTTAATTTTTAATATATATAAACCTCTTCAAGTCTCGAAGAACATCCCAAAAG
This sequence comes from Pardosa pseudoannulata, assembly GCA_032207245.1. NCBI lineage: Eukaryota > Metazoa > Arthropoda > Arachnida > Araneae > Lycosidae > Pardosa > Pardosa pseudoannulata. The sequence goes on from CM063497.1 coordinate 37,859,397, forward strand.
AAATAATGGATTCTAAAAGTACAAATAAAAATATTCTTTGAGGGACTTTATATTTTTTACGAATGTCATCTAAGATATTTAAGTGGTGCAATTAGAGATACATCTGTTACCGCAAACGAAATACTTCGAAATAGAGATTTACAAAGACATGAAAAACTATCAGCGCCTTTGTGCCTCAGGGTTTAGGGGTGCATAACTTAATAAATGTTAGTCAAAGAGGGGTGCAAATCCTATACAATTGACCTGACCTTTCTACCCCAAAATTTCATGGGGGAAACCACTGGCAGAAATGTACATTCCATATATTTTCAGAACGTTTTTGGAGGTTGAAAATTGTACGTGATAACCTCTTTGAAGACATCATCGATTTGGCTGAATTGTACGTGCAAACCGACAAAATATATCGAGGAACAATTTGAGCACAATGCCGTAGGCTCACGTACCACATTCCGTATCAACCAAACGCAATCACCGGTGAAACAGAAACACCGTGAGTACTCTGTAAAACCGAGAGATCCACTTAACGACTCTCTGTTTCACAGGATCACAGGATGAATTTGGCACAGAACTGTCTGCGCCTAGCCCTCTAGTTCTGCTATACATGGGAGTTTAGCAAACACAACACTATTGAAATGTTTTGGTTCTACCATGGCAAAACAATCTCTGTTTGGGACTCATCCTGCCTTATATAGGCTGAAACTGCTGAAATATTCCAGAAACACTATTTCAGCCACACTTGGCAACACTTGGCGATACTTGGCGACGAACTTGGCAATGATGGTTGGTTGGTTAGGGTTTACTGGCGCAAGATCCAAAATAGGATATGCTGGGCCAAACATAAGAGCACATTAAAACAAATATATATAATTTACAAGTAGGAGGAATTATTCCTAATAATTTAAGGAAAAAAATTAGGAACAAACACAGCAAAACCGAGGTGAAGTCATACATTAAAACAATTAAAAATTTAGATGAGGTTTAAAACCAGTGGCGTGCGGTCTATATGTGCAGGGTGTGCACTGCACACCCTGGCAAAATTATAAGGGACAGTAATTTTCTGCACGTATGTCTACCTATCTTTATATGGTATATAATAAATATTATTTATAATATATTCAAATATTATGTTGATTTCCTTGCTTGTATTACCGCAGTGCGTGCGGTACTAGGTGCTGCACCACGTAGCGCGTTCAAAAGCAAACGAACATAAGAAGTTCTGATGTGTACGCACTGCTCACTAAATTGAAAATCACGCTTCATATGTATGGGCTACTTTAGAAGCACAGCATACTATAGCACTGAGGCAAGTGCAGCTATTTTTCCTGCACTTGGCATTCAGAATCATCTGAAGGTACGGTTTGTTAAGCTTTGTATTTGAGCGGGGACTTACGCGCTGAAGCACTTTTGGTTATTTAACTGATTAACTGGCCATACGACTTTGTAGACGGTTAATGTTTAAATTTATATATTGTAAGATTTTGTTTTCAGGGAAATATAAAAGAAATATTTCATCAATATAAAGAGAAATGATTTAGAGTGGTAAAGTAATTTTGGTGATGTATTATATTTATTGAAATAATTCGCTGAAAAACAATGTTGTTTTGTTATACAAAAAGAAGCGAATTTTAAGAGAACAGTCCAGATTTTACCATTCATTGTGTCTTACAGACATTATATAAGTTATATCTGTAACACCATATTCCTGGTTTTGACTTTAAAAATTGTCAAGATGTTTTTCGCAGAATATATGATTTCCAAATGTTAAAAACAATTAATAAATATAAGTTAATCCACTGACCGAACAAGAAACAGTTCGTTCTATTGTCCCAGCTTGCAGCGAAATCCTCTGCACGTGGAATAGACGTTCAATTTGTCGGTACCAATGAGCATTCTTATGAGGCACCTCATCGGCGGGCGCCATGTGGTGCTACGTTTGATGAACATATAAGTTTTTCATAGAAGCCCGAAGCGTTGCTTTTTCGACGCCGATATGACACCATACAACAAAAGACATGATTTTTGCTTCAGTGCTAGTAGAATTCTCATAAGTTTAGCTGTTTTTATAGTTATAACTCGACTACTCGTAGGTAAATATTTTATCTATTGTAATCTTTAAATTTATATTTATAAACAATAACCCGTTTCAGAATGGAGAACTCAATAATGTCTCAATAATTAAAAATTTATTGGAAAATCCATGTTCTCTGCACACCCTGAATGAAAACCTACCTCACGCCACTGTTTAAAACATTAATGCGAAAGAGGAAATCAAACAGTTTGGGGTGAGGAATTTCGCCTAAAAGCTCTTTCAAACTAGGATGTAAAGTTTTAAAATATATATAATAAAAGCTTTTTAAAGCAGTACAGGATATTAAAACATGATGAATAGTGAGATCAGTATGACAAATGAGACATTTCGGAGTAGGCTCAGCACATATTAAATGTTTGTGAGTAAGTCGGCTATGGCCAGTACGAAGACGTGTTAAAATGACGTCCATTTCTCGATTTCTGAGAGGTGGCCAAATCGAGATAGATGACCTAATGGAGTATAGTTTATCTTCTGTTTCTCCGTTTCATTCAGCATTCCAGCAAACATTTGTGATTCCAGAGAATTGCTTTTTTAATATCATTAAGAGGCAGAGGACCAGTGTAAAATGTAGTTGACTGTGTCGCCAAAGCATCAACTATTTCACTGCCGCCAATACCGACGTGACTTGGAACCCGACAAAAGAGTACATGAAATCCAAGCCGCGAAAGATTTTTGTGCAATTGGGTAATCAGAAAAACATAACTGTGAGTACTGCAGTTAGTTTTGAGGCATTCCAAGACGCTCATTGAGTCCGAGTAGATTATTAAGGATCTATTATTCCTTGAAAAAAATGTACCTTAGAGCTTCGTATATAGCAATTGCTTCAGCAGTAAATATGGAACAAATAGGGTGAAGACTGTTGCTAACAGCGCCAGAGTCGCTACATTAGGTAAAGCCAGCAAAATCCTCAGATTTTGAGCCGTCCGTATAAATGCCCTCATTGTTAGGATATTCAGCGTTAAATGAACTGAATATTTTCTGGTAATATGAGGGTCAGTGTTTTCTTTTATAAAACCCTTAAAGGGTAAACTTGGCAATGAACTTGGCTACAAAAATAGGTTGCCAAAAACTGTCGCCAACGAGCAGATATCTCTCCAATTTGGCGAGATACCCATACAGTCCCATGCTAAATTTACGGATCACTAAACAATATGTTAATGATTTAAAAAATAAATTTTAATAATAAATATTTAAAATGATATCAGAAATTTGTCAAGAAGGATAAAGAAAAACTACATTTGAGAATATGTTTCAACTCAATTTTTAAATATATATATCAACGATAAAGGCTTTACATTGAATCATATAAGACAAGATATGGATGGAAATAAGCAAGTGGTGTTTGGAAAAAAGCCTGTGAAATATGATTAAAATCAAGAGGTATTTTATAAAAAAATCTTTAATTATTTAAAAATATGACGTTTTTATTTTATGACCTTTTCTAATATATATACCTAATTTTAATATGATTATAGAGAATTGTATGGGATTGCTATTTTGAAATGTCAGATATATGTCATAATCAGATACAATCATTTTTATCGAAAAACGTACCGGTATTCTGTATTTTTGCTTATATAGTTGCAAATATTTCAGCTTATTCTCAGGGGAAATAAATGGTTTGAAACATAATGTTCTTTTAATTTATTAAAATGCAGCATTTATAAAAAGGAAAAAATGCTTATAGGTTGAAATGATTTGATCTGGAATAGTGTTATATGGTAATGTATCAATTTCGTTTATATTGCCTTCTACAACGCAAAAGAATAATGTTGATTCCGTAATTATATGTCATGACTGTTTTGCCATGTCAGTTATATGTCATAGCCTTATTCTCCTGTTTATCATTAATAAAATGACCAGATATCTATACTTTCATTCATGTAGTCAAAATTATTTCAGTTTATTCTTAAGATAAACAAACATTCTGAAATATACAGTTCCTTGACTAGTTTCTTAATACAGCTAGTAGAATTACAGAAATTACTTTTTAGAAGAAATGATTAGATCTGGATTTAGGACTATAGTCCTAAATATCATTATTAAGTATCATTTTCGTTTTTACTTCATTGTACTCAGATTC
>CM063497.1:37886068-37896068 GCA_032207245.1 Pardosa pseudoannulata
AGGCCAGAGAAATCTAGAAGAAAGATTAGAAGAAATGAAGGCTGACATCGTAGGCGTGTTAAACACTAAAGTAGACTTTATTTCAGAGAAAGTGGAAAAAAAATGAGGTTTTCCAAATTTCTTCAGAAAGTGGATTCTTGTTGAAAAGACGGAAATGGATTCTTTGTTGAAGCCTCTGTAGATAATTTACCCAGCCAGATGATCATCGACACAGGGGCCAATGTTACCATCATGAATGAAGATGTTGCTCAACAACTCAATGAGAAGATATCTGGACGCCGCCATACGTTACTCTCCAGACTGTTACCGGTGACAAAATTCCGATTATTGGCAAGATGAATATTAAAATAAAATTTGGAAACAACTCAAACCTTCATACTGTGTATGTGGCAAAAATTACGGGCAGTTTTATCCTCGGACTGGACTTTCTAAAGAAATACAATTTTATATTAGACTTTAAAGATAATTCTCTACACTCTATGTCAGAAGATGTAACACTGTTCCGGAAAGAAGTTAGTGAAATCAAATCCGGCTATCGAATAATTGATCCATTGGATTTCATCATACCAGCCAGGAAAGAATTAATACTGGAGGGCTATTCTGACGAAGAGAAGAATTTTCGACTTGGACTCCTCGAATTTCCTGACTTCGGGAATTTTCCAAAAGGGGTTTTAGTAGCTTCAACACTCATAGACTTCTCAAAAGAAGCTGTACCAGTGAGAATTGCTAACATAAGTGATAAACCGAAAATTATTAAGAAAGGTGAGGTGTTAGCCACATGTACCCCAGTGACTTGTGTGGAGCGAAGTTCTTTCCAAACATCAAACGTGTCCTCTGAAGATTTAACGAAGGACTTGCTAACAAAAACAGAATTAAGTAAGAAACAGAAAAGCGCTGTAGAGAAAATGCTTGGTGAATTTAGTGAACTATTTTCGAAGTCATCCGACGATTTGGGAAGAACAAAGTTAACAAAACACCGAATCGACACAGGAAATCATGCTCCTATTAAACAACATCCTCGAAGATTACCATTCTCCAAAGTAGAAGAAGTGAAAGATCTTTTAAATGATATGCAGGAGAAGGGCGTCATCGAACCTTCTACCAGTCCTTGGGCCTCTCCTATCGTCTTGGTCAAGAAAAAGGATGGTTCAACGAGATTCTGCGTGGACTACCGTCGCCTAAATAACATCACCAAGAAAGACAGTTACCCTCTTCCCCGAATCGACGACACCTTGGACACATTATCGGGAAATGTGTGGTTCTCTACACTTGATTTAAAGAGTGGCTATTGGCAAGTAGAGATGGATCCCGTAGATCGTGAAAAGACAGCATTCACGACTGGTGGCCAAGGACTTTGGCAATTTAAAGTTATGCCTTTTGGCCTATGCAACGCACCTGCTACTTTCAAGAACTCAGAGGGACAGATAGCTAGGTGGATACAGAAACTGCAAGAGTACGACTTCGATATCCAACATCGCAGAGGATCCTCACGCGGAAATGCTGACCCCTTATCCAGAAGACCTTGTCCAGGGAATTGTCTCTTTTGTTCTGCAGCGGAGATAAAATATGGGATAATAGAGCCGGTTGTGCGCCACCTCACAGCGTCATCTACATCACGATTAGACCCTTGGAATGATGAAGAAATCCGAAAATCAACGTATGCTAAGCCTAGGATTGTTCATTATGATCGCTTAGCACCATACTATGGTAACATTACTTAGTTTAATTAATAATTGGCACTATGGTTTCGTAACCTTCAACTTTTATTTATTTATTTGTAAATAGTTCTGTAAATAGTTGTTTTCTTTCTGTTATTTATTCTGTTATTGATTTATTGTAATTTAAATTTATTATTCCATTTATGTTTTGTAAGTATTGTATTTGTGAGTATTGTAAATTGCTTTCTGCTCAAGTGCACTGCCCGAGACGTGCAGTCTTTGAGGAGGGGGCAATGTTACGAATTTGCGAAAATTGCTTGAGTTTAGCATGGGACTCTATGGCGAGATATCGGCTCGTTGGCGACGGATTTGGCAACCTATTTTTGTCGCCAAGTTCATCGCCAAGTGTCGCCAAATGTCGCCAAATGTCGCCAAGTGTGGCGTCACGTGGCCACTTCCGGTTCCGGCTTCTAGAGTGTTCTGGCAGTTTCTGTGAGCCTATATAAGGCAGACGGAGTCCCATGCAGAGGAGAGTCGTTGAGAGAATATCTCGGTCTAAGAGGAGTACGCACGGTGTGTTGTGCTTGATGCGGAAAGTCTTGCGTGAGCCGACGGCATTGGGCTCAGAATTGTTCCGCGGAGATTTTGACGTTGTATTTCTTCCAATAAAGTATTTGTCGTCGTGCTGCAGTCTTGCTTGCTTGCTTAAAGTCCATTCAATCCCTGAACCCAGCAGTTTTAGTTTTGGAAGTTCGTAACAATATGTATATATATATATATATATATGTATATATATGTATATATATGTATACATATATATACATATATATATACATATATATAAATATAAATATATATATACATATATATATATATACATTTATATATATATATGAGATCTATGATATCACTGAGATAGATAAGTGAAAGATCAAATTAATATTTTTAAGATTTTTTAAGATAAAAATTTCTGAACTCTTGTTTTACCCTACAATATAAATTCAAACTATAGAATTATAAAATTAGCAGATATATGAAATGAGAATTGTTTATAGTGTTACCGTCTTCTTTAACAAAAATGTGAAAACCACCGTACGAAAACTTATACAAAAATCCTTAGAATTCTTAGAAATAAATCAAAATTCATGTTGATTTCCGCTGTTATACTGACATCAGATTACGTAACTTCTCTCTGAATATATTAGTAGTTAAAATACGTTTAGTGTAAATTATTCAGTAAATTACCTTGGAATTTCAGGAATTCTAATACAGTTTGACATAGAGGTAATTAGATAGAGTCGGCTTTAAATGGCGTCTGAAAACTTAGCAGCATAGGTGCAAATCTCTTTCGGAGATTTCAAGGGGAAATGAAATCTGTTCCTGCCGCCAGTCTTTCCCTTTAACTAAATTTTACTGCTATAATGCTATAGAGTGATTCACTAACAAAGTAAATTTCTTTTCTCGGAAATTTAAGTTTTCACAAATACTAGTTTTAATGATATTGTTTGTTATGAATAACATCATATTTATGTTGACTTCATTTCGATAGGAATCATAAATATTTCAAAACTAGCATATAGCCCTTCATATGACAGGATCAGTAAAATTTCTAATTTTTCAGAATTATAAAGTACCCTTTTAGGATACTTTATAATTCTGAAAAGCAGGTAAAAAAAGGGCAGGTAAAGGCAGGTAAACAAAACATTTGCTTTTGGACTGAGAATTATCTTGCAAGAAAAAATAAACGATGATTAAATTTATTGTTATCACATATGTACCTAATCTATTATTTAGTGTAGTTCAGTGAAAAATTGTATGGAAATAAAGCAGACGAGATTTAAATAATTTAAAATAAGAAATGTTTCATTGAGATGGTTAGAGGAATGACGTCATAATGCTAGAAATAAATGTTATTTTTACCTATTTATTATGAGATAAATTGATAAACTTAATCGCCTGTTCTTAATCGGGGAAAATAAAACTTGAAATAATGGCATTAAACTCTCGAAAAGGCGGGAAGTGGTAAATTTCGATAAGACGGGATAAGATGGACAGCAGAAATTTTAATAATGACAGTGATTATCAGACGGTATATATGAATAGCGTCCAAAATTTAGTGAATTGATTGTAAACCGTGTTGTTATGTATAAAAATCACACAATGAAACAAACTTCTTAATTTTCAAATATATATAACTTAAACGGTAGATATTTAGTAGTCCGTGAAATAGACTCCTATACTTTTATGAAAAGAATTTGTTGTTAATACCGGTGATAAAATTTTCGTTGCAACAAAAAATAATCGATGATTAAATTTAAAATTATCACATATGTACCTAATCTATTATTTAAGCCAAATATAAAAGAAAATTATCTACCTAATATCGAAATTCAGTGACAAAACTTATGAAAATAAAGCAGGCGATATTTATATAATTTAAAATAAGAAAGGATTAAATGAGGTGGTTATAGGAATGACGTCATAATGCTAGAAAATGTTATTTTTATCTATTTATTATACTATAAATTGATAAATTTAATCTCCTGTTCTTAACGTGGGACAAAAGAGCTTGAAATAATAGAATTAAACGCTCGAAAAGGGGGAAGGGGTAAATTTGGAAAGTTTTAAAGACAACAATATTTTTTTGCTGTGATATGAAACATATTTATATCAATTTACCATGTGTATCTAATCTATTATTTAAGCCAAATATAGAAGAAAATTATTTAAGTCATATCTAAGTTCAGTAAAAAATTGAATGAAAATAATGCAGACGATATTTAAATAATTTAAAATAAGAAATGATTAAATCAGATGGTTAAACTAATGACGTCCTAATATGACGTTAATTATTATGTGATAAACTGATAAATTTAATCGCCTGTTCTTAACTATCGATAATAGAGCTTGAAATAATGGCATTAAACTCTCGAAAAAGGAGGAAGGGGTAAATTTCGAAAGTTTTAAAGACAACAGTATTTTTTGATGTGATATGAAACATATTCATAACAATTTATTTTAGAATCGGATAGATAGTTTAGGAGAAGATAAACTTTACTCTCTTTGAATTTTGTTAATCCTAACTTATCAAGAATCCATTATGGATACCTCTATTTTTCCAAGACCAACCGCGTCATAATTTCGGGAACAGACGTACAGAAAACTTAGGTTATTATTATATAGGAGATTTTGTATAATTTTGTATAATATTTAAATAGCTGTTATTGAAGCAACTCACCGTTTCAGAATTTTATAAAATTTTTGGAAAATTGACTTATTTTAATAACATATCTAAAGTATAGTTTGGAACAGGAAATTTCTAATGTAATTTAAACTAACCTTTCCATTTTCTGTTCGTTTTAAGATTTTCGTCTTTTTATAAGGCAAATTAATGTTATACTAGTAAAAATATTGCATACAAAAATTATAACATAATTGAAATTATTAATTAAAACACGTGAACAGATTTTATAAAATGCACAGACAGCTATTTCGAAACAACAACGTCTATATCTCTGAGATAACTTTCTACTATAATACCTTCGATCCATTGGGTCTCAAGGGGACGTAAAGTGAAATCGATGAATGCTATAAATTAATCTAGCAAGTCTAATTGTTATAAAACAGTAACCTCTTTTCTCCCTTATAAACAAATAAAAGAACCTGATAGATTGATAAGTCAGTAGAATATATAAATCTAGCAGGTCTGATAGTTATAAAGAAATAGAATCTTTTTTTCCATACAAAAAAAGCAGGTGAATTCAACGAATGTCAGACTAGTTGTATCTATAAGTCTAGCAAGTCTAATTGTTATAAAACAGTAGCTTCTTTTCTCCGTTATAAACAAATCCGAGAACCTGGTAGATTGATAAATTGGTAGCATATATGTCAATCAGATCTCGTAGTTAGGTAGACACTTTTCTTCCATACAAACAAAGCAGAGGAACTCAATGAATATCAGAATAGCTGTATCTATATGTCTATCAAATCTTATAGTTATACAACAGTAACCTCTTTTCTCCCGTATAAACAAATCAGGGAACATGGTATATTGATAAGTCTGTAGCATATATAAACCTAGCAGGTCTGATTGTTATAAAGAGTTAGGCTCTTTTTTCCATACAAACAAAGCAGATGAACTCAACGAATGTCAGTCTAGTTGTATCTATAAGTCTAGCAAGTCTAATTGTTATAAAACAGTATTATCGTTTCTCCCATATACACAAATCAGATAACCTGGTAGATTGATAAATTGGTAGCACATACAAATCTAGCAGATCTGATAGTTATACAGAGATAGACTCTTTTTTCCATACAAACAAAGCAGAGGAACTCAAGGAATGTCAGACTAGTTGTATCTATAAGTCTAGCAAGTCTAATTGTTATAAAACAACATCCTCTATTCTCCCGTATAAACTAATCGAAGAACCTGGTAGATTGATTAATTGGTAGTATATATAAGTCTAGCAGATCCGATAGTTATACAGAGATAGACTATTTTCTTCCTTAAAATAAAGTATAGGAACTGAACGAATGTCAGGCTAGTTGTATATATAAGTCTAGCAAATTTAATTGTTATAAGACATTAGCCTCTTTTCTTCCGTATAAACAAATCCGAGAACCTGGTAGATTGATAAATTGGTAGCATATATGTCAATCAGGTCTCATAGTTATACAGAGATAGACTATTTCCTTCCATACAAAAAATGTGTAGGAACTCAATGAATATCAGACTAGCTGTATCTAGCAAGTCTAATTGTTATACAACCTCATTTCTCCCTTATAAACAAATCAGAGAACCTGGTAGATTGATAAGTCTGTAGCATATATAACTCTAGCAGGTCTGATAATTATACAGAGATAGACTCTTTTTTTCTATACAAACAAAACAGGTGAAGTCTTTGAATGTCAGACTATTTGTAGCTATAAGTCTAGCAGATCTAATTGTTTTACAACATTAGTCTCTTTTCTTCCATATAAAGAAACCAGAGAACATAGTAGATTGATAAATTGGTAGCATACATAATTCTAGCCGGTCCCATAGGTATATAGAGATAGACTCTTTCTTCCATACATGCAAAATAGAGGAACTGAATGACTGACAGACTAGTTATATCTATAAGTCTATCAAATCTAATAGTTACACAACAGTAACTTCTTTTCTAACGTACAAACTCTCCTTCTCACAAACAAATCAGTACAAACAAATCAGAGAACCTGGTAGATTGATAAGTTGGTAGTATATATAAATCTAGCAGGTGTGATATTCATACAGAGATAGACACTTTTTTTCCGTATAAAGATAGCAGAGGAACTAAAGGAATAAGAAACTAGGTTATCTATAAGTCTCGCAGGTCTAACTGTTATAAAACAGTAGCCTCTTTTCTCTGTTTAAACAAATCCGAGAACCTGGTAGATTGATAAATTGGTAGCATATATGTCAATCAGGTCTCATAGTTATACAGAGATAGACACTTTTCTTCCGTACAAACAAAGCAGAGGACCTCAATGAATTTCAGACTAGCTGTATATATATGTCTAGCAAGTCTAATTGTTATACAACAGCAACCCCTTTTCTTCCGTATAAACAAATCAGAGAACCTGGTAGATTTATGAGTCTGTAGCATATATAAATCTAGCAGGTCTGATAGTTATACAGAGATAGACTCTTTTTTTCCATACAAACAAAGCAGATGAAGTCAACGAATGTCAGACTAGTTGTATCTATAAGTCTAGAAGATCTAATTGTTATACAACAGTAGTCTCTTTTCTGTCGTATAAACAAATCAGAGAACCTGGTAGATTGATAAATTGGTAGCATATATAAGTCTAGCAGGTCTGATAGTTATACAGAGATAGACTCATTTTTCCATACAAACAAAGCAGAGGACCTCAAGGAATGTCAGACTAGCTGTATCTATAAGTCTAGCAAGTCTAATTGTTATAAAACAGTATTCTCTTTTCTCCCGTATAAACAAATCAGAGAACTTGGTAGATTGATGAATTAGTAGCATATATAAGTCTAGCAGATACGATAGTTATACAGAGATAGACTGTTTTCTTCCTTAAAACAAAGTAGAAGAACTGAACGAATGTCAGGCTAGTTCTATGTATAAGTCAAGCAAATCTAATTGTTATAAGACAGTAGCCTCTTTTCTCCCTTATAAACAAATCAGATAACATGGTAGATTGATAAATTGGTAGCAAATATAAGTGTATCAGGTCCGAGAGTTATACAGAGATGTGCACTTTTCTTCCATACAAACAAAGCAGAGGAACTGAAGGAATGGCAAACTAGTTGTATCTATAAATCTAGCAGATCTAATTGTTATAGCAACAGCAGCTTCTTTTCTAACGTATAAACAATAATAAAGGGAGTGATTAAATTGAAAACTGGTTATATAAATATAACAGATCCAATTACTATACAAAGATAGAATTTATCTTCCTTACAACCAAATCAGTGCTACTGCATGAATGATATTCTACTTGTACCTATAAGTCTGGTAGCTGTAACTGTTATACAAACATAGCTTCTATTCTCTTATACAAATAAAACAAACCAACTAAAAGAATGGCAAATGTATTGTACCTGTCAGTTTAGCAAGTCTATACAGATTGTTATACAGATATTTCACCACATTTTTCTACCACACAAACACAACTGAAGTAAGGACAAATTAGTTTTATCTATATGTCTATTAGGTGTAGTTATAGTAGTCTCTGCTTAATGTGATCAGTTTGGGACCCTGTGATTTGGATAACAATAAACGATTGATAAAAATAAACAATATTCAAAATTAGATAAATTTACCCCCTCCCCTTTAATTCCCGATAATATCTTCTAAACAAAATTAAAAACTCACCTTATATTTATACACTGTATACTATCCTTTAAGACATAAGAATTGTTTACATAATAAAAATAACTGATCAATTGTTGATTGTCTACAATTCTTTCTAAGAAGCTCATTGATAAATCGTTCGAAATCGTATTGATTTTTAAAGTCATGGGAGCGGTGTTGTACTCCACACTTCAACACTTTCAATGCAATTCAAAAGCTGAGAAATGTTTAACTGCGCTGCAGCATTGCTCTGACTCATATTTGGTGACCTGTCGTAACGATTTAAAATTTCGATCTTCTGTTTTAATATTAAATCATTTCGCTTCCTGGCTTCCATATCAAAACTGCATGTAAGCAAGCAAAGAATAAAATGAGAATACATTCCTTCTCAGTTTCGAACAAAATTTGTTGCCTTCTGCTTATCTGACAACTATTGACCATTAGCAGGATGTGTGTATTTCTGAAAAATTTCATGAACGTGTTTTTCTTCTTTTCCCTAGGTGGAAGAAGGAGAGTTCTCTGAAATTAAAACAAGAAGGAAGTAAAAAAAATGGATGAAGGAAATGAAAAGTTCCTTCTGAATACATTGTGTTAACTCCTTTGCTAGTTAAAATGAGGTTCAAAAACTGATACCATTAACCCATGTAACGATCCCATAAAGCGGTAATTTTAACATACAAATGAATGGAGGAAATCGGGAGCAAGTGATTTCGATAACAATAAGTGATTGATAACAATAACAGCGATCACATTAAGCGGAATCCACTGTATTATACAAATATAATCTCTTTTCACCGATACAAAAAAAAAGCAGACTGCAGGAAAATGATAAACTGGTTGTATATATCTAAAAGGCTTATTCCTGTACAAAGGTAGACTCTTTTCCCCAGTACAAACAGATTAAAGATACTGAAAAATAACAAATTGATTGTATAAATAAATCTAACAAGTCTTTTCCTAAAAAAATAACTTCCCATTTTACCATAAGGAAATTATCTGAGGATCAAGAAAAGACAATTTTGAACTAAGAATACCTTTGTAAAGAAATATCCATTTTTATAAAAAAATATGATTAAATCAGTTATCTTAAATTTCATAAAAAAACAACACTAATATTTATTGAAACTTTTAAAGTATTTTTCTAATAAATTTATATAATATTATTATAAATATATCCTAAAATATATTTCTTAATTTTATATTTTTAATGCATTCTTGTTTATGAATACTCAGATTGAACTCTGATAAGATTTAAAATATTTTAATACTACAACCTAATGCATTCTATATGAACATGTATCTGCACATATTTAGGCCAATAATTGTAAAATTTCATATATGTTTTAATACGAAATATTGGCATCATCAAAAAGTTTATTTTTTTAAAAAATATTTTTTCAACAGCAACAGAAACATACAAGTATTGAACAAAATTTCATGATATTCATTTTTTTATGTCCTAAGATAAAAAGCAAACTAGAATGAATCTTTAGTTTC
>CM063497.1:37898568-37901068 GCA_032207245.1 Pardosa pseudoannulata
TGACTTACGAACAATATTGAGACAAAAATTTAAGTTGGATTTTTAGTATTGTATTCACTGTGCTTTTAATTTTATTAATATTTGAGACCTCCAGCGAAGGCAAGGGATAGCTTAGGTGAGTCTCTTGCTGTTTCTTTCCTCAGCTTTCTATGATTAATGAACAATTATCCTGTCATTGACTTATAGACAAGCGCTTTGAACTCTGAGATATTTATTGACGTTGAATTGAGTTTTTTTTTTATTTTTTCCCTTCATACTGAGGATAAGTAAAGTATGACTGACTGAGCTGTGGGAGATTGTCAACACGTATACCTCTGATCTTTGGAAGAAAAATATATGTTTCAAAATGCTGTTTAGTAATATAAAATTTGAGAATAGATTAATTTCACTTTGATTATTTAAACTAAGAGTTTGGGCCATTTTAGGACTAGCCCGACTTGTCGCAGGATACAAAGCCTGTTCACACATTTTTTAGACGATGTATATTGTGGTCACAAAACTAAATTACACAACATTCTTGTGTTTCAAATATTCTGTTTAATAGCCCTTTTTCTGAACTGTCTTGCGACACCGTAATTCTCCAGGATAACGATGTCTTTTGAAGTGACAGATGAGGAATTCTATCCCATATCTCCTGAACAGATTTCTAGAGTCCTATAAGTGTGGTGGGACGACGTTTGGTAATGCTGATTTTAAAAGTCCGAAAGTACGAAAATCTATAGGTGATATATCGGGAGATTTCGTAGGGATATCAGGGAAGTGTATGTCCTTGATGCTGTTTTTTTTTGTTCCATTTCTTTGAGAAAATTTACAATGGATTTTAATGTGTGAGTGCTAGTTTTACCTTGATGAAGTTCCACAGATGGATGGCACTGCGGGTAAAGCGATGAAATTTCATTCAGAAAAATTGGAGATAAAATATGTTCCTTAAAATATTTCAAGTTAATCTTGACATTTTGTTCAACTTTTTTTATTTTTAACTTTCCATTATATGAAAAAACCAACAACAGTCACGAATCTCTTGGAAAAGCTTTCTTTCGATTCTTTGAGCCATGTACTTAATTTTTTTTCTCCCCTTTTATGATCATAAACAGCTGTTTGTTTTGTTGCTATCATTTAAATACACTCATGATTCATCTATTGTGACAATTATTTTCCATATTTCTTTGGACAAATGTTTCTCATACAGAATTCTGCAGCTTCGTTCAGCGATATGCTTTAGAGAAAGAAGATGCACATTGCGTTTTTTCGCTCCCTTAAGATTTAAATCAACCGTTATCATTTTGTTTATAGTGGACACAAGCATTTTAATGATTTTGCAACTGTCCTTTGATTAGGGGTTTTTTCTTTTAACATTAAACATCCTTTGAAATATATGTTCGTTTTTTCCCTGGATACTTGTTTGGAATTTTTGTGCCACTTGAGGCTCCAATTTGACGTTTATTTCCTTTCTTTTTGACGATATTACCTATGGACGCTTTAGATATCACAAAACCATGACTCTCACATCGTTTTTGGATAACAGAATAGGAATACGAAAGAGCATAAATGTTGCCTTCGAATTACTGCTTCGTTAAAAACGCCATTTTGAACAAAAACAAACCTCTCAATCAGCAGACCATAATTTTGACTTTTATAAACATAGTACGATTACAGTTATTTATTTTGCAATAAAAGATGTTTTCATACCGCTCACCTAAATCGTCTAAAAATGTGCGAACAGCATCCGTACTCCTGATTTTGTCCAATGTTTTGAGAGAACATATTTATTTATTTTATATACAGTTGGAGAACCCTGTTATAAAACCAATATGTAGTTACATCCCGCAGAGAGATAAGCCTTTTTTCGTTTTGTGTGAGCAGCCTAGTTTTCACTAACAATTTTTTACGTTGTTCACCACAGAGATCAGCGATTTTTCCTTCTTCAAATATTTTTGTTGCGAAAGTTAATTTTGAGAAGAAAAAAATATTTTTTATATTTTAATTTAATTTTTTTACATGGAAGATATTAAACAGCGTAATGACAGATTTTCATAGGCAGTTATTTACTGTAAACTTTCATTTGTGAGTAATAATATTACCTTAGGTTTATAATTTTCATTATCTTTTCATAGTTTATCTATTTATATATTGATTCTTTATATAATTTTTGTGATGGTGCTGGAGAGTCATAAGAATGAAATAAAATGAAATTTTACAAACTTTGATATCATTGCAAACCTAGTTTCAGACTCTGTAAACCTGATATCTCTAATTATCACACTGGCAAGACAGTTTGTGACTCTTCTAAGCTAATTTTATAAATAATTTTGTTATAATTTTATTATTTTATTGGAAAATTTTGATAATTATATTTTTTTACTATATGTTATATTTTAATAAAATGTCACCCTTCAGCTAAACGATTTTCTCTTTCATCGGAGAGGGGTGGTCTGTAATATGTCAGAATTATTACACTATATTATCTCTTAAAATTCTCCTCTTTCCCATTCTAATACCT
>CM063497.1:37908568-37933568 GCA_032207245.1 Pardosa pseudoannulata
GATTTTGAAGGATACGAAGACTACAGAACAAACAGAAACTAATTGTAGCCTTTTAAAAAAATATATATAAAGAAGCATGAAATAAAGTACTATTTTCTTTGTAGATAAGTTTAAAATTTCATTTACATAAAGAATATATGTCACACTTGTTTATATTGTGCATTATAGTAATTATATTATAATAGTAAATAAAACCCTTCAGAGCAGCCATCCCCTCTAAGCGGTCAAATATTCTCGATATGGAGGGGTGGTCTCTCAGAGAGGTTTCACTGTATACTGATATAGCATTATAAAGGATTTTTTAAATTTTTTATGTATTAAAAGTTTTTATAGATTTTTTATAATTTATAAATGACTAAAACCTTTATTACTTGCAGTATTAAAATACATTCATGTTCAAAATTTTATAAAATTTCTATCTTACATAATTAAAAATTGTAATGTACATGTAATATATCGAAATTCTTACACTGAAATATCTAAAATTCTCTTTTACATCTTCTCATTTTTACTGCCTAATTTCCAGCAGCAAAATCTCAAAATTAGAGGAGTGTTCGATGACTTGAGATCTTTTTGCCCGTTTTCTCAAACAAACGCTAAAATAAATGTTAATTTTCTATCCACATTTTTCAGCTGTCTCACTAAAATATCTCACTCCTTCTTATATCTAAATTGCTACATAACTCTGACTAATCTGTCGATCTTATTAATAAAAATTCTGCTCTCTGCTGGGGGAAATTTGTAATAGAAGTGTATTTTCGTGAATATTCGATGCTTATCTTTCGTCTGCTAGAGACATCCATGTTTAGTCTTATATGTAATTAAATTTCTGTTGTTTGAACTATTGTTTTAATGCAACGACTGCTAACTACTTAGGTTCTTGTCATTTCCAAGTAAGCTCGGGCAATTAAAAATAATTGGGGCTATTATCATTGTGTTACGGCCTCTTTCGATTCTAAAATCTTCTAACAGACTGCAAAGAGTCGAGGTCAATGTCAAGGTTTTGGTTTTTACGACATGTAAAATTCACCACATTAACATCCTAATGAAAAATAATAGTAAATAAAACCCTTCAGAGCAGCCATCCCCTCTAAGCGGTCAAATATTCTCGATATGGAGGGGTGGTCTCTCAGGGAGGTTTCACTGTATACTGATATAGCATTATAAAGGATTTTTTAAATTTTTTATGTATTAAAAGTTTTTATAGATTTTTTATAATTTATAAATGACTAAAACCTTTATTACTTGCAGTATTAAAATACATTCATGTTCAAAATTTTATAAAATTTCTATCTTACATAATTAAAAATTGTAATGTACATGTAATATATCGAAATTCTTACACTGAAATATCTAAAATTCTCTTTTACATCTTCTCATTTTTACTGCCTAATTTCCAGCAGCAAAATCTCAAAATTAGAGGAGTGTTCGATGACTTGAGATCTTTTTGCCCGTTTTCTCAAACAAACGCTAAAATAAATGTTAATTTTCTATCCACATTTTTCAGCTGTCTCACTAAAATATCTCACTCCTTCTTATATCTAAATTGCTACATAACTCTGACTAATCTGTCGATCTTATTAATAAAAATTCTGCTCTCTGCTGGGGGAAATTTGTAATAGAAGTGTATTTTCGTGAATATTCGATGCTAATCTTTCGTCTGCTAGAGACATCCATGTTTAGTCTTATATGTAATTAAATTTCTGTTGTTTGAACTATTGTTTTAATGCAACGACTGCTAACTACTTAGGTTCTTGTCATTTCCAAGTAAGCTCGGGCAATTAAAAATAATTGGGACTATTATCATTGTGTTACGGCCTCTTTCGATTCTAAAATCTTCTAACAGACTGCAAAGAGTCGAGGTCAATGTCAAGGTTTTGTTTTTTACGACATGTAAAATTCACCACATTAACATCCTAATGAAAAATATCAAAATATGAAAAGGTTGTAAAATGCACAGCATCCAATCACAGACTATATATATATATATATATATATATATATATATATATATATATATATATATATATATATATATATATATATATATATATATATATATATATATATATGTATATATATATATATATATATATTATATATATATATATATATATATATATATATATATATATATATATATATATATATATATATATACATATATATATATATATATATATATACATAAATATATATATATATATATATATATATATATATATATATATATATATATATATACATATATATATATATATATATATATATATATATATATATATATACATATATATATATATATATATATATATACATATATATATATATATATATATATATATATATATTATATATATATATATATATATATATATATATATATATATATATATATATATATATACATACTATATATATATAAATATATATATATATATATATACATACATATATATATATATACATACATATATATATATATATATATATATATATATATATATATATATATATATATATATATATACATACATACATATATATATATGTATGTGTGTGTGTGTGTGTGTGTAAGTCGTGGTGCAGAGTTAAGGCGAATGGACAAGACTCTTCTTGACAATAATAAGTTTTATTAACGCATCGTTCTTACGGACAGCAAAAAGCGCCATTTTCAATGTTCGTGGTGGAGTTATGCGTGAAGGTGTTGACCGCTCCATGTCCATGCGCCATATCCCAACTTATCTGTTTGCAAGCTCATCAAATCGCTGAGAAATGCTTCCGCCTGACCGGATTATCCTGAAAACTTACCCGAGCGTGGGTCTTTTTCATTTATTTTATTATTATAAAAGAGTTCTCTTTTTAAAATCATTTTTAGCTTACACAATTCCCAACTACCCTTTTTTTACTTTAGAATTGACATATATATATATATATATATATATATATATATATATATATATATATATATAAATGTAGGAATATATATATAACATTTTGAGGGTTCGATTATATGTAATTTCCTATAAAATTTTGCAGGACTCAAGGGTGAAAATCTAGCACCGTGAATATTTGGGAAGAGTAACCACAATGGACCACGGAAAATGAGTTTAAACTGTGCAATTACCCTCGCAGAAATGTGAAAATTTTCTGAACCTCAATTTATTCCCTCGCTACGTCTTCAGTGGGAGATAAAACGTAGGTTTCTTAATAAACATGGAGTATTTGAAGCTAGAATTTAATTGTTAAGTTTTAAGTTCTATAATGAAGAAAAGTATTTGACTTACAATTATTTGACTTACAATTACAAATGCGATTGTGATTACCCATGCGGAAAATTCATGCGCGTAATTATCTTGTTTGAAAGGTAATACGTGAGTAGCAGCGAAAATATATCACCGGATGCGATGCAACACAGACATTGTTCCGATACACAAGGTATAATAATTTTGGATATCGCATTTACAATTAATCAAATGACAACTGTGATTTCTATGATTATTTAAGAGGTAATAATTCTGGGTTTAATGCATGCCATCGGAAATTGTAAGGAGAGAGCATTGTAAATAATGATAATTTAATTCAATTTAGACAAACGTATAAGCAGACTGGAAAATTTTCTTAATGTGTAGCTATATCCACTATTTAAAGCTATCGTACATTCCTATCATAATAAAATTTAAAAAACACACTCCTTTTTCTATCCAAAATTTTCATTATTATTATATTTATTAATAATAAATAAATATTCTAATTAGTTTAGAATAAATTCTTATATTTTTAACACGGTTCTAACATTTTGAATTTATTTCATATTAATAATCGTATTTACGACTTTTAAAAAGCACAATCACTACTTCTGAAAAAATTATTAAGTCATAATATTGCAATTAATGATGATTTAATATTGCTTACTGAAATGTGTTTTATTGACGTAATTTGGAGAAATTCCTAAGATGTTCATGGAAATTTCTATAGAAAATTATATATAGTTCTTTCAGACCCAAAGAGTTATATATATATATATATATATATATATATATATATATATATATATATATATATATATATCCGTGTGTGTGTATGTATATGTATATATATATGTATATGTATATGTATATCTATATATATATATTATATATATATATAATATATATATATGTAATATATATATATATATAAATATATATATATATATATATAACATATATATATATATATATATATATATATATATATAAATATTATATATATATATATATATATATATATATATATATATATATATGCATATATATTATGTGTATGCATTATGATAGTTTTAATACCTGTTAAACGTTTTGTATATTGCTTGTTTTTTCGGAAAGTTGAAAGATAATTTTTCAACCAATAAAAGAATAAAAATCTTCTTCGCAATAGAATTTGTCAAAGAATATTGAGAAAATCAATAGTATTTTCAATGCATATAATAATATTATAATGTATATATATTTTTAGAAGTATAGCATATATATATTGAAAGAATTTATATTTATGCTATAAATATATATATATATAAATTACTGATGTCTCATACGGTTTCCGAATTATTGTTGTCATAAAACATATGTAATTTATTCTAATTATATCCGTTTTTGGATATCATTAAGAATATTAACTGTAATTTCCAAATTAAAATTTATTTATTACTATCATTACAATCTTTTAAAATAAAATTTTAGATACTTCAAGAAATTTTGTAGCAATATGGAATTATTTTTATGTAGTACGTCATTTAAAGAGGGCAAGAAACTGAAAATATTTATTCTTAGAAATATAAAATTAATGTATGCTCTTAACAAGAGCAAAAATACTGCTATTGGATATAATATAAAACAATAACTTACATATCATACTTAATATATTAATAATATTTAAAATCTTAAATAATACTTAAAATCTTAAAGTAAATTAAAGTAAATTACTCTTCATAAAAATACAAGAACAATATTTAAGAAGTATTTTGTGCATTTCGTTGCAGGCAATTACTGTGATTTTCACTGTGCAATTTGCAAATATTAGTAAATATAACTAAGTATCATATGTCATTTATATTAAATACAATTGTATAAAAGAAAGAAACAAAATGTTCATTTTATTGATGTTTAAAACTTGTCAATACATCAGAGATATCCATATATATATATATAATATAAAATATATATATATATAGATAAATATAAATATATATATAATATATATATATATATATATATATATATATTATTAAATTATATATATATATATATAATAATATATGTAAATATATATATAAATAAAAAAAATATAAATAAATATATATATATATATAATATATATATATATATAATATATATATTAATATATAAATATATATATATATATATATATTATAATAATACTTATATATTATAAATAAAATTATGTTAT
Source organism: Pardosa pseudoannulata (assembly GCA_032207245.1). NCBI lineage: Eukaryota > Metazoa > Arthropoda > Arachnida > Araneae > Lycosidae > Pardosa > Pardosa pseudoannulata. Next base: position 37,914,017 of record CM063497.1, read on the forward strand.
ATATATCTATATATATATAATATTATATATATATATATATAATAAATATAATATTATATATATATATATATATTTAAATATTATATATATATATATTATATATAATATAAATATTATATATATATATATATATAAATATATATATATATATAAATATATATATATAAATATATAAATATATAAAATATATATTATATATATATGTTATGTATATACAGATATATATATATTATATATATATATATATATAATAATAAATATAATATATATATATATATATATTATATAATATGTATGTATATATATAAATATATATATATATATATATAATAAATATAATATATATATAATATATAATTATATATATAAATATATATATATATAATATATTATATATAATATATAATATATATATATATATATATTTATATATATAATATATATATATATAATAAAAATGATATTTGTGTGTGTATGTCTGTCTGTCTATTATATATAGACTCATAAAATATATGCATAATATAAAATTTATAATATATATATATATAAAGTATATTTATATAAATTTTCAACGTTCGAAATTATTATATATATATATTTCATGTATATCCAAGCATATTTTATATAAACGCAAACGATTAAGATATATATAATTTATATCATATCTAAAAAGAAGCAATTTTTCTATAGCAATGTGACGTATATAGTAATTGTTTTAAACTGATTAGGTTAAAATATATTAATATATTATATATATATATATAATAGGCGATATATATGATATTTTTCTTTCATTATATATATATATCATATTAAATATTTCATTTATAATTTCTAATATATATATTATTATTAAAATCGTATTATATCTATTCGATTTGAACTGAAATTTGAGATATAAAGTGATTCACTTTCATTTCTATGTGACAGAAATTATAGCATTTTTATATGAGAACTAATTTTAAATTTAATTCTTGGTTCATTTTTATGTTACAATGAAATGCATATCAACAATCTTCTAAGTACAAAAAGTACAAATTTCAGTGACTCTCATGGCCAAATAAAAGCTATCATTTTATATAGTTATATATTATATTTTACGATAAAAAGTGTCTCTGTTTTCATAAAATATGTGGTTTGTCATAAATTTCTTAATTTTGGTAAACATATATTACTACCAACAAAATTAACTCTGTTGCTGTCAAATGTGCTTATTATCACGTAATATGGCAAGATCTGTTAACTTTGCTAATCAACGTACAGTAGTAATACAGTAATGCAATTTAGGGTTAAGCTTATATTTTACAATAAAAAAAGTTTGAGCAAATTTAATATAAGACAAATTCGATTATAAAAACTGAATAATGTTATAATACGCTTATGATAGAAATATATAAACATGCCAATGACTCGAACTGAACTGTGACGAATTTAGAGAGTTATTCACGAAAAATAAATCTTTTTTTAAAAGTAATATATTAAGTTCACCGTAGCGAAGCACGGGCAAACTTGCTAGTATATATAAAATTTATATATTATATATAAATATATATAAATATAAAAATAAAGATATATATATATATAAAATATATAATATATATAATATATTATATTAATATAAATATATATATAAATATAAATATATATATATAACATATATAATATATTATATATAAAATATATATAAATATATAAATATAAAATATATATTATATATATATATTTATGTAAATATATATAATATATATATATATATATATATATATATATATATATATATAAATATAAATATATATATTATAATAAATAATATATATAAATATATATATATATATTAATATATAATATAATATATATATAAATATATATATATATATATATATATATATATATATATATATATATATATATATATGTTTTTTGTGTTAAAAATCTAAGTTCAGTGGTAAAATGAATGAAAATAATGCAGTCGATATCTAAATAATTTAAAATATGAAATGATTAAATGAGATGGTTAAAGGAATGACGTCTTAATGCTAAAGAAAATCCTATTTTTACCTATTTATTATGTGACAGATTCAAAAATTTAATCTCCTGTTCTTATACGGGAAAAATAAAGAATGAAATAACGGCATTAAAAGTTTGAAAAGTGGGGAAGAATTGGCTTTAAAACGTTTTAAAGACGACAGTATTTTTCGAAGTCATATGAAGCATATTTATACCAACTTATTTTAGAATAGGATAGATATTTTAGGAGAAGATATACTTTACTCGCTTTGAATTTTGCTAACCCTAACTTATTATGAATCCAATATGGATGACTCTATCCATTTCAGGTCCAACCGCTTAATAAATTCAAGGACAGGCGGACAGATAATTTAGGCTATTATTATATTGGGGATTAGTCAAAGTTGATGCCGGAAGATACTAGGGTTTTTGGCGAAAGCTCTAATCTGGATATCCCTCGTGTTGTACGAGTGATATCCGGATTAGAGCTTGCTGAATAATGATCGAAAGTTTATAGTGCTGATACCGGAGGTCGTGGGTTTGAATCCCACGGTGGTATGAATGTTCGTAGCTGTTCGAAATTGGCCTCATTATCCCTCGTGTTGTATATAATTAGACCGTGGTGCTTCAAACCAAACTAAACCGTATTAGAGTACCTATTGTTAATTATCAAGACAAAAAAGCTAATGTGATATTTTCTTTATAAATTACTTCATTTATTATTTAAATACAGTATTTTATAACCATATTTTATTTTTAACCTGGAAGCAATGAAAATTATCGAAATTTGGAATTGAGTGGATAAAAAATTATAAAAAGTACACACTACTGATTTTTTAACGTTGATGCCTAAAGTTTTAACTAAAATGGTTAATTGTCTACAGAAAACCAATGTATTATCTTCTTTATAAATTACTACATTTATTATTTAAATTCAGTGATTTATAATCATATTTTATTATTAATCTTAAAGTGATGGAAATTATCGAAAATTAGAAATGAGTAGATAAAAATTTTAAAATTACACAATTTTGATTTTTTAAAGTTCGTGGCTAAAGTGATGACTAAAATGTATAATTGTTTACAGAAAACCAATATAATATTTTCTTTATAAATTACTGCATTTATTATTTAAATTCAGTTATTTGTAACCATATTTTATTATTAATCTGGAAGCGATGGAAATGATCGAAAACCGGAATTGAGTGGATAAAAAATTATAAAAATTACACAATATTAAATTTTTAAAGTTGAAACCTAAAGTTTTAACTAAAATAGATAATTGTCGCAGTAAACCAATATAATAGCTTCTTTATACATTACTGCATTTATTATTTGAATTCAGTAATTTGTAATCATATTTTATTATTAATCTGCAAGCGATGGAAATTATCGGAAATTGGAATTGAGTGGATAAAAAATTATAAAAAGTACAAAATATTGATTTATTAATGTTGGTTCCTAAGGTTTTAACTAAAATGGATTATTGTCTACAGTAAAACCAATATAATATCTTCTTTATGAATTACTGCATTTATTATTTAAATTCAGTAATTCGTAACTATATTTTATTATTAATCTGCAAGCGATGGAAATTATCGAAAATTGGAATTGAGTAGATAATAAATTATAAAAAGTACAAAATATTGATTTATTAATGTTGGTTCCTAAAGTTTTAACTAAAATGGATTATTGTCGACAGTAAACCAATATAGTATCTTCTTTATAAATTACTGTATTTATTATTTGAATTCAATAATTTGTAATTATATTTTATTATTAATCTGCAAGCGATGGAATTTATCGGAAATTGGAATTGAGTGGATAAAAAATTATAAAAAGTACAAAATATTGATTTATTAATGTTGGTTCCTAAGGTTTTAACTAAAATGGATTATTGTCTACAGTAAAACCAATATAATATCTTCTTTATGAATTACTGCATTTATTATTTAAATTCAGTAATTCTAAACCATATTTTATTATTAATCTGCAAGCGATGGAAATTATTGGAAATTGGAATTGAGTAGATAATAAATTATAAAAAGTACAAAATATTGATTTATTAATGTTGGTTCCTAAAGTTTTAACTAAAATGGATTATTGTCGACAGTAAACCAATATAGTATCTTCTTTATAAATTACTGTATTTATTATTTGAATTCAATAATTTGTAATTATATTTTATTATTAATCTGCAAGCGATGGAATTTATCGGAAATTGGAATTCAGTGGATAAAAAATTATAAAAATTACACAATATTGATTTTTTAATGTTGAAACCTAAGTTTTAACTAAAATGTTTTTCTGTAGACAGAAAACCTATATAACATCTTCTTTACAAATTACTGCATTTCTTATTTAAATTCAGTAATATATAACAATACTTCATTTTTAATTGTAAGCAGTGCAAGTTACTCAAAATTCATCTAAGACAATAAGAAAGTTATCTATATTTTTATCTATATATAGTTTTTCATATCTTAGTTTTTAACTTACCTTTTATTTTATAAATGAATTGAATACTGATTTCTGTAGTAATTCAGAATGATTTTAAATACTCATAAATCGATGCTAAATATCTATGATGCCATTAAAAAGTAATTGAATGAACTAATTTCTGTTTACAGTAATTAAATCAATTTAAAAATACATGTTTTTTAAGCATTTACCTTTTTTGCGATAGAATTAAACGCTATCAGATAAAATCTTTTTTAAATCTTTCGCTCTCAAATTTAATATATATTTTTTTGACTTCCCCTTAACATTAAGAAAAATAATTAAGAAGAATCTTCTAATGGAATAAAGTTATTTGCATCTGCAAAAGTGATTTAATAAAAAGCATGGAAAAAACATGAATAAGTTCATTTTAATTTATTCTTTCTTTTATTTATATCTTAGTTATTTATTAGCTAATTGCTTCTTAGAGTGAATTATAAAATGTCGAAATATTCTAGAAAATAAACAGAGCTAGCTAAATGAAATGTGTTAAATCATATAAATACTTGATTCATGAAATAAGCTATTAAAGTGTTTAATTTTGCTTGATTTGAATCTGTAAAACTGCGTTTTCGGGACAAAAGAAGTAATAAACCCGGAACCAACTGAATAAATAAGATTCAAAGCGGCTATAAACATCCATGCCCCTGTGACATTCGAACCCATTAACTCTACCAAAAAACAGTGCTTTACCCATTTGACCTACTTTCAGTAAGTTATTAAATCAAAACACATCAATGAGAAAGATTTGAAACCTAAAATTACATATTTATATATTTTGACTAATTATTTTTAATATTTAATTAATTTCGAGAAAAACGAAAATTAAAAGTAGAGATAAAACTTTATTAAAATATTTCGAACCTGACAAAATTTTTACAAACATTATTTTCTAGTTCAAAAAAACATTTAAAACTTTAAATTTTCATTGAACTGTTTCTATTGATATTTCGTCATCAAATAATATAGTAATAAAATAGTCATATTATAATTTAAATCCAATTAACTATGAAAAAATTTTCTTATTAACTATTTTATATGCTTTTATTTAAATGAATCAAGTAAGTCATATACGGAAGAAACTATTAATTCACAGAATGATCATTATATATATTACGAATTAACAATTCACCAGACATTTAATTCATGATAATAGATAATTTTTATATATCTTTAATGTTAAAGAACAAAATAATGAATATAAAATAGCTATTCATTAAATTAATTATCTTAATAAACGTTCTTAAATAGACAGTTAATTGGATTAGTTAAGAGTTTAATTAAAAATATATTAGTTGGTAAAGATGTCATTAAATACAATAGAAATTATATGATCCATGTTAATTGCACAATTTAATAATTAACTTACTTTAAATAATTTTAAACTAATTTTCACATTAATATGCTCAGTTTTATCATATGACACCAAAATACTTATTCAAATAAAAAATAATGAAATGCTATTAACCTGCATGAAGGACATTTAACAGTTTTGCAGAAGAGGGGAAATGTTCAGTCAGTTAGAAGTAGTCTCCCTATTGCATCTATAAGGAATGAAGGGTTAGTGTCGAATACGAAAGAAATAGTGGGTCGACCAATGCGTATGTACACTGGTGTGCAAAACTTAAGCAACAGGTGGGGTTTAAGCAATAACTCCACGAGAAATCATCTGAGAGACATGAAATTCAGAAATGAGGGAGAGTATTATGTACGTAAAGGATGAATAAACCATCGGCGCAGAAAAAGGAATGCAATGCATACGGTATGGAATCTAACTAAAACAGGCTTTGTTGAACGCATAGTATCGCGACTCATTATTATCTATCCAAGAGAAGGAACAACAAGCAGACGATCCTTAGTATGGGACATGCCCTCTCCTACCTGCGATAGTTACTTCGTCCCGTCTCCGCATGCTCAGAACCAGCTGGTCCAACATTTCTTGAGGTAGGAGGGGCCATTCAGAAATCAGCATCATTTTGAGTTGGTGTTCTCTGGAGGATGTAAGCGTGTTGCAATGCCTCTCCCCAAAGCATCCCACACATGTTCGATGGGTTTTAAATCTGGGGAGTACGCTAGCCAATCCATTCGAGTGATATCTTCACTTTCCAGTAGCTCCTCAACAACAAGAGTCCGATGTCTCCGAGCATTGTCATCCATACAAATGAGGTATGGGCCAATGGCACCTCGGGGAGACGCACTTGGGGAAGGAGTACCTCCTCAGAATAGTATCTCCTGTTACAGAACCTCTGTCGAAAACGTGGAGCTTAGTTTTCCCGTTCAGCATAATGTCTCCCCAGACAAGAACTCCAGGACCATCCGTCCTAAACAGTGTATGTTTAGGATGAAACCGGGTCCCGACCTCTCTCCAAATCAAAACGCGTAGAGAAACGCTTCTGGTACTGAACCGACTCTCATCCGTAAAGAGGACACGACTCCATTGATCAGTTGTCCAGTTTTAGTGATCTCTTGACCACTGTAAATGGTGGAGTCTGTGGCCAACTTTCAACGGTAGGCAGTGTTCAGGACGGCGGCCGAATAGGTCCCCTTTGTGAAGGCGTCTGGCAAACAGTAATGCAGACAATGCACATGCTTGTAGTTCCCTGTTAAAATTATTAATCCCAGGATTTGATAAAGTATAATATAAAGGTAACGCACTTTTAGAATTTGGGAGTCTTTTATAAAGTAAAAAGTTTCCCCTAATTAATTTTTTAATTGTTAAAAGAAGAAAATGAGGTAAAAACAAGACTTAAATGAAATAGTTTCAGTAAAATCTTTATTTTTAAGAAGTTCCAAAATCCTTAGAAATGTTCGTTATATGGAAAATTTGTTAACAAGCGATTCTTCCTTTAAAGCACATAAAATAGATTCATGGGTTCACGGGTTGTATCCACACGCTGGGCTACTAAATGAGCCGAGCTCGTGGATTCGTCCAAACGATCTACTGCGCAGTTTAGTTGCGCATTTGGCTGCCTTTGATCTTTGGAGGAAAACCGCCTCCGAAGCCATCGTCCGCCAAGGCTATTTTATCGTCTGCCATCATCGACCACGATAAGCCATACCCCCTCCAGACGGTGGTGATGGCTTGCAGTGGACCATAGTGTGGAGGGGCTTTTAGATGTCTCACTTAATAAACTATTCAAAGACAACATGCGTGAACAATGGAATGAATGATTGATTAGAGGCGAAAAGTCGTACACAAAAGGTGGAGCCAAGCGGGCCGCTTCACTTGATATGCTGTGTACTTTTGTCATCAAATCATGGTAAAAAGTAAAAGTGTAAGCAGTGATAAAATCATTTAAAAAGTGTGGAATTTCTAATACTATGGATGGCGCTGAGGACAATATGTTATGGGATTCTAAAGACAACGCAGAATTCGACTTATTAGGTATAGAATGGGACTCATATGATGAACTCAACAATGAAAGTGAGAATGTACTATGAATGTGACTGTACTATGAACGTGAGGATTTTGCAGGAATTTAAAAACATTCGTGAGTGACTTGATTCATTTCATAATGGTGTTTTGAAATCAACATTTTTTTGTACCTGTCGTATAAGATGACCTCGGATTTTGGGGGGTCATTTTTAGGTTTTAAGTATCGTCTTCTACGCGGACATATACGGTATATATTGTGAGGAATTATGTCATATTTTCAATTCAGTAAAAATGTATGGTAAATTTAATTAATTTTGATAGAAATATTGTATCCAATATAACAGGCAATTTTAAGCATACATTAATAAAATGAATTACTTTTAAAGTCTGCATATTAATTGGGTTTTTGGATTAGAAAGATGATTTCTCTGAAACATGCACCAAATTGCAATGCAACAAAAATCCTTTAATGCAAATTATCCTAAAACTATAATGCAATATATGGTAGATGTGCCATAGCTAATAATTTGTTATTATCTACCTGAATGAAATTTATTTATTTACTAAGTATTTTATGTGCTTTTACTACACGGTTCATTTGTTGTTTTTTTAAATATATAACCATGCAGTATGAGCTGATCGATCGTAACGTTCGGTGTCAGCAAGTGTTACACCTACGTAAACTAGCGTAAATAACCGTAGACAAAAATCGAGTAGAAAAAAAAGACACTAAAAGCATGTCGTATTATTTGTTGAATTCTGCCATTTTAAAGAGCAATTAAAAACGATCATACAATAAGGTACTTTAAAATTTTATTAATTTCAAAAAATCTCCTATATAATAATAGCCTAAGTTTTCTATCTGTCTGACCTCTAATTTCTGAAGCGGATGGACGTGGAATGGATAAAAGCATCGATATTGGATTCTTGATGAGTTATTGTTAGCAAAATTCAAGTATAGTTTATCTTCTCCCAAACTATCGATCAGATTCTAAAATAAATTAGTATAAAAATGCTTCATATCAGCAAATATACTGGCGTCTTTAAAACGGTCGAATTCCCCCCTTCCCCACGCCGAACGATGGCCGATGGTTAGGGTGCTGGCCTTCGGTACCGGAGTTCGTGGGTTCGAATCCCACAGTGGCATGGATGTTCGTAGCCGTTCGGAATCGGCTTTAAACTGTAGGTCCCGGTCTCATTAGCCCCCGTGTTGCAAAAAGTAGACCGTAGCACTCCAAACCAAACCAAACCAAACCCCCCTTCCCCACATTTCGAGATTTTAATTCCCTTATTTCAAGCACTATTTTTCCCGGTTAAGAGTGGGAGATTAAATTTATCAATTTATCACATAAGAAAAAGGTAAAAATAAACATTTTTTCTAGCATTATGGCGTCATTCCTTTAACCATCTCATTGAATCATTTCTTATTTTAAATTATCTAAATATCGTTAGCATTATTTTCGCACGTTTTATCAGTGAACCTATATTTTACTTAAATAATTATCTTTTATATTTGTCTTAAATAATAAATTAGGTACATATGTGATCGTTTAAAATTTAATCGCCGATTATTTTTTGTTGCCATGAAAATTTTCTCACCGGTATTAACAACAAATTATTTTCAAAAACGTCTAGGAGTCTATTTTAAGGATTAATAAATATCTAGCGTTTAAGTTATATATCTTTGAAAATGAAGAAGTTTGTTCGTTTGTTCGTTTTTTATACATAACCACACGGTTTACAATCGATTCGCTCAATTTTGGACGTCATTCATATATATACCGCCAAATAATCACTGTCAATATTAAAACATCTGCTGTCCATTATATCACATAATATGACAAAATAAATTAAAGTTGGCAAACTTGTATATCTTCTATATAATAGCAGCCTAAATTATTTGTCCGTCTGTCCTCGAATTTATGAAGCGAGTAGACCTGGAATGGATAGAGGCATCCATATAAAGCAATATGTCGCAACGTCACGAACTACTATAATGGCCTTCCCATTCATTTTCATGTTTACAGCAGCCAATAGACAAAGAATAAACTGCCCTTCCGTTTGAAACTGATCCAAAATTTTCATAATTTGAGAATTTGCCCTACTGCGTGAAATCGCCTTATTGGATTCTTGATGAGTTAGGATTAGCAACATTCGAAATCCACCCCTTTCCTCTTTTCTAGCCTTTAATGTCATTATTTCAGGATCCATTTTCTCCGATCAATAACAGCCGGTTAAATTTATCAATTTATCACATAATAAATAGTTAAAAATAAACGTTTTTTTTCTACCATTATGCCGTTATTCCTTTAACCCTCTCATTTAATCATTTCGTATTTTAAATTATTTAAATATCGTCTGAGTTATTTTCATAAGTTTTATCACTGGACTTATATATTACGTAAATTATTTTCTTTTATATTTTCTTAAATAATAGATTAGGTACATATGAGATAATTTTAAATTTAATCGCCGATTATTTTCTGTTGCAATGAAAATTTTATCACCGGTATTAACAACAAATTCTTTTCATAAAAGTATAGGAGTCTATTTCACGGACTACTAAATATCTACCGTTTAAGTTATATATCTTTGAAAATTAAGAAGTTTGTTCGATTTTTCGTTTTTTATACATAACCACACGGTTTACAACCGATTCGCTCAATTTTGGACGTCATTTATATATACCGCCAAATAATCATTGTCAATATTAAAACTTCTGCTGTCAATTCTATCGCATAATATGACAAGATAAATTAAGGTTGGCAAACTTATATATCCGCTATATAATAATAGCTTATGTTATCTGTCCGTCTGTCCTCGAATTTATGAAGCGGTTGGACCTGGAATGGATAGAGGCATCCATATAAAGCAATTTGTCACAACGTCACGAACTACTATAATGGCCTTTCCATTCATTTTCATGTTTACAACAGCCAATTGATAAACAATAAACTGCCCTTCCGTTTGAAACTGATCCAAAATTTTCATAATTTGAGAATTTGCCCTACTGCGTGAAATCGCCTTATTGGATTCTTGATGAGTTAGGATTAGCAACATTCGGAATCCACCTCTTTCCTCTTTTCTAGCCTTTAATGCCATTATTTCAGGATCCATTTTCTCCGGTCAATAACAGCCGATTAAATTTATCAATTTATCACATAATAAATAGTTAAAAATAAACGTTTTTTTTCTACCATTATGCCGTTATTCCTTTAACCCTCTCATTTAATCATTTCGTATTTTAAATTATTTAAATATCGTCTGCGTTATTTTCATAAGTTTTATCACTGGACTTATATATTACGTAAATTATTTTCTTTTATATTTTCTTAAATAATAGATTAGGTACATATGAGATAATTTAAAATTTAATCACCGATTATTTTCTGTTGCAATGAAAATTTTATCACCGGTATTAACAACAAATTCTTTTCATAAAAGTCTAGGAGTCTATTTCACGGCGTACTAAATATCTATCGTTTAAGTTATATATCTTTGAAAATTAAGAAGTTTGTTGCTGTGTTTTTTTTTATACATAACCACACGGTTTGCGATCGATTGGCTCAATTTTGGATCTCAATCATATATACCGCCAAATAATCACTGTCAATATTAAAACTTCTGGTGTCCATCCTATCACATAATATGACAAGATAAATTAAAGATGGCAAACTTGTATATCTTCTATATAATAGCAGTCTACGGTATCTGTCCGTCTGTCCTCGAATTTATGAAGCGGCTGGACCTGGAATGGATAGAGGCATCCATATAAAGCAATATGTCGCAACGTCGAGAACTACTATAATGGCCTTTCCATTTTCATAATTACAGCAGCCTATAGACAAAGAATAAACTGCCCTTACGTTTGAAACTAAAGCCAAAATTTTAATAATTTGAGAATTTGCCCTACTGCGTGAAATCGCCTTATTGGATTCTTGATGAGTTAGGATTAGCAACATTCGAAATACACCCCTTTCCTCTTTTCTAGTCTTTAATGCCATTATTTCAAGATCCATTTTCTCAGGTCAATAGCAGTCGATTAAATTTATCAATTTATCACATAATAAATAGTTACAAATAAACGTTTTTTTTTACCATTATGCCGTTATTCCTTTAACCCTCTCATTTCATTATTTTTTTATTTTAAATTATTTAGATATCGTCTGCGTTATTTTCATAAGTTTTATGACTGGACTTATATAATACGTAAATAATTTTCTTTTATTTTTGGCATAAATAATAGATTAGGTACATATGAGATAATTTTAAATTTAATCGCCGATTATTTTCTGTTGCAATGAACATTTTATCACCGGTATTAACAACAAATTCTTTTCATAAAAGTCTAGGAGTCTATTTCACGGACTAATAAATATCTATCGTTTAAGTATATATCTTTGAAAATTAAGAAGTTTGTTCGATTTTTCGTTTTTTATACATAACCACACGGTTTACAACCGATTCGCTCAATTTTGGACGTCATTCATATATAACGCCAAATAATCACTGTCGATATTAAAACTTCTGGTGTCCATCCTATCACATAATATGACAAGATAAAGATTGAAAATCTTATTTATCCCCTATATAATAGCAGCCTAAGTTATCTGTCCTTCTATCCTCGAATTTATGAAGCGGTTGGATCTGGAACGGATACAGCCATCCATATTGTATTCTTGATGAGTTAATGTTAGTAACGTTCGAAATCCACTCCTTCCCCTATTTTCTAGCATTCAATGTCATTATTTCAAGCTCTATTTCCTCCGGTTAAGAGAAGGCGATTAAATTTATCAATTTGTCACATAACAAATAGGTAAAAATAATATTTTTTTCTAACATTATGACGTCATATCTTTAACCGTCTCATTCAATTATTTTTTATTTTAAATTGTTTAAATATCGTCTGCATTATTTTCATACGTTTTATCCCTTAAAGTAGATAGTATGTAAATAATTTTCTTTTATATTTGCTTAAATAACAGATTAGGTACATAAGTGATAATTTTAAATTTAATCATTTTTAAATTTATTCTTTGTTGCAAGATTATTTATTCTCAGTGAAAAAAAAACAAATTTTTTTTAATACAGCACTTTACAATTCTGGAATATTTTAAATTTTACTGCTCCCGTCACATGACGGGCTATACGATAATCCTAAATATATTTTACAATTGACTCTTTGCTAAAATTTATGTTTAGTACACTTTACTATTGCCCTGTTGGTTAAACACGAATAGCATTCAAATACTATAACACTTAGTTTACATATAGAAATAGTGGAAATTCAATTTACCGAGGATTATTTAAAACTCGATAAAAAATTTAATTAAATATTTGAAATAAATTTATTTTGCTTTCAATTCTCAGCGTTCCTTTTCAATACCTCTCCTTTAAAGATTCCTTGCGAGTTAAAAAGAAATTTGTAGAAAAGTTTGAATTTATAAATGAAATTTCAGAAAATCTTTTTACTTATTTTGTATTCAGTTTTAAGGGGAAATTACAATTTCAATGGCATTGCTTTGATGCTCATTGATTGGATTAAATAAAACATCGTATTAAGGAATCTATAAAATTAAAAACTCATTTAAATTCAGAAAATTCCAGTAACTTGAGGATATTAAGTTTAAAATGTCACTGATTATAAAAATTCTATCTGATTTGAAAGGTTGTTTATTGGTAAATTTTAGATTAAATTAAATCGAATAGGATGCTTCGAGACTAAATCTAGTGATCGGAACAGTTTTCTGTAATTTGTTTTCAGAAGCACAGTCTAATAAATTGCAACTAGAATTTTTTTCTGGTGAAATATTTTGTTATTGATAAAGATAAAATTATTGAGAGTAATTTTTTCTCGTATTTTAGGAAGTTTATAAAAAAAAATGGAATGTTGCCAAAACATAATATTATTATAAGCCTGTTAAATTATACAGAATTTTGTCTGCATTTGAATTAAATTTATTTTATTTTAAATTCTGATATGGTACTCCTACTTTTCAATAAAGTACACATTTGCACAAGAATATTCAAGTATTTTTTTCTATTTTTTGGACTTTTATAGGTTAAAAATCAGGATAGAAATATCATTTGTAATTTGATTTTATAAGTATCACGGCATTCCAATAAATTTCACTTGGAATTATTTTCTGATGAAAGGAATTGACAAATATAAAACTATTGGGAATAGTGCATTCTTGTACTTTTGTATACTTCATGCATAAAAGAATGTAATGTAGACACCATATGACTTTATTGTATGTCTACTAAATTATAGATAATTTTGACAGCGCTTCAGTTAAACTTGCTTAATGTATAAATAAAATCTCAAGAAACATTTTTATTGTTTTGCATTTCGATTTTCTAAAAAATTATCATTTCCATATTATTACTTTAGTACGCCATGATTGGATGAAAAGAACATTTTGTAAAGAAATATATAAAATTAAAAACTCATTTAAATTCAGAAAATTTCATTAACTTGAGAAAATTAAGCTTAAAATGTCACTAATTATAACAATTTTATCAATTTCAGACTTGTTTATGTGTAAATTTTAAATTGAATTAAATTGAATAGAATTCTTCAAGACTAAATCTAGTAATTGAAACAGTATTCTGTAATTTGTTTTTAGAAGCGTAGTTTAATAAATTGCAATTTGTTTGTTTTTTCTAATGAAAAATTTTTTTATTGACAAAGATGAAAGTACTGAGTGTAATATTTTCTCGTATTTGAGGAATTTTATTTAAAAAAATCGAATGTCGAGAATAGATAAATTTTTTGTAAGTCTGTTAAATTATACAGAATTTAGTCTGCATTTGAATTAAATTTATTTATTTTATCTTAAAGTCTGTACTTTTAATACTACTACTTTTCAATAAAGTACTCAGTTGTACAAGAATATTGAAGTGTCTTTTATATTTGTCCCAATTTTTTTAGGATAAATCTAAAGATTGAAATATCATTTGTAGTTTTCTTTTACAAGTAACAGGTCATTCCAATAAATTCCACCTGGAATTATTTTCTTACAGTCTGTTCCATAAGAGCGTGTCGTCTATTTCTCTGAAAATACACACGAATTAGTTAAAAATACATTTGTATCATGTAGTATACATATTAAACTGAAATGCATTTCACCTTATAAGCTGTCCAGTTCCTAATATTTTTCTATTATGCAAGAATCAATTTATCAGTCGATTTTGACGTTGAATGCCATTTAGCTCCTTCTGGTAGGTCGTCAACATTTTGTACCACTTTATAACGTGCTACCCCCTTCTTGACAAAAGACTCCTACTTTTTCATGTACCGGGCTGCAGCTGCACAATTCAATTTTGGTTCTTTTGGATGGTTACACAGACACACTGCCTCAAAACGGCTCGCATACTAGGCACTCATTTTGGAATTGTTGATTTAAACACAGCAAAGCAAATCGAATAAAGAATATAACCAGAAAAGCATTCTTCTCCAATGTTTGAAGAAAACGTGCAATTAAGCCGGTATCTGCCCGCTATCTATTGACGAAGTTATGAGCGACACTCTCTTATGGAACAGATTGCATGAAAGGTAATTGACAAAGACAAAACTACTGGTAATATTGCTTTTTCTTACTTTTGTATATTAACTTTTTTGTATATTATTTTGTATATTTTGTATATTAACTTTTTTGTATATTGTAGTTACTTTTTTTTGTATATTAACTTATTTCTTACTTTTGTAAGATACTTGAATTTTCATGTACAAATGTGTCTACTTTATTGAAAGTAGGAGTATCATGTCAGGATTTAAAATAAAATAAGTTTAATTAAAATGCAGCTTAAATTGTGTATAAATTAACAGGCACACATTCAAGTCAGGTGATGTCTACATTAGATTTTTTGAGCATGAAGTATTCAAAAACACGAGAAAACAATATTCCGGATAAATTTTCTTTGACAACAAAAATATTTTTCATTACAAAAACATTTCAGTTGCAGTTTCTTAAAGTGTCCCATTACTTGTGAAAGTAAATTACAGAATGTTGTTTCAAACGCTAAATTTATTCTCGAAGAATTCCATTTCATTTAATTTAATCTAAAATTTACCCATAATCAAGTCTGAAATTGATAGAAACTGAAATAATCAGTGACATTTTAAACTTAATATCGTCAAGTTAATGGAATTTTCTGAACTTAAATGCGTTTTTAATTTTATGTATTTCTTTACAAGATGTTCTATTTTATTCAATAACGAAGTAGGAAGGAAATAAAAAATAAAATTACTAGCATACAGCCCGTCATGTGACGGGATAATTAAAATTTTAATTTTCCAGATTTGTAAAGTACCCTACGAGGCAGGTAAAAAAGATTTGTTTTGTGGCTCAAAATTATTTGGTACACGCTCAGTAATTTGTTTATCTTCATACTCCATGCACAAAGGAATCTAATGTAAACACTACCGAACTTCATTGAATGTCTATTAAACTATAAACAATTTTGACAGCAATTCAACTAAACTTACCTAAATTATAAATAAAATCTCAAGAAAATCTTTTTATTTTTTTGTATTTCTATTTTCTGGGGAAGTAACTTATCTCTCCCTCTGTTCTCGAATTCATGAAGCGGTTGGACCTGGAATGGATAGAGACATCCACATTGGATTCTTGATGAGTCAGCAACGTTCGAAATTCTTCGCTTTCCCCCTTTTCTATCATTTAATGCCATTATTTCGAGCCCTATTTTCCCCGGTTAAGAGCAGGCGATTAAATTTATCAATTTGTCACATAATAGGAAGGTAAACATAACATTTTTTCTAGCAATATGATGTCATTCTTTTAACTGATTGATTCATTTCTTTTTTTTTAAATTATTTAAATGTCGTCTGCATTATTTTCGTACATTTTATCACTGAACTTAGATATTACGTAAGTAACTATCTTTTATATTTGGATTAAATATAAAATTAGGTACATGTGTGATAATTTAAAATTTAATTCTCGATTATTTTTGTTTCAATGAAAATTTTATCACCGGTATTAACAACAAATTCCATCTACCTCCAGGGTGTAGCGGAAATGATAGTTTTATTCCTTTACTGCCATTTATTACTGTGGCAAAAAAAAAAAAAAATTGGGAAGAACTTGACGATAATTTCGACGTAGCTAAGAAAACTGAATTATCTTTCTCAATTAATTCAACGTGATTCTAAACTGCATTCACAGTATCGGTAGGCTTTAGAGGAGTATGAAGATAAACAAATTACTGAGCGTGTACCAAATAATTTTGAGCCACAAAACAAATCTTTTTTACCTGCCTCATAGGGTACTTTACAAATCTGGAAAATTATAAATTTTAATTATCCCAACATATGACGGGCTGTATGCTAGTAATTTCTATTTTCTTTTTCTTTCTTACTCCATGATTGGATTAAATAGAACATCTTGTAAAGAAATACATAAAATTAAAAACGCATTTAAGTTCAGAAAATTCCATTAACTTGAGGATATTAAGTTTAAAATGTCACTGATTATTTAACTTTCTATCAATTTCAGACTTGATTATGGGTAAATTTTAGATTAAATTAAACGAAATGGAATTCTTCAAGAATAAATTTAGCGTTTGAAACAACATTCTGTAATTTACTTTCACAAGTGATGGGACACTTTAAGAAACTGCAACTGAAGTATTTTTGTAATGAAAAATATTTTTGTTGTCAAAGAAAATTTATCCGGAATATTGTTTTCTCGTGTTTTTGAATACTTCATGCTCAAAAAATCTAATGTAGATATCACCTGACTTGAAGGTGTGCCTGTTAATTTATACACAATTTAAGCTGCATTATATATATATATATATATATATATATATATATATATATATATATATATATATATATATATATATATACATATATATATATATATATATATATATATATATATATATACATATATATATACATATATACATATATATATATATATATATATATGTATGTACATATAATATATACATGCATACATACATACATATATATATATATATATATATATATATATATATATATATATATATATATATATATATATATATATATATATATATATATTATATACAGATATACATATATACATGCATACATACATATATATACATATATATACATACATATATATATATATATATATATATATACATACATATAAATATATATATATATATATATATATATATATATATATATATATATATGTATGTATAATACATACATATATATATACATACATACATACATACATATACATAATATATATATATATATATATATATATATATATATATATATATATATATATATATATATATATATATATATATATATATATGCTTATAATAAATCTTTCTCTTGAATGTTCGGTCTTCTCTCTTGCTAAACTTTAAAAACGTATTAAAATTTGTCGTAATTTAGTATATTAAATGTATACATACACACACATATATTTATATTAAGAACCGCTTAGATATTTTCCATGATCTTCCTTCTATTATCTTGAATTGTGTTACATTATACGCATCACAATTTCTCTGAAAGTGTATTGAAGCAAAATTCTTACATTAGCTTTTGATAATATGTTCGTTAAATATTTGTATATCACTCATGTAATAAGTTTTGTGTAAACATATGTCTGCATTCCAGAAATTATATAAACAATATTTTTCAGTTAATAAGAAGATTTTCAATGTTATTGCTTTAAGGATGTTCAGTAAGTCCCTAAAATACATGATAATTATCGAGGAGTTTCACATATGATAAAGTAGGAATACTCTATAAATATCAATATACATGATGGCATATTTCCTGCTGACTTTCTCTGTTATTAATTTACTATAATATAAGCAGCATTTTAATTAAACTTATTTTATTTTACATCCTGACATGATACTCCTACTTTCAATAAAGTACACACATTTGTACAAGAAAATTCAAGTATCTTTTATATTTGTCCCAGTTTTTTTAGGTTAAATCTAAGGATGGAAATATCATTTGTAATTTGCTTTTACAAGTACCACGGCAATTCAATAAATTGCACCTGGAATTCTTTTTGATGAAAGGTAATTGACAAAGATAAAACGTTTGGGAATATTGCTCTCAAGTACTTTTGTATACTTCCTGCACAAAGAATGTAATGTAGACATCACCTGACTTCATTGTTCATCTAATAAACTATAAACCATTTTTACAGCAATTCAATTAAATTCTAAATATAATCTTAAGAAATCGTTTTATTTTTTACTTTTTTTTGTATTTCGATATTCGAAGAAATTATAATTTCAATTGATTTGGTATTCCATGATTGGATCAAATAAATAGAACATCGTGTAAAGAAATATATAGGGTGTCCCAAAACGACCGTATAAACTCTGCACAGGTAGATTCCTCGTTTGGGAGTACATAAAAACTGCGCACAGAAGAGTTCCTGCACGGTCCATAGTTTAGGATAAAAATACTGAAAACAAAGTATGACGTCACTGCCGGTGCAAGAAAAACACTTTATTGGACATATCAACAACAGTATATGCATATCTTTCTAAACGATAACGTTTAAAACGTTCGCCACGCATATTGCGTCATATATGCGAGCGCGCCATGGACTGACGTTAAGCCTCCTTTGAACTGGAATTTAAAAGGTTGCATCTTGC
>CM063497.1:37938568-37941068 GCA_032207245.1 Pardosa pseudoannulata
ATGATAAAGTAAGAATACTGTATAAATATCATAATATACATGATGGCATATTTCCTGCTGACTTTCTCTGTTATTAATTTACAAAAATATAGTTATAGACTAGGAAATTGCTAAAAAAATTAATTTACAAAGATATATTTATAAACTAGATAATTGCTAAGATAAATTAATTTTCAGAGATATATTTATCTAAAAATATATCTCTCTAAATAATTTATTTATCTCTAAATTATTTATTTACTATATAATTAATAAAAAATTTAATTTGCAAAGATATATTTATAGACTAGGTAATTGGTCAAAAAATTTATTTACAAATATATATTTATAGACTAGGTAACTGGTCAAAGGAATTAGTTTACAAGTATACGATTCGCATCCAGAAAGAAAGTTTCCATATTTAAAAGAAAAAAAGAACTTACACTTTCAAGGAAATATTTATTGGCAACAAGTACAGCAATGTTTCAGCTATTTTTCAACATAGCACCATCAGAATTGAGAAAAATGTGGTATTGTGGGACCAACGTTTGTATCTCTCTGTCATACAACTCTGTCTCCTGTGAATGGAACAAGCTCTCCTGTCCCAGAACACCGTGCACATCTCTTTCCGTCCCGACAGCTTCTTTTTGAATTAGGTCCTGATATAAGATCCACTATGACGCCAATGCATTGACAGTTGCTTGGTTTCCTGGGTAAAGTGGAAAATCCAAGTCTCATTGCCAGTGACGATCCTGTCGAGGAACTCGTCGCCGTCGTCGTGATACCGTAGCAGAAATGTCAGTGCTTCAAAGAGTTGAATTTTGTGTTCGGGTGTCAGTTTGAGCTCATAGACCTGACAGAGCTGATGATTAGTATCAATTCGTGCAATGCTTTGTGCATTTAAGAACTTCGACCGAACCTTGCAGGCGACGGGAGAAGGAATTATAGTTTCCATTTCGGACCGCTGCTACCAAGCAACTGCTAGGAGTCGGGACCTGCCCAGCTGGGACATGATTGATACCTCATAGATCTTTTACGCATGCGCAATTGATAAGCTTAATTAAGTTTATTTTAAAGGGGAAGACATCGGGACACTTGCTTTCTGGACGCGCTTCGTATATTTATAGACTAGGTAATTGAAAAAAAAATTAATTTACAAAAATATATTTATAGACTATGTAATTGGTCAAAAAATTAATGTACAAAGATATATTTATAGACTATGTAATTGGTCAAACAAACTAATTTACAAAGATATATTTATAGACTATGTATTTGGTCAAAAAATTATTTTACAAAGATATATTTATAGACAATGTAATTGGTCAAAAAAATTAATGTACAAAGATATATTTATAGACTATGTAATTGGTCAAAAATTAATGTACGTAGATATATTTATAGACTATGTAATTGGTCAAAAAATTAATTTACAAAGATATATTTATAGACTATGTAATTGGTCAAACAAATTAATTTACAAAGATATATTTATAGACTATGTAATTGGTCAATCAAATTAATTTATAAAGATATATTTATAGGCTATGTAATTGCTCAAAAAATTATTTTACAAAGATATAATTATAGACTATGTAATTGGTCAAACAAATTAATTTACAAAGATAAATTTATAGACTAAGTTGTTGGTCAAACAAATTAATTTACAAAGATATATTTATAGACTATGACATTGGACAAACAAATTAATTTAGAAAGATAAATTTATAGACTATATAATTGGTCAAAAAATTAATTTACAAAGATTTATTTATAGACTATGTAATTGGTCAAAAAATTAATTTATAAAGATATATTTATAGACTATGTAATTGGTCAAAAAATAAATTTACAAAGGTATATTTATAGACAATGTAATTGGTCAAAAGATTAATTTACATATATATATTTATAGACTATGTTATTGGTCAAAAAATTAATTTACAAATATATATTTATAGATTAGGTAATTGGTAAAAAAAAGTTCAAATAAACACTTCACACATGTTTATTTAAAAGAGATCTTGTGTTCAGATAATTATTGATTATTAGTTTATTATGTTCTATAAAAGAATAATTATTAAAGAAATGTAAATTATCAAAACAATAATTATATTTTATAGAGGTAAGGCAAAGAAAAATAACTTGGGAAACTAATGTAGGTATTTTGAATAAAACCCCAAAGACGGCTCCTTACGGAGTCTAATTTCACGGAATTTCCGGTAATCCGAGATGTGAAAGATACCAGAGTAAATTTATAGCCATCATTAATTAGCCCTCATTACGAAATTCTCAGGAGTTTTCAAATCTTAAGTCAGGGGAAACAAACCCCGTGTTTCTTTGCTTTAGCATTGTTAACCCTTAATCTAAATTGACCACTAGGAGTAAAGTTCACGCCCTTAGGTGAGGGGTCTAACCAATTAAAACTTCATACTGAGCTAGAAGGCAATTTAGAAACATCCAGAATTAAAAAAAACAGGCATGCTATTGGAGAGAGATTTATAAGGAGATTTCCCCATAT
>CM063497.1:37948568-37988568 GCA_032207245.1 Pardosa pseudoannulata
AAGTGTATATAATACACACACAAAATGAATGCATATATTAACCATACACATAGTTTTAACATACACATAGTTAATCATACACAAATTGCAAATCTACACCTTTGTTTTATTCGATACTTACGAGATCCGCATGAATCCCTCAAACCTTGATGCCCAACAATGCAGTTTCAGTAAATATCTGTCCACAAATACACAACAGATGTTCTACAGTTGTATGATTTTTTGGGGTACCAGTGCCGGATTATACATTAGGCAGAGTATGCAATTGCGTATGTGACACACGACTTTTAGGAGTCGCACAACATTAAATTAAAGTGTATATAATACACACACAAAACGAATGAATATATTAAACATACACATAGTTACTCATACACAAATTACAAATCTACACCTTTGTTATATTCGATACTTACGAGATCCGCATGAATCCCTCAAACCTTGATGCCTAACAATGCAGTTTCAGTAAATATCTGTCCACAAATACACAACAGATGTTCTACAGTTGTATGATTTTTTGGGGTACCAGTGCCGGATTACACATTAGGCAGAGTATGCAATTGCGTATGTGACACACGACTTTTAGGAGTCGCACAACATTAAATTAAAGTGTATATAATACACACACAAAACGAATGAATATATTAAACATACACATAGTTACTCATACACAAATTACAAATCTACACCTTTGTTATATTCGATACTTACGAGATCCGCATGAATCCCTCAAACCTTGATGCCCAACAATGCAGTTTCAGTAAATATCTGTCCACAAATACACAACAGATGTTCTACAGCTGTATGATTTTTTGGGGTACCAGTGCCGGGTTACACATTAGGCAGAGTATGCAATTGCGTATGTGACACACGACTTTTAGAAGTCGCAATACATTAGATTAAAGTGTATATAATACAAACACAAAACGAATGCATATGTCAAACATACACTTTGTTGCGTAAATCAATGGTTTTAATATTTGTTTTAAAAATTTTATGTAGTCGTGTTTCCACCATTGTAATGCTACTACTGTAGCGAATCGAAAACTAAACTCCAAAAAAAGTAACCTTCCGTTAAAAATCTTTTAATACGAGACTGACATGTATAATAAAATTAATAATAGTAACGAAAGAAACAAAGCAAATCAGGGCAGATACAATGCTTGCAGCATGCAGTTGAAGTGTCATTCCGCGAACGTTGATCTTGTGGTCAAGCAAGCTGGATCTCAAAGTCGAATGCAGAAGTTCTTCCGAGGGCGAAATACGACGGATTCTACCACCGCATGAGAATGCTCTCCTCCTTCTTTCACGCCTGGCTGCAACTTATAAGGCAGCCGGTTGGTGGCACGTACGCGTCAGCGCACGCAGATCCTCTGCCGCTTGTCAAAACTTTGCATACTCAAATTAAAGTACAAATAAAGGCAATTGGTGGCAACAAAATAATTATAATTTGTTGACACCACAAAAATATTATCGTTTGTCATAAGCTTTATTTTAATTTTTATTTTGAGGTGTGGCAACTTTTGAAAATATAGAACAATAAGTTTTCTGATGAGGTAGGAGTATTGTAAGATAACGGAAAGAATATACAGGGTGTCCCAAAACGACCGCATAAACTCTGCCCAGCTAGATTCCTCGCTGGGAGTACATAAAAACTGCCCAAAGAAGCGTTCCTGTACGATCTATAGTTTAAGAGAAAAATACGAAAAACAAAGTATGACGTCACTGCCGGTGCAAGGAAAAGACACTTTATTGAACATATCAACAACAGTTAAAGCACAATTTAAAGAAGATGTTTAAAGTATCCACCGTGCATTTCGAGGCAGGATTGAGCACGCCGTAGAATGGCTGTAGAATCAGACGTTGCCGCATTATGGGGTCCAGCAAATTACAAGCGGCATATAGAAGAGCAAGTTAGTCCATTAGAGTTGTCACTACGTCCCGATACACCAGTTCCTTGAGATGGCCATATAGGAAAAATCCAATGGTGCAAGAATTGGCGGACTTGGCGGCCATAGAACCGGACCCCCACGTCCGATCCAGCGGGCTGAGTATTATATCCAGCTAATCACGTACAGGAGCACAGAAATGCGCCTGAAGCCCATCATGCTGGAACCAAACTCCCTGTATTGCCGCTAAAGGTGTGTCATCGCGGATTAAGACATTATTGAGAAACATTAAGTATGACTTCCCAAGAGCCGTTCAGGCAACAGATATGGTCCAAGCAAGCGATCCCTGAGTATGCCGACCCACACATTAACCCTTTCGTGGGCCATTTATTAATCACTCTACATTTCCATCCCGAGCTACACTTCGGATGATCCAGGATGGTACATTTCGCCTTCCCGAGTTCAGCTCGGGAAAAACGGGGAAGGGGTTAAAAGACTGATTACTCTCCAGTTTCAAACAAACAACTTACTTTAAAATTTTTCTTGTATGAGAAATCATATGAGCAATCATCTAAGAAAACTACTCATTATGAATTGGGCTAAGGAATTGTAACATGAAATTTTAACGTTTCCAAGGCGTTGCAGAAAAACTACAAATTTATTGACGCGTACAGCTGAACGTGTGATAAAGCCTTAAACGAATATCTTGATGATCAGAGTGGATTCAAACTGAATGTATTAACCCTTTAGTGGGCATTTATTTCTCACTCCACGTTTTCAAACTTTCAAAACAGAGCTGCTAATTTTATTCAATCGATCGAACAATTGATGGCAGCGCAAAACCGAAGCAGGAATCAGTCTTCCCGTCGTTTCAATAACAAGACTAATATATCATAATGGGTTTTGTGCTTCCCACAGGTTTATTTTGTAAGATCGTGTAGGTGGGAAGTAATCTTTCCAAGGCCCACGAAAGGGTTAAGAGACCAATGTTCCTGATGTTTCTGCTGCCGGATTGCATTCGGATTGACCTGGGACCCCATATGGCTGTTGAATACCCATTTTAAACATTATCGTCTGGAAACATATGCAAATACTGTTGTTGATATGTTGAAAAAAGTGTTTTTTTTTCTTGCACCGGCAGTGACTTCATACTTTGTTTTTCTTGTTTTACTCGTAAACTATGGATCGTACAGGTTTGGTTTGGTTTGGGTTTTAGCGCTACGGTCTACTATTTAGCACACGAGGGCTAATGAGACCGGGACCTACTGCTTAAAGCCGATTCCGAACGGCTACGAACATCCATGCCACAGTGGGATTCGAACCCACGAACTCCGGTACCGACGGTGAGCGCTCTAACCAATCGGCCAGCTTTCGGCATGGATCGTACAGGAGAGATTTTTTGGGCAGGTTTTACGTACTCCATTAAGAAATCTTGCTGTGCAGGGTTTATGCTGTCGTTTTGGGACACCCTGCATATGAAATTAATAAAAGAAATCTTATGGTGCTTCTTGTCGTATTTCCATGAAACCACCTATATTATGCAGTATTTGAACAAGAAAACAAACACATAGTTTTATATTTTTTACTTGAATAAAAAATAGGCACTTCTATTTCGTTTTTCTCAAAATTAAGCGATCGTTAAAGTGTTAATATATTTTTTTGATAAAAAACATTTTGATTCTACTGAATAGAATAATATCAGTTTCCTAATTCAGTAGTAAGATATGTATATATGCAAATACGATAGATACTATAAGAGAAAATATTACAGTGATACTGCTTTCTTTCTTAAAGATTATGTTTATTAAAAGTCAATAACAGCAATTAGATGTTTTTTTCTCTTTCACAAGAGAAAGATTATCCAAAGGAAACGATAACAGTGATAAAATACTGATCTGTGATAATTTTATACATTGCAAGGAAAATGGTAGCAGTGAAATGACTCTTGATTCTTATCGATAACAAATTTCTGAAAGTACACATTACAGGTTATAAAGAATATTTTTGGGGATAGGTAAATATATGTTGAGTTAAACGACAGCGATGGTTAAAATTTATCACTGCCAGACAATTTAAATAGCTCTTAAAAGGAAAAGGATATCAGAAATAAAGTAATCTTCTCACAACATTGATATATTATACTATACTATGCTGTACTATACTGTACTGTACTATACTATACTATACTGTACTGTACTGTACTATTCTATACTACATTATACTATACTTTACTGTACTTTACTGTATTCTGATGTACTATACTATACTATACTGTACTGTACTGTACTGTACTGTACTGTACTGTACTATAATATACTGTACTTTGCTGTAAGTACTACACTATACTTTACTATACTTTGCTGTACTGTTCTGTACTGTACTATATTTTACTATACTGTACTGTATTTTACTGTACTCTACTGTACTCTACTATATTATACTATACTTCGCTGTACTGTACTGTACTATATTATACTATACTATATACTGTACTGTACTAGACTATACTATATTATATTTTACTGTACTGTACTATAATTTAATATACTGTATTGTACTATACTATACTGTACTGTACTGTACTGTACTCTACTGTATTATACTATTCTATACTATATTATACTGTATTATACTATACTACGCTATACTGTACTGCACTGTATTGTACTATATTATACTATAATTTACTGTACTGTACTGTACTCTACTTTACTATACTATATTATAATATACTGCACTGTACTGTAATATACTGTACTGTACTATATTATTCTATACTTTACTGTACTGTACTGTACTTTACTATACTATACTATAATATAATGCACTGTACTGTAATATACTGTACTGTACTATACTATAATATGCTGTACTTTACTATACTATGCTGTACTTTACTGTACTATACTGTACTGTATTATACTATACTATACTATACTATACTATACTATACTATACTATACTATCAGTAGGCGACAGTTCGAAGGCATAGTAAAGTAAACAATAAATGCTCTACGTAATATGTTTATACTAATGGTTCTCAAACTTTCAAAATAGGAGATAAAAATTGTCAATAAATCAAAAAAAAAAGCTTGTAGTTTATATACAAATATAATCATAGACGCTTTTGTTACAACGGTTAGAAGAGTGTCACAACAGAACCGGATATAGCAATTTTAGCCCCACTGCATTAAAACGTAAAATTCCACCCCTTCTGAACCTTTTTCAGAACAGTGTATCAACTTATAAAAGATATCAATTATATTCATCTAAAAAAGACTAAAATATTGATAAATATTTTTATAAAAACTTATTATTAGAAGTGGTTGTCAACCACTCTGTCAAGGAAATTTTGTGTGCTGCCAAATTCTTAAAGTGTGCAGCCAAATTTTAGAAATGTATATTTTTCGATTTTTATTTTACACTTGAAATTCTCGACTAGCAAAGAAAATTTTTATTTAAAAAAAATCTTAGTGGTATATCGGCGTCATAAGCTGAGAAAACATCAATTTATCTAATGGTGTAATAATAAAAGTTGTAGCTTCTTTGGTTATCTGACAATAACAATTTAAATTTGATATCACACACAACACAATATATATTATCTCAATGTATTATTACTGTGCAATATCGTGTTAAGAGGAAGATATTATGTATGAAAGTATTGACGAAAGTTTCCGGTCGTTTATCAAAAAATATCAAGCTGAAATTACTCTTAAAAATATTTTCATTATTAACTTTTAATTAATCACTTAATAAACGTACTGCTGTTTTTGTAGTATATATTATTTTATTTTATATTCAAAATTATTATCACAAACTATTTTCAACAGTGTATTATATGTAAGTAAGGAAATTTTAAACTTATATTTTTCTGTGTGTGTCGTCAAATTTTGAAACAGTTAAAAGTGTGAATTGAAAAAAAAAATAAATAAAAGAAAATAAAAAAATAAAAAGTAAATAAAGGTTGATAATCACTGGTCAGGACAAAACACTCAGTTTAGTACGCATATATTACACTTAATGGAGTATAATTATAAATTACAATAGAATCAACAAGAGTACACAACAGTACTTTACCAGCTAAAATAATCTCGAAACAAGTATACCTATTTATCATGCAGTATTTGAATAAGAAAATAAACACATAGTTTTAGATGTTTTTCTTGAATAAAAAATAGGTACTTCTATTTCGTTTTTTTCAAAATTTTGTGATTGTCAAAGTGTTAATATATTTTATTGATAAAAACATTTTGATTCTACTGAATAGAATAATATCAGTTTCCTAGTTCAGTAGTAAGATATGTATATATGCAAATACGATACTATAAGAGAAAAGATTACAGTGATACTGCTTTCTTTCTTAAAGATTATATTTATTAAAAGTCAATAACAGCAATTAGATGTTTTTTTCTCTTTCACAAGAGAAAGATTATCCAAAGGAAACGATAACAGTGATAAAATACTGATCTGTGATAATTTTATACATTGCAAGGAAAATGGTAGCAGTGAAATGACTCTTGATTCTTATCGATAACAAATTTCTGAAAGTACACATTACAGGTTATAAAGAATATTTTTGGGGATAGGTAAATATATGTTGAGTTAAACGACAGCGATGGTTAAAATTTATCACTGCCAGACAATTTAAATAGCTCTTAAAAGGAAAAGGATATCAGAAATAAAGTAATCTTCTCACAACATTGATATATTATACTATACTATGCTGTACTATACTGTACTGTACTATACTATACTATACTGTACTGTACTGTACTATTCTATACTACATTATACTATACTTTACTGTACTTTACTGTATTCTGATGTACTATACTATACTATACTGTACTGTACTGTACTGTACTATAATATACTGTACTTTGCTGTAAGTACTACACTATACTTTACTATACTTTGCTGTACTGTTCTGTACTGTACTATATTTTACTATACTGTACTGTATTTTACTGTACTCTACTGTACTCTACTATATTATACTATACTTCGCTGTACTGTACTGTACTATATTATACTATACTATACTGTACTGTACTAGACTATACTATATTATATTTTACTGTACTGTACTATAATTTAATATACTGTATTGTACTATACTATACTGTACTGTACTGTACTGTACTCTACTGTATTATACTATTCTATACTATATTATACTGTATTATACTATACTACGCTATACTGTACTGCACTGTATTGTACTATATTATACTATAATTTACTGTACTGTACTGTACTCTACTTTACTATACTATATTATAATATACTGCACTGTACTGTAATATACTGTACTGTACTATATTATTCTATACTTTACTGTACTGTACTGTACTTTACTATACTATACTATAATATAATGCACTGTACTGTAATATACTGTACTGTACTATACTATAATATGCTGTACTTTACTATACTATGCTGTACTTTACTGTACTATACTGTACTGTATTATACTATACTATACTATACTATACTATACTATACTATACTATCAGTAGGCGACAGTTCGAAGGCATAGTAAAGTAAACAATAAATGCTCTACGTAATATGTTTATACTAATGGTTCTCAAACTTTCAAAATAGGAGATAAAAATTGTCAATAAATCAAAAAAAAAAGCTTGTAGTTTATATACAAATATAATCATAGACGCTTTTGTTACAACGGTTAGAAGAGTGTCACAACAGAACCGGATATAGCAATTTTAGCCCCACTGCATTAAAACGTAAAATTCCACCCCTTCTGAACCTTTTTCAGAACAGTGTATCAACTTATAAAAGATATCAATTATATTCATCTAAAAAAGACTAAAATATTGATAAATATTTTTATAAAAACTTATTATTAGAAGTGGTTGTCAACCACTCTGTCAAGGAAATTTTGTGTGCTGCCAAATTCTTAAAGTGTGCAGCCAAATTTTAGAAATGTATATTTTTCGATTTTTATTTTACACTTGAAATTCTCGACTAGCAAAGAAAATTTTTATTTAAAAAAAATCTTAGTGGTATATCGGCGTCATAAGCTGAGAAAACATCAATTTATCTAATGGTGTAATAATAAAAGTTGTAGCTTCTTTGGTTATCTGACAATAACAATTTAAATTTGATATCACACACAACACAATATATATTATCTCAATGTATTATTACTGTGCAATATCGTGTTAAGAGGAAGATATTATGTATGAAAGTATTGACGAAAGTTTCCGGTCGTTTATCAAAAAATATCAAGCTGAAATTACTCTTAAAAATATTTTCATTATTAACTTTTAATTAATCACTTAATAAACGTACTGCTGTTTTTGTAGTATATATTATTTTATTTTATATTCAAAATTATTATCACAAACTATTTTCAACAGTGTATTATATGTAAGTAAGGAAATTTTAAACTTATATTTTTCTGTGTGTGTCGTCAAATTTTGAAACAGTTAAAAGTGTGAATTGAAAAAAAAAATAAATAAAAGAAAATAAAAAAATAAAAAAGTAAATAAAGGTTGATAATCACTGGTCAGGACAAAACACTCAGTTTAGTACGCATATATTACACTTAATGGAGTATAATTATAAATTACACAATAGAATCAACAAGAGAACACAACAGTACTTTACCAGCTAAAATAATCTCGAAACAAGTATACCTATTTGTTTTCTAGTGTTCTTGTATTAACAAATCAATAAGCTGCTATTTTTTTCCTTTAAAAAATCTATATTTTTAGAGTTACGTGTATTATCGGACTGGTTGGCCTTGCAGTCGTATTCAAATTTAAAAGAAATGGTAAACAGTTATACAAATCAATAAGCTGCTATTTTTTTCCTTTAAAAAATCTATATTTTTAGAGTTACGTGTATTATCGGACTGGTTGGCCTTGCAGTCGTATTCAAATTTAAAAGAAATGGTAAACAGTTATTCCAGTCTTAAAAGAATTAGGCTTTGCAAAAGGATTTCTTTCAACATTTTTAATTTTTATCGTCTTTACGAAGCAGCAACTCTGCATATATTCCTCTAAGAATATGGACAATCGTCCTCGATGTCGGTTCCACAGCAAGCGAGTCACGTGATTGTGTCTCGATGAGGATTAAAATATTTATTACTATACTTACTGTACTGTACTTTACTGTACTCTACTGTAATATACTATGCTATACTATATTGTACTGTACTGTACTCTACTCTACTCTACTCTACTACACTATACTATACTATACTTTACTGTACTGTTCTGTACTGTACTATACATTACTATACTGTACGGTGTTTTACTGTACTCTACTATGCTATAGTATACTATACAGTACTATATTATACTATGCGGTACTGTACTATACTTTACATACTGTACTTTACTGTACTCTACTGCACTCTACAATACTATTACTATACTATACTGTACTGTAGTGTACTATACTATACTGTATTGTACTGCTATACTACATTACTATAATGTACTGTGTTATTTACTGTACTGTACTACACTATACTATACTATACTTTACTGTACTTTTCTTTACTGTATTATACATTACTTATACTGTGCTGTGTTTTACTTTACTGTACTGTACTTTACTGTATTCTACTGTACTATACTATACTATACTTTACTGTAGTATACTATACTATACTATACTGTACTGTACTTTACTATACTATACTATACTGTACTATAGTATACTGTACTGTACTGTACTATACTATACTATACTATACTATACTATACTGTACTGTACTGTACTGTACTGTACTATACTATACTATACATACAGTATAGTATAGTATAGTACAGTACGGTATACTATATTGTACTTTCTATACTATAGTATACTATACTATACTTTACATTATTCTACTGTACTGTACTGTACTGTACTTTACTCTACTCTACTCTACTATACTATACTATACTATACTATACTATACTGTACTGTACTATACTGTGCTGTACTATACTTAACTATACTGCAGTGTGCTTTACTGTACTCTCTTGTACTATAGTATACTATACTAAACTATCAGTAGGCGACAGTTCGAAGACATAGTAAAGTAAACAATAAATGCTCTAAGTAATATGTTTATACTAATGGTTCTTTCAAAATAGGAGATATAAATTATCAATAACTCAGGAAAACGTTTGAAGTTTATATCCAAATATAATCATAGACGTTTTTGATACAACGGTTAGAAGAGTGTCACAACAGAACCGGATGTAGCAGTTTTGCCAAACCGCACTAAAATGTAAAATTCCACCACTTTTGAACCTTTTTCAAAACGGTGTATTAACTTATAAAAGATATTAATTTAATCATCTAAAAATTTTTATAATATTTATAACTTTTTATTATGAATAGCCTCATGTTTCTCAAACACTATGTTTCTTTTGTGCCATTATGTGTCGCTAAATTTTAGAAATGTATATTTTTCACTTTTTATTTTACACTTGAAATTCTCGACTAGCGAAGAAATTTTTTATTTAAAAAATATCTTAGTGGCGTATCGGCTTTATAAGCTGGAAAAACTTTTTATTGTGTAATCACAAATGTTGTAGCTTGTTTGGTGATATGACAATAACAATTTAAATTTAACATTTAAATTTGATACACGTTACAAGTTAAAAAGAATTTTTTGTTGATAGGTAAATATACGTTGGGTTAAACTGCAGTGATGGTTAAACTTTATTAATGCCAGACAATTTAAATAGTTCTTAAAAGGAAAAGGATATTAGAAATAAAGTGCTCTTCTCACAACACTTATTTATTATACTATACTATACTATACTGTACATAATACTATACTGTACTGCTTACTGTAAAAATATAGTACTATACTAAACTATTTATATACATACTTTACTGTATGTACTATACTTTACTACTATCTGTACTGTACTGTACTATATTACTATACTGTACTGTACTGTACTTATTAATGCACTGCAATTACTATATGAAAATGTACTTAATGTGCACTACTAACTATACTTTTCTATATTACTGTACTGTACTCTACTGTACTTACTATACTATACTATTCTATACTATACTATACTTTAGTGTACTGTATATATTATACTATACTATATATACTTTACTTGTACTGTTCTGTACAACTGTATTTACTATATTATAGTGTTACTGTATGTCTGAACTATACAAACAATTTCGTGTATATTATAATTTTACTATAGTGTTCATATGTACTCTATGTACTGTCTAACATTTTACCATATGTACTGTACTGTAATTGTACTGTACTGTACTGTACTATACTATACACATATACTATACTACTATACTGTACTTTACTGTACTGATATCTGTGCTATACTTTACATCTGCTATGTATGTACTGTACTATATTTACTAAACTGTGTATTACTGTACTCGATACTATACCATATGTATTTTACTGTACTGTTCTGTACTATAATGTACTGTATTGTACTGATATTTCTATATATTACTGTACTGTACCCGATGCACTATACCATACTTTTATTATACTGTTACTGTACTATACTGTACTTTGCTGTACTCTAATTTATATAAATGTATTATTACTTTGCAAGATCGTGTTTAGTGGAAGGTATTTTAGAAGTTCTAAAGAATGTTACTGGTACTTTATCAAAATACAAAATCTAAATTACTCTTTAAAAGTGTTTTCATTATTAACGTGTAATTAATCACTTAATAACGTGCTGTTCTTTGTGTATTATATTTTTTTTTTTTATATTTACAAAACAAGCAAGTGTGCCCGTTTCGCTACGGCCAATAATATATTACTTTTAAACATATATTTATTTCTTGTATAACTCTCTAATTCATCATGCTGATCATATTAGAATATATTTCTATAAGAATATTATAACTATTCAGTTTTTACTGTTACAGTAAAGCTATTGTACATATAAAATGTATACTGTGCATTGATAAATTTGACAATAATTTCTCTGCTTATTAACTATACTGCTCATCCCGCGATTTCCACGGGCTTGTGTTTTTCTTCCTGTTTTTTTAAGAGCAACATTCGGCTTTTTACCGTCCAGTCGAATAAGAATATACAGTATTACGTTTTTTGTAATAAATAGAATTATATGAATAGAACTATAGTTTTATTAGATAATAGAATTATAGATAGTATGTTATAATTAGATAATAACTGTATTTAAATTGAAATTTATTAAAAATAAATTTTTTTATACATAACATCTGACATTTGTTTTTCCTGAGCTTAGTTTACATGATAAAAGTCAATATAAAAATCTTTTTAGAAAAGAATTAGTATTTCAATATCTCTATATATATTTATATATATATATATATATATATAAATATATATATTTATATATATAATATATATATATATATATAATTTGTTATATATATTATATACATATATTTATTTATATATATATTTATATATTTTGTATTCACATATTTATATATGTATTTATTATAAATATATTTATATACATACATTTAATACATTACTGTATATATATATCATATATATTTTTTATATATTTATATATATATATAATATATATTTTATATACATACATACATATATACTATATATATATATATACATCATACATATAATAATATACATATATTAATATATTTAATATTATATATATATATATATATATATATTATAAATATTTATATACATTTACATATATTATATATAAATACATAATACATATATATACATATATTATTGTTATATAATATATTTATATATATATATATATATATACATACATACATATATATAATTACCTTATATATATGATATATATTATATATATTTACATAAATACATATATATTTACTTATACATATATATCATATATATATATATATTTATATATATATTTTTATATTTATAATACATACTCAAACATATTCTTATACATACAAAGAATATATATATATATATATATATATATTTATAAAATATATTATGTATATATATAAATTAAAATAATTATATTTATATATATATATTTTGTATACACATATATATTATTGTTTATATATAAATATATTATACATACATATATATATATATACATAAATACATGTATATATTTATATTTATATATATATACATATATATATTTATATATATATATAATATATATGTATAATATACATACATATATATTTTTATACATATATATATATAAATATACATACATAGTATATATATATATACACATATAAATACATAATATATACATACTTATATATATAAATACATAACTTACAAATACATATATAGACAATTTATATTATTTACTTATACTATACATACATATATTACATTTATATATTATATATATACATATAATACTACATATATATATATTTTTTATATATATATATAATATATATATATTTTTATATATATATTATATACATACATATATATTTTATATATATATATATATATATATATATATATATATATATATATTATATACACATATATACATATATATATTTATACATATATATATACATATATATATACATATATATACATATATATATAAATATATATATACATACATATATATACATATATACATACATATATACATAAATATATATATACATATATATATATATATGTATAAATATATATATTATGTATATATATATATATATATGTTATATATATATATATATGTATTATATATTATATATTTGTATATATATATATATAATCTGTAATATAATTATATATATATGATTTTATATTATATATTGTATATATATATATATATGTGTTTTTTAAATATGTATATATTATTTTATATGTATATATATTATATATGTATATATATATATATATAGTATTTTTAAATATAATATTTATATTTATATATATATGTATATATAAATATATAAGTATATATATATATATATATATAATATATATATATATATATTATATATATATATATATTAATAAACTATATAAATATATTTACTTGAAACTATGCAACAAAAAAATACGCAATTTTAAAAGATTCTCGGTTTACAATTCTGTCAGATTAAACATTCCGGACGATCCGGAAGCTGATCAACCATTGTAGAATTCTCCGAAATGATCAAGGATCAAGCGTCGTTTTTGCTTCGTACAAAATTTTTATATAACTTTTATCCAAATCATGGCTGAATGGGTATGGATGTTCGTAGCCATTTGGAATCAGTTTCAAGCAGAGGATACTGGTCTCATTAGCCAATAATAACGCAGAAAAGCAGTAAATCGTAGCTCTCCAAAACAAACTAAAAAATTTTCCCACGAAAATCTCTGTATTTTCTTTTTATTTGTGCGCAATCAACTTCGCTTATGACTATCAGTCCATTTCTATTCCACACAATTTTAAAAAATTTCTATGTTAGACCATAACTAAATCAAACATGCAAAAATTAGAGTTTAGAGCTCTTCACTTATAAGGCTATTTAATGAGTGTGGAGAAACTATATTACGATTACAGTATTTGCACTGTTATTTTAAATGATATTTTTTTAATTTATAAGAAAATTCACTTAGAATTTTGCAGTTAGAGCAATTTTTAAAATCTTTAATGCATTTTCTTTAATTTTTCTAGCAATTATCAGATATAAAAGAATAATTAATATTGATCTTGGCATAAATTGAAATCGTGTAGAATGAAAATTCCATTAATTTTTCATCTCGATAAATATCCTTTACATATTTGATAAGGTGGGTATGTAAGATGTTTTGTAATTCGACTTTTGTTGCATAATTAAAGTTTGAACTACAAAAATTCTTGGTATGTCTAGAGATTATTATTTTATTATTTTTTTTAATACTTAAAACAAGTTTTTTCATCGAATTCAGTCATTTTCTATTCTCAGAAAAATTCTCTTTCTCTCAAAAAAAAAAGAAAGCTTGAATAAACATGTTAACTCACATTTTAATTTCCGTATTATGGTATTTACTTTAATTTATGAAAGAAGAATGTTTACTCCAAAGATGAGTTTTTAATTAATTTTAATAAAGCTTTTAATTAAATATGTCATACGGGAAATAGAATGGCTTAGATATATAAATACGAGGGTTGTAACTTTAATAGTTCCTACGTCATACAAATGCGGAGTGACGTAAAGAACTAATCCTAGTATTGACTTGCAGTCTAATGTAAGTGTTGTCGGGACGTTTTCAAAACAAGAACAACAAAAATGGATAAAAGTTCGATGTGCTAGAGGTCGTACATCACGACAATGTCATCTAGATCTTAAAAAGGCTTACGGGGAATCTGCATTGCCTTACAGAACTGTAGCAAGATGGGTAAAATCCTTCAATGAAGGACGCCCAAATGTGGCAGACATGCATCTGCCATTTAGTCCTAGTGTCAACGATGCAGAGATGCATGCTGTTGCCGCACTAATGGACAGTGATCGATGCCAAACGATTCGTGAGCTGGTCCGAAAATCAGGATTTGGGCATACGACTGTGCTGCACATTCTGAAAGAACGCCTGAGCATGAGAACAATTCTGCACTTATCATTCCTTGCTCCTATCATTCTGCATGACAATAATCGGTCACACAGATCAAACAGTGACTGATTTGTTCGACTGATGGGGATGGGAAGTGCTTTACCATCCAAGATACTCCCATATCTAAGCCCTTGTAATTTAATTCCTATGATGAAGAAACCACTTCGTCTAGTTCGCTTCAGAACTGTTCCAGAGATTCTTTCAGCAATAGGCAGGTCCGTTTGAACAATCAACAGAACGGAAGCTGCTACAGGTGTTCTTCGACTTCCACATCGTTGGAAACGGGTTATGCACAATGCTGACGATTATATTGAAGGACTGTAAAATATGGTGACCCGAATCACTTTTGTATTCCATGTAAATAAATATTTACCACTATTAAAGATCCAACCCTTGTATATTTCCAGAAGAATTACTAAAGAAGGTCTACATATACAGAATTAGTAAACTAAAATTG
Source organism: Pardosa pseudoannulata (assembly GCA_032207245.1). NCBI lineage: Eukaryota > Metazoa > Arthropoda > Arachnida > Araneae > Lycosidae > Pardosa > Pardosa pseudoannulata. Next base: position 37,964,476 of record CM063497.1, read on the forward strand.
TTTTTCCCAATTTAAATCTCTTTCCGTTATGAAGTAAATGACTTTAATTCAAGAGTTTTCCTCTGTTTCCCCTATCAGTAAAATGTTAACATACAATTTTTGCTCTTTTGTCTATTTCTGATCTCGTGGAATCATAGATTTGTGTAGAGGAATTTCGAACCGGAAGCTGATGTTGCAATTTTCATTGACCAACTGGCCTGCTAAAAAAATATAGGAATACTCACTTAACTATTTTCTTTGGGAGTAAGCACTGTCTTGCTTGATGGAAAGAATTTTTTTATTCATCGACTTTGCTATAAGACATGTCACGCTAAAATTATACTACATCGAGCAGATAGTCAAACGATACTAGTTCTTTAAATATTCAAGTAATTTTGGACACCGAAACTTTAATAAACCATCAATATACCGTTAAATATTTTTAAAACGTTTCATGTTGTTTTCTATCCCTAAACGTTGATTGAAGGTTAACCCTCTCGCTGCGCATTCCGCGATTTCCACGAGCAACATAGATGTAGCAAAATTTGCGCAATGCATTCGGCGGGCATGCATTTAAGCCGTCTATTTAACTGTACAGTCCGCTCTTTCCCCCTTTATTCTTTCATTTTGGCTTTACTGTGATTTTTAATTTAGCTGTAAACTGCAAACTATCATTTACTGGATCTATACGAATAATTTGTTACTAAAATTGGAAAAAATACGACCGAAACAGTGCTAACGAAATAAAAATCAGATTGCCCGTACGCCGTAAGGGCAAATCAGTAAAGGCCCGAAAGATGTGTCCGTACGGCGTATGGGCAAAACAAGGAAGGGGCTAAAGCTAAAAAAAATATCTTAAGGTTGTAAGATACAATTTTTATGATATAATATCACGATTATATACAATATATTCTATACATAAACTTACTATTCTAGAATGATATACAAATAACTTTTAAATTCGAATTGAAAGATTATATTCGAGAGCTTACATTTAAATTAGTATCTCTCGCAGAAAGGAGATTTTCTAAAATTGTATTTGACAAATTGGGAAGCTTTAGGTGTGGGACGTAATTAAATAAGGCTTCTATGCAACTGTATTCCAACATAATTGCTATTGATGCTAATAATACCTGTGAATACAGTATTTTGTAATTTTAGTATAAAGGGTAATTAATGTTCACAAAGATTGCTATGATTAGTGATTGCATATGCCTGTTAAAATATCTCGGTAAGTATATTCTACTGTTACTTTGTAAAATTATAATGTTTCAGTTGCCAATTTTTACATTCGAATTCTATGAGAATCAATGAGTCATGTTCTATGAGAATCAAAGGGTAATTTAAAGTTTTTAAAGATTGCTATGATTAGACCTTGAATATGCCTGTTAAAATATCTCGGTAAATATATTCCTAGTGTTACTTCATAAAATTATAATGTTTCAGTTGCCAATTTTTACATTCCAATTCTACGAGAATCAAAGAGTCATGTTCTAACTAACAGTTTTAAGTTCAAGTTGGAATTATTAATATATTATGAATTGATTAGAAAAGATTAAAGAAAACTACCAAGACACTGTAGGTGTTTGTTTGGAAAAATTATTCTTTAATACTGGTAGTCTGTATACAATTTTAAAAGTTAATGTAGACAAGGTATAATTTCATGCGGTTGCAATTAAATTACTAGCATATAGCCCGTCATATGACGGGATTAGTAATTTTTTTAATTTTTCAGAATTGTAACATACCTTATAAGGCAAGTAAAATAATTTGTTTTTTGGCTGACAATTATCTGGAACAAGCTCAATAATTTGTTTATTTTTACTGACCGTATGTTAATTATCAACTTTAATGTATCTTGTCATACTACGTGATAGGATGGACAGCAGATGTTTTAATATTGACAGTAATTATTTGGCGGTATAGATGAATAATGTCTAGACAATTGATTGCAAAATGGGTGGTTATGTATAAATAACAAACACACAAACGAACAAACCTTAAATTTCTAAGATATGTAACTTAAAAGTTAGATATATATTAATCCGTGAAATAGACTCCTAGGCTTTTATGAAAAGAATTTGTTGTTAATACCGGGGATAAAAGTTTCATTGCGACAGAAAATAATCTTAACTTTAATAATTTTGACTTTAATCGATGATTAACGTTAAAATTATCACATATGTACCTAATTTATTATTTGAGCCAAATATAAAAGAAAATTATTTACGTTATATCTAAGTTCAACGATAAAACGTATTGAAAATAATGCAGATGATATTCAAGTAATTTAAAATAAAAAATGATTAAATGAAATGGTTAAAGATTGACGTCATAATGCTAGAAAAAATGTTATTTTCAACTACCTATAATGTGATAAATTGATGAACTTACTCGTCTTCTCTTAACCGGGGAAAAATAGGGCTTGAAAAATAATAGTAATAAACGATCGAAAAGGGGAGAAGGAGTAGATTTCGAATGTTTTCGAACTCGCTTTGAATATTGCTACCCCCATCTCATCAATAGAGTCCAATATGGATGCCTCTATCCATTCCAGGTCCAATCGTTTCATAAATTCGAGGACAGACGGACAGATAACTTAGGCTATCATTATATAGGGAATTAACGAAGAATGCTGTCAGGCTATAATACCATCTTAATGAGACGCCAGACAAGTGATGAATATGATATCTGCAATGAAAATTTCAAGTGCTTAGAGACCAATTCAGATCAAACAATGTTTGTCCATGGGGAAACTTTTGTTTTAGGCGATCTTCGGAAGCAGTTAGTGCCATCTTGGAAAGCTTGGGACTTTTGGTTGACCCTTTATTCTTAGGTCATTTGGTGGATTACATAGAAGGCCCATTTAACAGATATTCTCCTTTGCCTTATTTTATGAAATCATTTTAGGTTCGTGATATTTGTGCACCACACTTACACTTAGGACCACTTTTAGCTCATAAAACTGCCAGCACAAGGGGTTGCATTGACTCCAAAAAATACTGATATGTAGTGTGAGGTGAATAGTACCAAGATCTCACCAACTTGTCCTGCAGTAACTGTACTTTGCTAGCAAGTAGCGTGACAGCATGAATTTGGGATTTCCCAGATGAGACCACAAATTCTCTATTAGATTAACATCAGGGGATTTTTTGAAATTGTATGTATGTATGTGTATATATATATATATATATATATATATATATATATATATATATATTCTTTACCCTTTTTCTTAACCCCTCTTTGGTTCCGTCCCCCTTTGGTAAATTTTCCACCCTTGAAAATTCAGGTGGTCACGTAATTCAGGTGGAAAATTCAGGGGGTCAAATTATGATGTTTCATTGGATTAGTGCACCCCACTCTCGTATTTATTTATTTATTTATTTATTTCATTTACATTTTATATTTTTATTTCTTCGAAACTCCCTTCTCGAAAACATGCCCATCTTGAAACCGTACTCATATTATCTCCCCCCCTTTTTTTCTGGACGCCTTTTCTCAACATCTTTTGTACTGTCCCTTCTTTTATGTATTGAAGGGATATAGAGAGTTATTCGTAGACGAGGCTTCTTTCATAATTTTCTTAAAATACTTTCTCATTCTTAAATCTAAATACTCTCTCCTATTTACTATAAGTGCGGTATCTGTGTACCTATTACACCTGGCTTGATTTCCGTTCAAATCGAGAAGTTGTTTTTTCAAAAGCTCGCGGTTTTGCGTAAGTTTTACGAGCCGGTTTTGTTTTGAAGTATTGACCACAATTTTATACAACTCGGAACTCCAAGTGTCCTTTCTTTAATTTCATAATACCTAACTACTAACTTCTATTTCTAAAAATGTGCGAGGCATGAGCATTTCTTATTATAACTTTTGCTTTTTTTCTACCAGGTGTGGCGGACCTACACATATGCCGCATTTTACTTTCTTTCGAATAAAGCCTTAAATTTCTAAAGGGGGTTTGTGAACAACATTGTAGACTGTCATTGTAAAATTTAGCAATATAGATTACAGGTGTGGCGTGACTCTACACCATAACGCACATATTATATATTCGCGAAGAAAACCCTAAAATATGAAAGGGGGTTTCCAGCAATAGTAAGTTATACTATCACCAGCGAAGAATCTCCAGCAGTAGTCGCTGGCAAAGCAGGTGATCGACGGAAACTATTAGTTTCCGATTAGAGAAGTGTGAAATCGGAATGAGTAGCAGTAACGTATTAAATCACTCTAATATAAGCTAATAAAAAGTTCACGGCAAGTAAGCATATCCCATCGTAAGATATTGGGAAAACAAAAAAGGAAAAATATTTTGCAATACACGGAAGGAAAAATATATGGAACACAGGATAGTCAGAATAGTTTTGAACACTGAAAAGGGAAAATTCTAAATTATTATTTGTAGAACAAGTCCTTAGCATTAAGGTTTCTTTTTTATGTTATTTTACTTTATCTTAAAAATATTTTATAATATATTATTTTAAATTATATTATTATATGTTATATTCTATTATACTATTTTATACTAGCATATAGCCCGTCATATGACGGGATCAGTAAAATTTTTAAATTTTCAGAATTGCAAAATACTCTATGAGGCAGGTAAAAAAAATGTTTTTTGGCTGAGAATTATCTTGCAACAAAAATAATCGATTAAAACTATCACATATGTGCCTAATCTATTATTTAAGCCAAATATGAAAGAAAATTATTTAAGTAATATCTAACTTCAGTGATAAAACTTATGAAAATAATACAGAAGATATTTAAATAATCTAAAATAAATTATTAAATGAGATCGTTAAAGGAATGACGTCATAATGCTAGAAAAGTTTTATCTATTTATTATGTGATAAATTGATAACTTTAATCACTTGCTCTTAAAATGGGGCTTGATATAATGGAATTAAACGCTCGAAAAATGGGACGGGGTGGATTTTCGTTTCAGTATTTTTCGGTGTGATACGAAGCTTATTCATGCCAATTTAATTTAGAATCGGATCTGCAGTTTAAGGAAAAATAAACTTTACTCGCTTTGATTTTTGCTAACCCTAACTCATCAAAAATCCAATATGGGTACTCTTTCCATTCCAGGTCGAACCGCTTCACAAATTAAAGGACAGACGGACAGATAACATAGGCTTTTATAACATTTAGAAAAAAGTGCTGCACCGGGGACAATACCAGCCAACCGAGGAGTACGACAATGAAATTGGTAAACACTCTGCCGAATATGCCACACCTACACATGATGAGGGAACTAATTAGAGTATATGAGGTTCGTCTAAAAACAGTTCAGAAATTTAAATATTGCTTTCCGCCCTCGCCATTCTATCAAGAATGAATTTAGTATAGAATAAGGAGAATAAGGCTTGAAATAATAGAATTAAACGCTCGAAAAGGGGGAGGATGGATGGACTTAGAACTCGCTTTGAATTTTGCTAACCCTAATTTAAAAAAATCCAATATGGATGCCTGTATCCATTCCATGTGCAACCACTTCATAAATTCGCCGACAGACGGACAGATTGACAGACAACTTAGGCTATTATTATATAGGGGATTATAATATATTATATTTTATAATATCGAATAATATTATAATCTTTTATATTATGTTTTATATTATTATTGGAAATTCAGACTTTCCTTTGGAAATCGGAGTATTAGCACACACTCGTTGATGTGATGGACCAGAAAACGTAATTCGTTGGATCATACAACTTTCTTTCATTCTTCTAATGGTGTATGGCCGAACGATGGCTGAATGGTTAGGATGCTGGATTTCAGTACCGGAGTTCGTGGGTTTGAATCCCACAATGACATGGATGTCCGTAGCCGTTCGGAATCGGCTTTAAGCTGTAGGTCCCGGTCTTATTAGCCCTCGTGTTGGAAAAAATAGACCGTAGCATTCCAATTCAATCTAATGGTGTATGAATGTCATCTTCAAATAGGAATAAAACTTGAATTAATGATGTGAATAAACGTCAGTGTTTGCAATAGTTTAAATTCTATATAACATACTTAAATTTCACAAAACAATAGGAATCATAATAATTGCAACTGTTAAATTGGTCAATATTCTAATTTACACAGTTTCTCATTAAGTACATAAATCATTTACATGGTATCTAAATCAGAGTGGTTAACAACATTTTACTGAAGAAGAATCATTAAAAGATAATTGAGTTTTATTAGAGAACAGTAGCAAATGTATCCAAACAGATGCTTCAAATAAGCCAGACAAACCTGTAATGAATTTCTAAAGAGTTCCAAATATTCACAAAGAGTATTACAACGGGTACATTCTAAAACGAAATTAAATTTATATGAGGTAACACGTATTAAGGAAATTCCTGTCAATATTAAACAGTTCGTTTCCATAGTAAAATAAATGCGGGAGCGATACTCTAAAAGCAAATGTGAATTTCTGAAAACCTTCATTTATTTCTATTACATAATTAAGGAAACCCTCTGCAATCAAAAGTGAATATTTGTAATTAAAAATATTTCTGTTAATCGTGTTAATATCCTACATCATTCTAGTTTCACCAAACAATAGGAATCATGATAGTTGCAGCTTTTGCGTAGATTAAAACAATAATTTAATAATTTAAACAATTTCGTATTAAGGAAGTAAATCATTTACAATGTATCTAAATAACAAGAGTAAACAACTATTTATTGAAGAAGAATGTTTGAAAGGTAATTGTTTTTAATTAGAAAACATTGGCATATGTATCCAAAAATGCTTCAAGTAAACAATACAACCCAGGAATGAATTTCGAAAGATTTTCAGCCAAACAACATAACAAAATGTTAATCCTAAAGTAAAATTGAAAATTAAATGAAGTAATACATATTAAGAAAATTCCTTTTAATATTAACGAATTCAATTCCACGGTAAAATACGTCTGGGATTGAAACTCAAAGAACAATTGTGACTTTTACGAAATCATACATTTATATCTATTACATAAATTAAGAATACAACTGCATTTTAAAAGGAAAATTTGAAACTAAGAAGATTTGTATTAATTGTGGTAATTCAATATAACATTCTCAAATTTCATAAAACAATAGAAATCAAAATAATTGAAACTGTTACATAGATTTATACTTTAATTTACTAATTTTCCCAGTTTCTCATTAAGGAAGTATATCATTTACATGATATCTAATTCAGAGTAGTAAACCACATTTTACTGAAGAAGTATCTGTGAAAGTTAATTGGATTTAATTCGAAACATTAGTATGGGTATCCAATCAGATTCTTCAAATAAACGATACAACCTAATTTCGAAAGAGTTTCAGCCGAGGAACATTGCAATGGTCTCATACTAAGGCAAAATTGATATTTACACGATTTACATATTAAGTAATACATATTAAGGAAAATTCTTTCAATATTACCTGATTCATTTCCATGATAAAATAACTTTGGGAGTGACACTCAACGAACAAATGTGATTTTCTCGAAATCATATATTTATTTCTGTTATATAAATTACGAATTCAACTATATTCAGGAGTAAATATTTGTAATTAAAAATATTTGTATTAATTGTGTTAATTCTATATAACACATTCAAATTTCAGAAAATAATAGGAGTGAAAATAACTGCCACTCTTACATATATTAACCCCTTCCAGTAAAATGACGAGTCTAGCTCGTCATTAGTTTTTCATTCCATACCATACAATGACGAGCTACAATCGTCATGAAATTAAAGTGACTGTTAAATATGATAATTTAGTTTAAAATTTCTAGTGTACTGAATTTGGCAACACTTTTATCACTTGGGAAAATCACAAGTCACTATTGCATATTGTTTACTTGGTACAAGTCATTGCCAAATTAATGAGTCAGAATAAAAGAAAACCTACTAAGAAATGCCATGTGTGTTACAAGAATCAAAATAAAAGTGAGACTACTTGGCGGTGTAAACAATTAAGAATTCCTTTGTACTTCATTTTGAAAAGTACCACTAGCTTGAAGACTATTATCTGTATACCTTATTAATGTTTTGCTTTGATATTTTCTTAATTTTACTGTTTCTGATATTATTTAACACTATGTAAAAAGTGGATTTTAATTAAGAATATGTAAGAATTGTAAAATGAAACAAGTTTTTTAAATAAAAAATAAATGGTTACTTCACGCACAGTTTTTCATTATTAAATCGTACCGGAAGGGGTTAATACTATAATTTACTACTTTACACAATTTTTCATTAAGAACGTATATTATTTACATGATATCTAAATAAGAGTAGTAAACCACTTTTTACTGAAGAAGAATCTTTGGAAACTAATTGAGTTAAATTCCAGAACGATAGCATATGTGTCGAATTAGAGATGCTTCTAAGAAACGACACAACCCAGTAATGAATTTCGAGAGAGTTTCAGCCAATGAAACTTACAATGGTTTCATCCTAAAGCAAAAGTGAAAGTGAAATTTACATGAGGTAATACATATTAAGGAAAGTCCTTTCAATATTAACAGATTCATTTCCATAGTAAAATAACTGAGATTGAGACTCAAGAAACAAATGTCATTTTCTTAAAATCAGTTATTTATATACATAAATTAGGAGTACAACTGCATTCAAACGTGAATATCTGTAATTAGGAATATTGTTAATTGTGTTAATTTTGTATAACATCCTCAAATTTCCTAAAACAATAGGAATCATGATAATTGCCACTTTTACGTAGATAAATACTCTAATTTACTAATTTACACAATTTTTCTTTAAGGATGTATATCGTTCACTTGATATCTAAATAAGAGTAGTAAACCACTTTTTACTAATAAAGAATCTTTGGAAACTAATTGGGTTTAATTTTAGAACATTAGCATATGTGTCCAATTAGAGATGCTTCTAATGAACGACTCAATCTAGTAATGAATTTCAAGAGAGATTCAGTCAATGAAAATGAATGGGTTGACCCTAAAGCAAGAGTGAAATTTACATGACGTAATACATATTAAGAAAACTGGTTTCAATATTACCAGATTCATTTTCATAGTAAAATAACTGTGGGATTGAGACTCAAAAAACAAATGTGATTTTCTTAAAATCATGTATTTATATCTATACTTAAACTACGCATACAACTGCATTCAAAATTAAATATTTGTAATTAGGAATATTTTTGTTAATTATGTATAACATCATCAAATTTACAAAAACAATAGGAATCATGATAATTGCAACTTTTACGTAGATAAATACTCTAATTTACTAATTTACGATTTTTCATTAAGCACGTATATCATTCACATGATATCAAAATCAGAGTAGTAAATCACTCTTTAGGCAAGAAGAATCTTTTAAAGCTAAATCAGTTTAATTCTATAACATTAGCATACGTATCGAATCAAAGATACTTCAAATAAACGATACAAAGAAATATTGAATTTCGAAAGAACTTCAGCAAAGGAACAGATCAAAAGGTTAATCCTAAAGTAAGATTGAAAATTGTATGAGGTAATACATATTGAGGAAGTTCCTTTCAACATTACGAGATTCATTTCCACGGTAAAACAAGTACGGTTGTGACACACAACGAAGGAATGTAATTTTCTAGAATTCATAAATATATTTCTGCTATTTAAATTAGTTAAACAACTTCATGTAAAAGTTAATATTTGTAATTAGGAATAATTCTGTGAATTGTCTTAATTCAATAAAATATCCTTAAATTTCACAAAACAATAGGAGTTGTAGAGGGATACTGAAACAGAACAAACTGATCGTCAACATGAGCTTTTGACCAAAACGTTTCAATTGAAAGACTAACAAGTAAATAAAAAGTAAAAAAGTAACGTATAAAGACATCAGTGCGTTGATAACCCTTGTGGCTTGCAAGTGACAATCTGGTGAAAAGTTCTTTAGATTAAGCACACTAATTCCAAAGCCAAGAGAGAATTAATTTCCCTTCTCAACAGAACTGAGCCGCTCACCTTATATACTGCAACATGCTCGCGTGCGCAGCATCGATGGAAATTTGCATTCCATGTCAATTTGCATTTGACGTGAGCTTCTTTGATGCGGTTAACATCAGAATGCCACAGAGTCATGATAATTGCAAATTTTACATAGGTTAATACACTAATTTACTAATTTACACAGTTTCTCGTTGAGGGCATATATCATTTACAAGGTTTCTAAATCAGAGTAGTAAATCACTCTTTACTCAAGAAAAATATTTGAAATCTTTGGGTTTAATTCGAAAACATTAGCATATGTATCGAATCAGAGATGCTTCAAATAAATGATACAACCCAGTAATCAATTACGAAAGAGTTTTAGCAAAGAAACAGATCAAAAGGTTAGTACTAAAGTAAGATTGAAAAAGATATGAGGTAATACATATTGAGGAAATTCCTTTCAATATTACGACATTCATTTCCACGTTAGAACAAGTGTGGTAGTGACACTCAACGGACGAATGTAATTTTCTTGAAATCATAAATTTATTTTTGCTATTTAAATTAGGAATATAACTGCATTTAAAAGTGAATGTTTCTAATTAGGAATACTTTTGTTAATGGTTTTAATTCTATATAACATCCTTTAATTTCACTAAGCAAAATGAGTCATGATAATTGCAAATTATATATAGGATAATACTCTAATTAACTAATTTACACATTCCTAATTAAGGATGTATATCATTTACATGATATCTAATTAAGATTAGTAAACCACTTTTTACTGAAGAAGAATCTTTGAAAGCTTTGAGTTTAATTCGATAACATTAGCATATGTATCGAATAAGAGATGCTTCAAATAAACGATACATCCCAGTAATGTATTTCGAAAGAGTTTCAGCAAAGGAGCAGATCAAAAGGTTAATCCTAAAGTAAGATTTAAAATTGAATGAGGTAATACATATTGAGGATATTGTTTGAATGTTACAAGATTCATTTCCACGGTAAAAAAAAGTATGGTAGTGACACTCAACGAAAGAATGTAATTTTCTTGAAATCATAAATTCTTTTCTGCTATATAATTAGGAATAAAACTACATTTAAAAGTAAATATTTGTAATTAGGAATACTTTTGTGAATTGTGTTAATTCTATATAACATCCTTAAAAATTTCCAAAAGTATAGGAGTGATGCTAATTGCAAATTTTAGATAGGTTAATAATCTAATTTACTAATTTACACAGTTTCTCATTGAGGACGTATATCATTTACATATCTAAATCATTGTAGTAAATCACTCTTTACGCAAGAAGAATCTTTGAAAGCTAAGTGAGTTTAATTCAATGACATTAGCATATATATCGAATAATAGATGCTTCAAATAAACGATACAAGCCAGTAATGAATATCGATAGAGTTTTAGCAAAAGAACAGATCAAAAGTTTAATCCTAAAGTAAGATTGAATATTGAATGAGGTAATACATATTGAGGAAATTTCTTTCAACATTACGAGATTCATTTCCACGGTAATACAAGTGTGGTAGTGACACTCAAAGGACGAATGTACTTTTCTTGAAATCATAAATTTATTTCTGCTATTTAAACAAGGAATACAACTACATTAAAAGTGAATATTTGTAATTACGAATACAGTTGCTAATTGTGTTAATTCTATATAACATCCTTAAATTTCACAAAGCAATAGGAGTCATGAAAATTGCAAATTTTACATAGGTTAATACTCTAATTTACTAATTTACAATTTTTCTTTAAGGACGTATATCATATACATGATATCTAAATCAGAGTGGTAAATCACTCTTTACGCAAGAATAATCTTTCAAATCTAATTGAGTTTAATTCGATAACATCAGCATATTTATCGAATCAGAGATGCTTCAAATAAACGATACATCCCAGTAATGTATTTCGAAAGAGTTTCAGTAAAGAAGTAGCTCAAAATTTTAATGCTAAATTAAGATTGAAAATTGAATGAGGTAATACATATTGAGGAAATTATTTGAATATTACAAGATTCATTTCCACGGTAAAAAAAGTATGGTAGTGACACTCAATGAAAGAATGTAATTTTCTTGAAATCATAAATTTTTTTCTGCTATTTAAGTTAGGAATAAAACTACATTTAAAAGTAAATATTTGTAATTAGGAATACTTTTATGAATTGTGTTAATTCTATATAACATCCTTAAAAATTTCCAAAAGTATAGGAGTGATGATAATTGCAAATTTTAGATAGGTTAATAATCTCATTTACTAATTTACACAGTTTCTCATTGAGGACGTATATTATTTACAAGATATCTAAATCATTGTAGTATATCACTCTTTACGCAAGAAGAATCTTTGAAAGCTAAGTGAGTTTAATTCAATGACATTAGCATATATATCGAATAATAGATGCTTCAAATAAACGATACAAGCCAGTAATGAATTTCGAAAGAGTTTTAGCAAAAGAACAGATCAAAAGTTTAATCCTAAAGTAAGATTGAATATTGAATGAGGTAATACATATTGAGGAAATTTCTTTCAACATTACGAGATTCATTTCCACGGTGAAACAAGTGTGGTAGTGACAGTCAAACGACGAGTGTACTTTTCTTGAAATCATAAATTTATTTCTGCTATTTAAATAAGGAATACAATTCATTTAAAAGTGAATATTTGTAATTACGAATACTTTTGTTAATTGTGTTAATTCTATATAACATCTTTAAATTTTACAAAGCAATAGGAGCCATGATAATTACAAATTTTACATTGGTTAATACTCTGAATTACTAATTTACACAATTTCTCATTAAGGATGTATGTTATTTACATGATATCTAAATAAGAGTAGTAAATCACTCTTTACTCAAGAAGAGTCTTTGAAAGCTAATTGAGTTTAATTCGATAACATTTGCAAATGTATCGAATCAGAGATGCTTGAAATAAACGATACAACCCAGTAATGAATTTCGAAAGAGTTTTAGTAAAGGATCAGATCAAAAGGTTAATTCTAAAGTAAGATTGAAAATTGAATGAGGTAATACATATTGAGGAAATTCCTTTTAATATGACGACATTCATTTCCACGATAAAAGAAGTGTGTATTGACACTCAAGGAACGAATGTAATTTTTTTCTTGAAATCATAAATTTATTCTGCTATTTATATTAGGAATTGAAACTACATTTAAAAGTGAAATATTTGTAATTAGGAATACTTTTGTTAATTGTGTTAATTCTATATAATATCCTTAAATTTCACAAAGCAAAAGGAGCCAAGATAATTGCAAATTTTACATTGGTTAATACTCTAATTTACTAATTTACACAGTTCTCATTGAGGACGTATATCATTTTCATAATATCTAAATCATTGTAGTAAATCACTCTTTACGCAAGAAGAATCTTTGAAAGCTAAGTGAGTTTAATTCGATGACATTAGCATACATATCGAATCAGAGATGCTTGAAATAAACGATACAACCCAGTAATGAATTTCGAAAGAGTTTTAGTAAAGGATCAGATCAAAAGGTTAATTCTAAAGTAAGATTGAAAATTGAATGAGGTAATACATATTGAGGAAATTCCTTTTAATATGACGACATTCATTTCCACGATAAAAGAAGTGTGGTAGTGACACTCAATGAACGAATGTAATTTTCTTGAAATCATGAATATATTTCTGCTATTTGAATTTGGAATAGAACTACATTTAAAAGTGAATATTTGTAATTACGAATACTTTTGTTAATTGTGTTAATTCTATATAACATCTTTAAATTTTACAAAGCAATAGGAGCCATGATAATTACAAATTTTACATTGGTTAATACTCTGAATTACTAATTTACACAATTTCTCATTAAGGATGTATGTTATTTACATGATATCTAAATCAGAGTAGTAAATCACTCTTTACGCAAGAAGAATCTTTGAGAGCTAATTGAGTTTAATTCGATAACATTAGCATATGTATCGAATCAGAGATGCTTTAAATAAAGGATACAACCCAATAAGGAATTTCGAAAGAGTCTCAGCAAAGCAACAGATCAAAAGGTTAATCCTAAAGTAAGATTGAAAATTGAATGATGTAATACATATTGAGAAAATTCCTTTTAATATGACAACATTCATTTCCACGATAAAAGAAGTGTTTTAGTGACATACAACAAACGAATATAATTTTCTTGAAGTCATAAATTTATGCATTCTATTTAAATAAGAAATACAACTTCATTTAACAGTGGGTATTTGTAATTAGGAATACATTTGTTAGTTGTGTTTATTCTATATACATCCTTAAATTTTCCAAAACAATAGGAGTCATTATAATTGTAAATTTTACATAGGTTAATACTCTAATTTACTAATTTTCACGGTTCCTAATTAAGCACATATATTTTTTACATGATATCTAAATAAGATTATTTAATCCCTTTTTACTGAAGAAGAACCTTTGAGAGCTAATTGAGTTTAATTCGATAACATTAGCATATGTATCGAATCAGAAATGCTTTAAATAAAGGATACAACACAAAGATGATTTTCGAAAGAGTTTCAGCAAAGCAACAGATCAAAAAGTTCCTAATTAAAGTAAGATTGAAAATTGAATGAAGTAATACATATTGATTAGATTCATTTCCACGGTAAAACAACTATGGTAGTGACACTCAACGGACGAATGTACTTATCTAACATCCTTAAATATCACAAAGCAATAGGAGTCATGATATTTGCAAATTTTACATAGGTCAATACTCTAATTTACTAATTTACACTGTTTATCGTTGAGGACGTATATTATTTACATTTTTTCTAAATCAGCTTAGTAAAACACATTTTACTGAAGAAGAATCTGTGAAAGCTAATTGGGTTTAATTCTAGAACATTAGCATGTGTATCTAATCAGAGATGCTTTAATACACAATACAACTGAATAATGGATTTCAAAAGAGTTTCAGCAAATGTAGAGATCAAAATGTTCATCCTAATGTAAGATTGAAAATTGAATGAGGTAATACATTATGAGGAAATTCCTTTCAATATTACGAGATTCATTTCCACTGTAACACAAGTGTGATATTGACACTCAATGGACGAATGTAGTTTTCTTGAAATCATAAATTTATTTCTGCTATTTATATTAGGATTAGAACTACATTTAAAAGTGAATATTTCTAATTAGGAATACTTTTGTTAATTGTGTTAATTCTATATAACATCCTTAAATTTCACAAAGCAATAGGAGTTATGATAATTGCAAATTTTACATAATTAATACTCTAATTTACTAATTTACAATTTTTCTTTAATTACATATATCATATACATGATATTTAAATCAGAGTAGTAAATCACTCTTAATGCAAGAAGAATCTTTGAAAGATAATTGAGTTTAATTCGATAACATTAGCATATGTATCGAATCAGAAATGCTTTAAATAAAGGATACAACCCAATAATGAATTTCTAAAGAGTTTCAGCAAAGCAACAGATCAAAAGGTTAATGCTAAAGTCAGATTGAAAATTGAATGAAGTAATACATATTGAGGAGATTCATTTCCACGGTAAAACAAGTGTCGTAGTGACACTCAACAGACGAATGTACTTTTCTTGAAATCATAAATTTATTTCTGCTATTTAAATAAGGAATACATCTCATTTAAAAGTGAATATTTGTAATTAGGAATACTTTTGTTAATTGTGTTAATTCTATATAACATCCTTAAATTTCAGAAAACAATAGGAGTCATGATAATTGCAAATTTTACATAGGTTAATACTCTAATTTACTAATTTATACAGTTTCACGTTGAGGACATATATCATTTGCTTGATTTCTAAATCAACTTAGTAAAACACATTTTATTAAAGAAGAATCTGTGAAAGCTAATTGGGTTTAATTCGAGAATATTAGCACATGTATCCAAAGAGAGATACTTCAAATAATCATCACAACCTCGAATGAATTCCTAAAGAGTTCCAGATATTCACAAAGCGAATTACAATGGGTTTATCGTAAAGCGAAATAGAAATTTAAATGAGGTAATACATATTAAGGAAATTCCTTTCAATATTATCAGATTCATTTCCAAGATGAAATTACTTTGCGAGTGACACTCAACGAACAAATGTGATATTTTAAATCAATATGATTTTTAAAATCAGTATGATTTTTAAATCCTGCATTTATTTATATGATATAATTCAAAAAACAAAAAGCATTTAAATGGGAATATTTGAAACTGAGGAGATTTTCAATATATAATTATGATTTAAAGAGTAATTTCTTAATTAGTAAAACCATAAACATAGTGAAAATGTACAGTTAGAAATACATGGTGTATAAGTATGTAGGATTGTGAAAAGTATATTACATTTTTAGAAGTGAATATATATATATAATCCATTTATTTAGTAAAAAAAATTATGTTATGTTTTGATTGTTGCATGTATTCAAGTACAAATACTTGTCTATCTTTTTAAAGTCTATCTCAAAATCGATTTTCTGTCAATCATTCATCCATTTCTGTTATGTAATTAAGAAATCAAACTACTTTCTAAACTGTATATTTGAAATTAAAAATATTTACAAATGTATTAATGTTATTTCTAATATACTTTTTTAAAGAATATTATAAAACCAAGGAAATTTTATGTGTAGAAAATTGCTGTGTTTAATTTATAGGCTTAGAGAAAATCATATGGAGCATATAGGAGTGTTTTAAAAGTGATTAAACAATCGATATAGACAGTAACTGTATATATATATATATATATATATATATATATATATATATATATATAATATATATATATATATATATATATATATATATATATACATATATATATATATACATATATATATATATATATATATATATATATATATATATATATATATATATATATATATATATATATATATATATATATATATATATATATATATATATATATATATATATATATATATATATACATATATATATATATATATATATATATATATATATATATATATATATATATATATATATATATATATATATATATATATATATATATATATATATATATATATAAATATATATACATATATATATATATATATATACATATATATATATACATATATATATATATATATATATATATATATATATATATATATATATATATATATATATATATATATACATATATATATATATATATATATATATATATATATATATATATATATATATATATATATATATATATATATATATATATATATACATATATATATATATATATATATATATATATATATATATATATATATATAATATACATATATATATATATATATATATATATATATACATATATATATATATATACATATATATATATATATATATACATATATATATATATATATATATATATATATATATATACATATATATATATATATATACATATATATATATATATATATATATATATATATATATATATATATATATATATATATATATATATATATATATATATATATATATATATATATATATATATATATATATATATATATATATATATATATATATATTAATTAGGTGGTGAGCAAAACTTAAACAACAGGTTGGTGTTTTACAATAACTTCACTAGAAATCATCTGAGAAACATGAAATTCCGAAATGAGGGGGAGTATTATGTACGTAAAGGATGTCGAAACATCGGCGTTGAAAAAGTAATACAATGCATACGATATGGAATCAAACAAAAACAAGATTTACTGAACGCATAGTATGGTGACTCATGATTGTCTATCCAAGAGGAAGAACAACAAGCATATGTTTCTTAATATGGGAAATTGCCTCCCCTAACTACAATGGCTGCTTCGCACCGTCTCCGAATACTCAGAACCAGCTGGCTCAACATTTCTTGCGGTAGGAGTGCCCATTCCGCAATCAGCATCGTTTGAGTTGTTGGGTGTTCTCCGGAGGATGTAAGCGGGCTGCAATGCGTCTCCTCAAAGCATCCCACACATGTTCGAGGGGATTTAAATCAGGGGAGTACGCTGACCAATCCATTCGAGTGATATCTTCACTTTCCAGTACTATACTATGCGTTCAATAAAGCTTATTTTTGTTTCATTCTATGCCGTATGCATGGTATTCCTTCTTTTTCATCGCCGATGCTTTCGTCATCCTTTACATACATAATACTCTCATTTCTGAATTTCATGTCTCTCAGATGATTTCTCTTGGAGTCATGGCAAGAAACCCACTTCTTGCTTAAGTTTTGCACACCAGTGTACAGTTAGTGAAAATGTATAGGGAGACATATGTATAATTTAATAGCCTTAGAAAAAAGTACATTAATTCTTTAGAATTGATTAAAATTTCTCATTACCTGAAAACTTTTATTTTATCTTTTACCTTACTTTTATCTTATTTCTAATTTAACATCTACTTTAAAATCGATTTTCTTTGAATCCGACTTGTATTTTTATAATATAATAAAGGAATCAAACTGCATTCTAAAGTGAACATTTGAAATTAAGAATATTTAAAAATATATAATTTTAACTCTAACATACACTTTCTAAATATTGATAATATAAAATTAGTAGAAGTTCTTAATCAGACATAATCGGTCACGTGGAAAGCAGCCGAACGCTGGCCGATTGGTTAGGGAGCTGATCGTCAGTACCGGAGTTAGTGGGTTCGAATCCCACTATGGCATGAATGTTCGTAGCCTTGCGGAATCGGCTTTAAACAGTAGGTCCCGGTCTCATTAGACCTAGTGTGCAAAACAGTAGACCGTAGCGCTCCAAACCAAACCAAACCAAACCACATGAAAAGCTAAATAACATTGAAAAGAACAGACCAAATATAACGTTATGAAGCTATATGAAGTTTCATAAAATAAACTATAATTACGCATCCACTATATAATAATAGAGGCATCCGTATTTGATTCTTGACGGGTTAGCGTTAGCAAAATTCAAAGTGACTAAAGTTTATCTTCTCCTATTGATCCGATTCTAATATAAATTGGTATAAATATGCTTCATATCACAGCAAAAAATACTATCATCTTTAAACCGTTCGAAATACCCCATTCCCCCCTTTTCGAGAGTTTAATGCCATTATTTCAATCCCTGTTTTGCTCGGTTAAGAGCAGTCGATTAAGTTGATCAATTTATTAAACTATAAGTAGATGAAAATAACTTCTTTTTCTAGCATCATGACATCATTCATTTAACCATCTCATTTAATCATTTCTTATTTTAAATTATTTAAATATCGTCTGCATTATTTTCATTCATCTTATCACTGAACTTAGATATTACGTAAATAATAGATTAGGTACATATGTAATCATTTTAAATTTAATCATCGATTATTTTTTCTTGCAGTGAAAATTTTATCACCTGTATTAACAACAAATTCTATCTACCTCCAGGGTGTAGTGGAAGTGACAGTTTCAAATCCTTTACTTCCATTAATTATTGTGACAAAAAAATTGGACGAACACTTCACGATAATTTCAACGTAGCTGAGAAATCTTTAAATTATCTTTCTAAATGAATTCAACGTGATTCTAAACTGCATTCCCAGTATCGCGAGACTTTAGATGAGTATAAAGTTAAACATATTATTGAGCGTGTATCAGATAACTCTCAGCCAAAAAACAAACCATTTTTGTACCTGACTCATAAGGTACTTTACAATTCTAGGAAATTAAAAATTTTACTGATCCTTTCATATGACTATGTATATGCTAGTTATAGAAATAAAAGTTTACTAAATTAGCACTAAATTTCTACCTTTCAGTGTCACTCCTACAATTATTTAGATAGAAATGAATTAGTCATTATTGAAAGGAATTTCTTAATAAGCATTGCATTGTTCGAATTTCAGTATTGCGCAGGATAATTCCATTGTATTGATCCTAGACGAAAATCTGGAACTCTATAGGAATTCATTGCAGTGCAATCTGGTTTATTTGAAACATTTCTGTTTGGATATATATATGTTAATGTTCTCGAATTAATCATAATTAGCTTTCAATGATTCTTTACAATAAAAAATACTTGTTTTGTTTTGATTTAGATAATATATGTACTTCTTTAATAATTTATCCAGATTTCTACAGATTTGTGGTTTAAGGAAATTCTTTAATCCGCTGACGTGATTTCACAGCATTTCAAGTTTTAGTTCTATTTTCATTCTATGGGAATTCTCGTCTTTCTATGTCCTATTCCGAGTGCCGCTGACATGAATTCATGTCATTTTAATTTCTATTTCTGGTTATTAAGGACGTAAATTCACGCTATTTGAAGTTATATTTCTCGCTTCAGCCAATGAGAGTTCTCGTCCTTTTATGTCCAATTTAGAATTTATTCATGTGATTCATGTGTATATCATTGCTGATTTATTCACGTGATTTTGATTTCTACTTCTGGTTTTTACGGACGTGAATTCCCGCCATTTCAAGTTCTACACTTGGTTTCAGTCCATAGGAAGTCTCGTCTTTTTATATTCTATTGACAGTTGACACAGATATTAAATCATGTCATTTTAAGATTTATTTCTGTTTTTTATTGACGTAATTCATGCCATTTCAAGTTCTATACTTGGTTCCGACCCCTAAAAATTCTCGTCTTTTTATATTCTATTGTAAGTTGCCACTGACATGCTTTTATGTCATTTTAAGTTTTATTTCTATTTTTTAATGACGTGAATTCCCGCCATTTCAAGTTCTATTCTTGGGTTCAGCCCATAGGAATTCTCGTCTTTTTATATTTTATTGTAAGTTGACACAGACATTAAATCATGTCATTTTAAGATTTATTTCTGTTTTTTATTGACGTAATTCATGCCATTTCAAGTTCTATACTTGGTTCCGACCCATAGAAATTCTCGTCTTTTTATATTCTATTGTAAGTTGCCACTGACATGCTTTTATGTCATTTTAAGTTTTATTTCTGTTTTTTAATGACGTGAATTCCCGCCATTTCAAGTTCTATTCTTGGGTTCAGCCCATAGGAATTTTCGTCTTTTTATATTCTATTGTAAGTTGCCACTGACATGCTTTTATGTCATTTTAAGTTTTATTTCTGTTTTTTAATGACGTGAATTCCCGCCATTTCAAGTTCTATTCTTGGGTTCAGCCCATAGGAATTTTCGTCTTTTTATATTCTATTGTAAGTTGCCACTGACATGCTTTTATGTCATTTTAAGTTTTATTTCTGTTTTTTAATGACGTGAATTCCCGCCATTTCAAATTCTATTCTTGGGTTCAGCCCATAGGAATTTTCGTCTTTTTATATTCTATTGTAAGTTGCCACGGACATGCTTTTATGTCATTTTAAGTTTTATTTCTGTTTTTCACTGACGTGAATTCAGTCAGTAAAATATAGAAATGAAACTTAAAATGCCATGAATTCATGTCAGTGACAACTTACAATAGAACATAAACAGACGAGAATTCCCTCAAGCTGGAAGCAGTTATGGAACTTGAAATGACGTGAATTCACGTCAATAGAAAACAGAAATTAAACTTAAAATGACATGATTTAATCTCAGCGGCAACTTCCATAGAATATAAAAAGACGAGAATTTATTTAGGTTGGAATCAAGTATAGAACTTGAAATGGCGTGAATTCATCTCAGTAAAAACCAGAAATTAAACTTAAAATGACATGATTTTCTGTCAGTGGCAACTTACAATACGAAATAAAAAGACGAGAATTCCATAAGGCTGAAACCAGGTATAGAACTTCAAACACCGTGAATTTACGTGAGTAAAAACCATAAATAAAAATTAAAATGACAGAAATTCAAGTACAGGCGTTAATTCACTTCAAAAAAGAGAAATTAATATTAAAATGACATAAATTAATGTCAGTGACAACTTACAATAGGACATAAAATTACGAGGAATTCCCACGTTCTGTAACTAGGTATAGAATTTGAAATGCTGTGAATTCACGTCAATAAAAAACAGAAATAAAACTTAAAATTACATGATTTATGTTTGTGTCATCTTACAATAGAATAAAAGAAGATAAGGATTCCTATGGGATGGAACCAGATATAGAACTTGAAATGGCATGAATTATGTCAATAAAAAACAGAAAAAAATCTTAAAATAACATGAATTAATGTTTGTGTCAACTTTCAATAGAATAAAAGAAGATAAGGATTCCAATGGGATAGAACCAGGTATAAAACTTGAAATGGCATGAATTATGTCAATTAAAAACAGAAATAAATCTTAAAATAACATGAATTAATGTTTGTGTCAACTTGCAATAGAATAAAAGAAGATAAGGATTCCTATGGGATGGAACCAGGTATAGAACTTGAAATGGCGTGAATTATGTCAATAAAAAACAGAAAAAAATCTTAAAATGACATGAATTAATGTTTGTGTCAACTTGCAATAGAATAAAAGAAGATAAGGATTCCTATGGGATGGAACCAGGTATAGAACTTGAAATGGCGTGAATTATGTCAATAAAAAACAGAAAAAAATCTTAAAATGACATGAATTAATGTTTGTGTCAACTTGCAATAGAATAAAAGAAGATTAGTATTCCTATGGGATGGAACCAGGTATAGAACTTGAAATGGTGTGAATTATGTCAATAAAAAACAGAAAAAATCTTAAAATAACATGAATTAATGTTTGTGTCAACTTGCAATAGAATAAAAGAAGATAAGGATTCCTATGGGATGGAACCAGGTATAGAACTTGAAATGGCGTGAATTATGTCAATAAAAAACAGAAAAAAATCTTAAAATAACATGAATTAATGTTTGTGTCAACTTGCAATAGAATAAAAGAAGATAAGGATTCCTATGGGATGGAACCAGGTATAGAACTTGAAATGGCGTGAATTATGTCAATAAAAAACAGAAATAAATCTTAAAATAACATGAATTAATGTTTGTGTCAACTTGCAATAGAATAGAAGAAGATAAGGATTCCTATGGGATGGAACCAGGTATATAACTTGCAATGGCATGAATTACATCAATAAAAAACAGAAATAAATCTTAAAATGACATTTATTGTTTGTGTCAACTTTCAACAGAATGTAAGAAGATAAGGATTCCTATGGGATGTAACCAGGTGTAGAACTTGAAATGGCGTGAATTATGTCAATAAAATACAGAAAAAAATCTTAAAATGACATGATTTAATGTTTGTGTCAACTTATAATAGAATATAAAAGGACGAGAATTCTTATGGGTTAGAACCAGGTATAGAACTTGCAATGGCGTGAATTATGTCAATAAAAAACAGAAACAAATCTTAAAATAACATGATTTAATGTTTGTGTCAACTTAAAATAGATTATAAAAAGACGAGAATTTTTATGGGTTAGAACCAGGTATAGAACTTGCAATGGCGTGAATTACATCAATAAAAAACAGAAATAAATCTTAAAATGACATTTAATGTTTGTGTCAACTTACAATAGAATATAAGAAGATAAGGATTCCTATGGGATGGAACCAGGTATAGAACTTGAAATGGCGTGAATTATGTCAATAAAAAACAGAAAAAAATCTTAAAATAACATGATTTAATGTTTGTGTCAACTTACAATAGAATATAAAAAGACGAGAATTCCTATGGGCTGGACTGAATTCACTTCATTTCAAGTTATATACATGGTTCCAGCCAATAAGCATTCTCGTCTTCTTAAATTCTATTGTAAGTTGGCACTGACATTAAATCATGTCATTTTAAATTTATTTTTGTTTTTTGTTGACGTGAATTCACGCCATTTCAAGTTATATAACTGGTTTCACTATGTGGGAATTCTCGTCTTTTTATGTCCTATTGTAAGTTATCACTGACATGAATTCATGCCATTTTAATTTCAGTTTCTGGTTGCCACTAACGTGAAATCACGCCGTTTTAAATTCTATTGCTGTTTACATCTGTCGTGAATCGACTTGTTTCAAGTTTTATTCTGGTTGTCTCTGACGGCAATTAATGCCATTTTAAGATTTGTTAAAGGATTATTAAAGAAACACAAACAATATAAATAACCATGGCAACGCGAAGGAAATTTTCCTAGGAATTTCTCTAAGCATTCTTTGAAATGATTACCGGATTCATAAAATGCTTAATCTGACATT
>CM063497.1:37996068-38183568 GCA_032207245.1 Pardosa pseudoannulata
GGAGTCTCGTCGAAACTGAAAATTAATTTTAGCTTAAGCAGTAATAATCTGAGAATCGTACTGATTGATATGGAGACAGATGTTGAGATATCTCTAATATGTTATTGTAAATGTCATGCGTTAAGAGCATATATTACCTATCGAGTGTTAAAACGTTCATAATTTAACCTAATCTTTGGTATAACGGAGTATCACCGAAACTGAAAATTAATTTTAGCTCATGCAGTAATAATCTGAGCCTCTTACTGACTGATATGGAGACAGATGTTGCGATATCTCTAATATGTTATCGTAAATGTCATAGGTGAAGAGTATATATTACCTTTCGAGTGTTAAAACGTTCATAATTTAACTTGAGCTTTAGTATAACGGAGTCTCGTCTAAACTGAAAATTAATTTTAGCTCATGCAGTAATAATCTGAGCCTCTTACTGATTGATATGGAGACAGATGTTGCGATATCTCTAATATATTATCTTAAATGTTATAGGTTAAGATCATTTATTACCCTTCGAGTGTTAAAACGTTCATTCGTCTCGTCGAAACTGAAAATTAATTTTAGCTCATGCAGTAATAATCTGAGACTCATACTGAATGATATAAAGACAGATGTTGTGATATCTCTAATATGTTATCGTAAATGTCATAGGATAAGAGCATATATTACCTTTCGAGTGTTAAAACGTTCATAATTTAACCTGAGCTTTAGTATAACGGAGTCTCGTCGAAACTGAAAATTAATTTTAGCTCATGCAGTAATAATCTGAGCCTCATACTGATTGATATGGAGACAGATGTTGCGATAGCTAATATGTTATCGTAAATGTCATAGGTTAAGAGCATATATTACCATTCGAGTGTAAAAACGTTCATAATTTAACCTGAGCTTTAGTATAAAGTAGTCTCGTCGAAACTGAAAATTAATTTTAGTTCATGCAGTAATAATCTGAGCCTCTTACTGACTGATATGGAGACAGATGTTGCGATATCTCTAATATGTTATCGTAAATGTCATAGGTTAAAAGAATATATTACCTTTCGAGTGTTAAAACGTTCATAATTTAACCTGAGCTTTGGTATAACGGAGTCTCGTCGAAACTGAAAATTAATTTTAGCTCATGCGGTAATAATCTGAGCCTCTTACTGACTGATATGGAGACAGATGTTGCGATATCTCTAATATGTTATCGTAAATGTCATAGGTGAAGAGTATATATTACCATTCGAGTGTAAAAACGTTCATAATTTAACCTGAGCTTTAGTATAAAGTAGTCTCGTCGAAACTGAAAATTAATTTTAGTTCATGCAGTAATAATCTGAGCCTCTTACTGACTGATATGGAGACAGATGTTGCGATATCTCTAATATGTTATCGTAAATGTCATAGGTTAAAAGAATATATTACCTTTCGAGTGTTAAAACGTTCATAATTTAACCTGAGCTTTGGTATAAACGGAGTCTCGTCGAAACTGAAAATTAATTTTAGCTCATGCGGTAATAATCTGAGCCTCTTACTGACTGATATGGAGACAGATGTTGCGATATCTCTAATATGTTATCGTAAATGTCATAGGTTAAAAGAATATATTACCTTTCGAGTGTTAAAACGTTCATAATTTAACCTGAGCTTTGGTATAACGGAGTCTCGTCGAAACTGAAAATTAATTTTAGTTCATGCAGTAATAATCTGAGCCTCTTACTGACTGATATGGAGACAGATGTTGCGATATCTCTAATATGTTATCGTAAATGTCATATGTTAAGAGCATATATTACGTTTCGAGTGTTAAAATGTTCATAATTTAACCTGTGCTTTAGTATAACGGAGTCTCGTCTAAACTGAAAATTAATTTTAGCTCATGCGGTAATAATCTGAGCCTCTTACTGACTGATATGGAGACAGATGTTGCGATATCTCTAATATGTTATCGTAAATGTCATAGGTTAAAAGAATATATTACCTTTCGAGTGTTAAAACGTTCATAATTTAACCTGAGCTTTGGTATAACGGAGTCTCGTCGAAACTGAAAATTAATTTTAGTTCATGCAGTAATAATCTGAGCCTCTTACTGACTGATATGGAGACAGATGTTGCGATATCTCTAATATGTTATCGTAAATGTCATAGGTTAAAAGAATATATTACCTTTCGAGTGTTAAAACGTTCATAATTTAACCTGAGCTTTGGTATAACGGAGTCTCGTCGAAACTGAAAATTAATTTTAGCTCATGCAGTAATAATCTGAGCCTCTTACTGATTGATATGGAGACAGATGTTGCGATATCTCTAATATATTATCGTAAATGTCATATGTTAAGAGCATATATTACGTTTAGAGTGTTAAAACGTTCATAATTTAACCTGTGCTTTAGTATAACGGAGTCTCGTCTAAACTGAAAATTAATTTTATCTCATGCAGTAATAATCTGACCCTGTTACTGATTGATATGGAGACAGATGTTGCGATACCTCTAATATGTTATTGTAAATGTTATAGGTTAAGAGTATATATTAACTTTCGAGTGTTAAAACATTCATAATAACACATTTATATGGAAATAAATTGAGTTATTTCAGTAATAGTCTATAAAACATAGAAATATATGAAAATAAATATAAATACATATATATTACCTTAAAAAATGGCAAAAATAGAGAAAATAAAACAAGCATTTTTTGACTTCACGCCAACACCCCTAACTAAAAAATTACTCAAAAAATATCTCTTTTACTTGGATAAATATAGACATGAGGAAAATAACAGGATGTTATTTTATGTAATACACTTCCGAAAAAGATTCTCCAGATTAATAATTTAAATGTTTCATACTTTACCACCAAACCCATATTTTCCATACAAACTTTATGTACTTATATATTTTTTGAACCAGTTTTTATTTTAAATCTATCATTTTTGCATATATATTGTAATAATTTTAATGCGTAGTATTAAGGTTTACTTTTTATTTATCCAAGTTAAAATTCTCTATTATGCAAGCCTTACATTTATTTCAATACACTTTGAATAATTTGTGATTTTATAAACAATTTTTATAAATCAAAATTAACCGTTCGATAGTTTCACTTTTTTCCAGAATTTGGTCAAAAAATGTCACATGTTTTATTGCATTTTTTGTTCATTTTACATTTTAAGTAAAGATATGTTATTAAAATTAACATTTCTAATATTTTTAAGCATTTATTACAACTTTTTTTTCTTTCTATGAAAGCATCATAGAACTGAAGTTTACCTTTAGTCTCATCGATATCCAAGTTAATTTTTGGAATTCCAGTGAAAGCAAACTAGGAGGCAGATCCGATGGATTATCACAATTAATTTTTAAAAAATGTCTTGCTTGACTGATTCCATCTGTACCACTATCGGATTCTCCACTATCCAGGTCATCTAGTCAACTTTCGCTACTATCATTTACAGATAATTCAGTTTCTGATTCCGAGTCACAGTTCGAATTATACGAAATTAGCTCCGTGCGCTCTGAATTATCCCTTATTTAAAAGTAAAAATGTATTATTAAACTCTGTCATCAATAAAATTATCGGGCGGTTAGTAAAATATAACCAGAAAGCTATACACTGAAAGATAACAATTCGTCTTCTGATTCAAAACGTGTGAAAAAACCCGCGCTTTTGAACCAATCAGAGTAGAAAATACAATACACGGCAAACTATCATTTACTGGATCTATACGAATAATTTGTTACTAAAATTGGAAAAAATACGACCGAAACAGTGCAAGAGAAATGGAAATCAGATTGCCCGTACGCCTTACGGGCAAATCAGTAAAGGTCCGAAAGCTGTGCCCGTAAGCCGTACGGGCAAAACAGAGAAGGGGTTAAAAAGACTGCTATATTTTAAGTTTTCTGAGACCAGCTATTGTAATGTAAAGCAGAAGTCATGGCGATTTTTAATAGCATGGGACCCCAGTAAGTGGAAATTCAGAAATTAATCTTTTGAGGAAGATTTATGACAACATAAAATATAAAAGTACACACATTATAGATGTTTTCAATAAGCCCATTTCATGCAAAGCAAAACTGATTTAACCCGACTATGTAGTTAGTACCGTATGTTCATTCTATGAAACCGATACAATCGATCTACGAGAAAAAAATCAAAAGCTTGGTTTTAAAAAGTTACCCTAGTATGTAAATTTGTGTAAAGCCCTAGTATGTAAATTTGTGTAAACACAGTATTGACATCAAGGTATGAAAATTAAGGCAACCGACCACGTTCAAAATCAAAAATTTTTAAATAAGGTTTTTATGGAAATATTGTTTGGTTATCGCAGTAACAGGTTATAAAACATAGAAAAATATGAAAATAAACATAAACACATATATATTGTCTTAAAAATTGGCAGAAATAGAGAAAAAACAAACATTTTGTTGACTTTACGGCAACACTCTTAACTCAAAAAATAGTCTAAACGTATCACTTTTAATTAGAGAAATGTAGACATATATACACTATGTATGCAATGAATCTCGAGAATGAAAATATTAGGTTGGGGAAAAAGAAATCCATTATTTTTTTCGGTAGAGGGCTGTAGTGATTGATATCTCGTAAAGCATCGATCAAACAATTTCAAATTTATGCTCGTTGTGAAGGTGACATTTCACACTAAAGAAATTTTTTTACTGTTTTTTGTTTGGTACATTCAGTTGTGAGTTACAGGTTGTTAAAAATAGAAGTCAACAGAGCGAACATTCGGTACATTTTACACTTTTTCTTTGATACAGGCGAAAATGCAAGCCAGGTGGCTGAAATTGTGAATGATGTTTATGGTGCCGATACTGTAACAAGTAATTACGTGTAATTGTGGATTCGTCTATTTCGTTCAGGCATTTTTGATGTTAAAGATGCACCTCTCACAGGCAGGCCCGTCGTCGAAAATGAAGATAAAATCACAAAAATATTCGAAGTTGACCGGCATGTTAGTAGTCGTAGCATCGCCCAGGAGCTAGAGATCGACCATAAAACAGTTTTAATCCATTTGCGCAAAGCTGGATTCCAAAAGAAGCTCGATGTTTAGATGCCACACCAATTAACAGCAAAACACATGATGGATCGAATTTCTGTCTGCGAAGTCTTTGCCAAACGAAATGAAATCCACCCATTTCTAAAACGGATGGTGACTGGGGATTAGAAATTGTCCAAATAGGACAATATTGTCCAAAAACTACCATAAATGCCCATAACTCATCTTAAAATAAATATATTTATAATCTGAGGTTCAATGCATGCATAACTTCATTATAAACATACAGTTAAATTCTAATTAAATTCTAAAAAAAATTATTTTAGCAGTTATGACTGTTAAGGTGTGGTGGTAAATCAAAAATCACAGTTTTTCAGAAATTCAATTTAAAGATTTTATTGGATAAATTCATTAAGTGTTTTATAATTCGACAAACATTCAGAAACATGCTGGAGTAATTTATTTAGAAGCTATAATTCGCTATTTACGACATTTTTCATGCTAACTCTCAAATTCAATTACTTTAACTGCTCACTTCCGGTATCTTTTCGCCACTCCCGATGATGATTAAACAGCTGTATCATGATTTCCAATGACTCTAGAAACAAACTAAAAACTGTTTTCGAAAGCTAAAAGACTTATCTTTAAAATAAAAGAATAAATTTTTTATTTGATATTTTTCAAGACAATTCGTGTTTGAACGTGGTCAGTTACCTTAAAAATGAAAATTTTACAGTTCTTTATTAACTTTCTAACGTTAAAAAACATTCAAATTTGTTAGTGGTATATTTATAAACACACTATAATAATATATACCAAATAAAACAATTGAAATTCATCTACTCACACGATGACTGACATCTAAATTTTTATTACATAATTATTTACATAAGAATTTCAAAATGAAAAAAATATGTGTTTTAATATGCAAAGTAAAATTTTAAAATGATCTGTTATTATACTTCAATAAGCATAAAGATGGGCATAAACATGTGTCATAAACACAATTGGATCAAAATATTTTTTTACCCATCCCGAAAGAAGTTCAGCTTAAGTACATATATATTGGAGCGAAATATTCTTTATTCCATTCTAGAGATGATCACCTAATCTATTTAAAGTGAACCAAGCATTCTTTATTCCGTAAAATGATGAGTTAAAATTCTTAAATTAGAGGAAAGCGTTTTTTATTCATCTCTAAACATGATGATTTTAAATATAAATATTTATAATGGAGCAAAATATTCTTTATTCCATTCTAGAGATGATCCCCTAATGTATTTAAACTGAACCAAACATTCTTTATTCCTTAAAATGATCAGTTGAAATTCTTAAATTGGAGCAAAACGTCCTGTATTCAATTTTAAACATGATGATCTTAAGTATAAGTACTTATAATGAAGCGAAATATTCTTTATTCCATTCTAGAGATGATCCCCTAATGTATTTAAAGTGAACCAAACATTCTTTATTCCTTAAAATGATCAGTTGAAATTCTTAAATTCTAGCAAAACGTTTTTATTCATTTCTGAACACGATGACCTTAAGAATAAGTACTTATAATGGAGCGAAATATTTTTTATTCCATTCTAGAGATGATCACCTAATCTATTTAAACTGAACCAAACGGTACTTTTTTCCTAAAAATGATCAGCTGAAATAGTTATATTGGAGCAAAACGTTCTTCATTCAGTTTTAAACATGATGATTTTGAGTATAAGTACTTATATTAGAGAGAAATATTCTTTATTCCAATTTTAGAGATGATCTCCTAATCTATTTAATCTGAACCAAATATACTTCATTCCTTAAAATGATCAGTTGAAATAATTAAATTGGAGCAAAACGTCCTGTATTCAATTTTAAACATGATGATTTTGAGTATAAGTACTTATATTGGAAAAATATTTCTTATTCCATTCTAGAAATGATCACCTAAACTATTTAAACTGAACCAAACAGTTCTTTATCCCTCTTAATGATCAGTTGGTTTGGTTTGGTTTGGAGTGCTACGGTCTACTTTTTTGCAACACGAGGGCTAATGAGACCGGGACCTACTGTTTAGAGCCGATTCCGAATGGCTACGAACATCCATGCCACAGTGGGATTCGAACCCACGAACACCGGCACCGAAGGACAGCACCCTAACCATTCGACCAGTGCTCGGCAAATTATCAGTTGAAATTCTTAAATTGGAGCAAAACGCTCTTTATTCATTTCTAAACATCATTAATTTAAGTATAAGTACTTATAAAGGAGTGAAATATTCTTTATTCCATTCTAGAGATGATGCCTTAATCTATTTAAACTGAACTAAACAGTTCTTTATTCCTAAAGATGATCAGCTGAAATACTGAAATTGGAGCAAATCGTTCCTTATTTAGTTCTAAACATGATGATCTTGAGTATAAGTACTTATATTAGAGCGAAATATTCTTTATTCCATTCTAGAGATGATCATCTAC
Source organism: Pardosa pseudoannulata (assembly GCA_032207245.1). Taxonomy (NCBI): domain Eukaryota; kingdom Metazoa; phylum Arthropoda; class Arachnida; order Araneae; family Lycosidae; genus Pardosa; species Pardosa pseudoannulata. Next base: position 38,003,533 of record CM063497.1, read on the forward strand.
TCTACTTAAACTGAACCAAATATTCTTTATTCCTTAAAATGATCAGTTGAAATTCTTAAATTAGAGCAAAACGTTCTTTATTCATTTCTAAACATGATGATCTTGAGTATACGTACTTATATTGGAAAAATATTCTTTATTCCATTCTAGAGATAATCATCTAATCTATTTAAACTGAACCAAATATTCTTTATTCTTAAATTGATCAGTTGAAATAATTAAATTGGAGCAAAACGTTCTTTATTCATTTTTAAGGATGTTGATCTTAAGTACTTAAAACCTACAAAAACATGTTATTTAGGGCTAATGAAGTTAAGCTTGAATATTTAAATTGGAGCAAAATAATCTTTATTTAGTTCTAAAGAAAAACAGCTTAAGTATTTAAATCAAAACACAAAATTCATCATTTAGCTATAACAATAATAAGATTAAGTATCTAAATATTCTTCTGAACAAAATATTCTTTATTTAGTTCTAAAGATAAACAGCATAATTATTTAATCGTAATATATATATATATATATATATATATATATATATATATATATATATATACATATATATATACATACATATATATACACATATATACATACACACACACACACACGCACATATATATATATACATATACATATATATACATATACATATACATATATATATACATATATATATACATATACATATATATATATATATATATATTATATATATATATATATATATATATATATATATATATATATATATATATATATATATATACATATACATATACATATATATATACATATATATATATATATATATATATATATATATATATATATATATATATATATTTATGCATATACATGCATATATATACAACATATATACATACAACATACATATACACATAAATATATATCATATACATATATATAATAATATATATATACATATATATACATATATATACATATATATATATATATATATATATACATATACATATACATATATATATATATACATATATATATATATACATATATACTATATATATATAATACATATACATATATATATATATATATAGATATATATATATATATATATATATATATATATATATATTATACATATATACATATATATATATATATATATATATATATATATATATATTTATATATATATATATATATATATATATATATATATATTTATATATATTATATATATATATATATATATATATATATATATATATATATATATATATATATATATATATATATATATATATATATATATATATATATAGAAAATCTCAGGTTTAATATCTCAAACTAGTGTAGCATATATATTTCCTGAATAAGTTAACGCTGGAATAATTACACATAATGCCTTTATATTTTGTCTGTAAATGTGTTCGATTTCCCTAATGTTATTAATCTATTCATTTCCCATTAAACACACATATCAAATAGCGTAAAATCACGTTGAATTAACTGCATTGATTTACCGTATTATTATGTATTCTGTTATTATATTACGTTCTAATTACTGAAGTTTCATAAATATAAATACAAATATAAATATTGATCGGCAAATATTCAAACTGTTTGACTTAATAAATAGACTTCTTGTGAGGAATATGCTTTAGATTTTAGTTCTAGTACCGTACAAAGATATTAGGAATTCAATTAATTTCAAAATGTGTTAAACACATATTAGTATATAAAGGTTATTCAGAAGGTAAACTTAGTAGGAAATTGTTGATAATATATGTTATTTTAATAATTAAACGTAATTTAAATATACCAACCATACATAATTTTCTTAAAGCAAATTTTAAATAACTAATTTAGATATATATGCCACCGTTGAAGTGTCTAAATTCATTATTTCATAGAAAATTAAAGCAAAAGTATATGCAAATAAGCAATCCAGCTAAAGTTTATGAATTTATTAAATTCTAGGCTTTGTCGCAATTCTTTTTTCGACTTGATGAACTGAAGCATTGGCCATTCTTCCGAGGCCGCTGAAGTACTGCGTGTTCTACACCGTATGCTAATTGTTTTCTAGCATACGGAGTAAAAAGCAGTGGCCAAAAATCCATATCATCAGTTGACCTCCTACACGTAGAATGTTGTCGCAGTCTAGGAAAACATTTAAGGACGACAATTCACTTGTTGATTTCACAGCTTTATTTTGATTTAATTGCTGAAGATCCTCTTAGAATTCTACCACCCGTATAAGTTTAATTATCCTAAAAAGCAGTGGCTGAAAATCCGTATCACCAATTCCTGCGCTCGGCCTCTGGTAGAGCTGTACCATCTCCATGTGAAGACCTATCGTTTCTTATGCTGGCTGATCACTACTTCAGTTGTAAATTTTTCCTGGTAAGGTCGCCCATTTTTTTCTGGAAATGTGTTTTACTTCAAGCTTGCATTAGAGTTTTTTTTAATCTTAAACTTTTCATCTTTTCTCAGTACCTTGACAATTTTGTGTTTGGTGGAGTATTTCCTTTTTATAGTATTTCCTGCCCCGACAACCACCAAAAGTTGATGACCCGGTTCAGGACCTTCAGGAAGGTAGGGCAACTGGATTGCCTGGGAATAGCCCTCTAATCCAGAGATTTCTTACCGTAAGCAGAGAAATTGACAACGAGCACAGCATGAAAACAAATAAAAGATGACAGGTGGGGATAGAATGATGGATTCGTCAGTTCGTAACACAGTAACTAAACAATAGAGAGTTTAGGGATAGAAAATATAAAATATTTTTGTGGCCAGGGACATCCGTACAAAATACGCGAAGATAGTAAATTAATATGATCAAAAAATCGATAACACTTGAAAAAACAAAAAAAAAATATATGTCTTAAAAATAATTAAACTGTATTAAAAATCCGGAAACGGCATAAAAATTAACAAATAAAAAATATTTTTTATTAATTTAAATTATGTTAGGTAATTTTTGTCATAGTCGGGAACAGAACAGTGTACCCGAGGAATATGAAGATACAGACGACCCGGTGGTGGGTACTAAGTAATTTCTTGAAAGTAACGTTTTAAAAAAAAAAGTGGTAGTTTTTTCAAGGTTTCTCCATTGTGGATTTATATATAATTCTTAATAATTGAATTCTGTGTCTCTGATGGTATTTTCTTGCACTTGAATTGTATGTAATGTCCAACAAAAAAGATACTTCCTTTGCAGACTCTGAACCCCAATTAGATAAAGTGGCTTTCAAGGCACCGCCATTTTGGCATGATGATCCCAAATTATGGTTCCAACATGTGGAGTCCCAGTTTGTCATGACTGATATAAAGGCTGATGCAACTAAATTTCATCGGCATGATGAATGACAAATCGTGATTCATATGACCAGGCAAATATCTCCTACTGATCCATGAACCAGTCGCGATGTTCCCGGGCCCAGCGTAGGCGCAGTTGGCGATGTCTCTTGGTCAGCAAAGGTAAACGAGTGGGAAGTTTGCTCCGTAGCTCCATATACAACAGTGTCCGCTGAACATTGCGCTCCGATACTATTCTACTTGGCCCAGCATTGTATTGGGTTGTCAGGTGAGTCACTCTCTGGCTCCGGTTTTGCTTCACCATGCGAGACAGTCTCCGATCTTTTTCCTTGATAGCGCGTGGATGTCCAACACCATGTCGTCTACTGCTGGTTACACCGTCATTCATCCTCTTTGCATAAGTACTAACAACTGTTGATCGCGAACAATCCACGATTCTTGCAGTTTTGGATATACTTGTTCCGAGCCTTCGAACCACTACAATCTGCCCCTAACAAAATCACTTAGATCTGCAATCTTTTCCATAGCTCTCAGAAGTAAGTGAAAGAATGATTCTTCATACTCTCCAACAGTAGTTAAATACCACTTACACCTGATCACGTGTCTTCCACGTCATCCAGGTGAGTTCATTGCCAAATGTAGGGGTAGTCATAATGTTTTGGCTCTTGAATGTATGTATGTGTATTTAAGTATGTTTGTATACACTTACAGTTGACTATTAACCCACTGAACGGATGCGTCGACGGGGGTTCGACAGCGAATTCCGGTTCGAAAACGGACCTGTCGACCCCTTCTTGTTCGCACTCGTATAACTCGTATTGCACACTTTTAAGGAAAAGAAATATTGCAAAGCGATAATAAATGAAAGAAACTAATTTTGTGTAACGGAACTCCTTTACCTTCAGGGAAAATAATTTAAAAGTAGCCTGACAACTTTTAAACCGGCAACTCTAGTATGGTACGGTAAGTTCCGTCTGGAATTTACGAAAAGGGTGACTGTTTTGAAAGGGAAAAAGGTGAGGAGGGTGGCCGGTGGATGGGTTAAAAAAGTACTGACGATAAAAGAAATAAAATATTACTTTTCTGAAAGTTTTTAAGACCTTGGCAGAGAAAACTGTATTCTTGTCTTGCAAATAAAGCAATGCATGTCGATAGATGCAAAATATAAAACTTCTCAAGGAAAATATATGTTGCCAACAAATGTCTAATTTATATTACAAAGCTAAAGTATAATTGCTAAAAGTTATGTGTCTTTTATGTAAATTGTAAAAATTACCCATTTTACCACACTACCCACTTTACCCCACCAGATCCTACTCAATTTCAAATCTGAATACCTTTTACTTCATAGAGTTCCTTTGTAGAGTTTGAATGCTTTTGAGAACTTCTCGATTCCATTCCCTTTATTTCTTCACAAAAGTGGAACCCATGCAAAATAATATCAACAACAGTGGTGCATAAAAGAAATCTGGACAATGGCATATCTGCATCAATGCCTTCTAATCATAACGAAAAACAATTTCAGGACAAAAGACGGATTTTCCAATGTGTTGCATAATAGGTTGAATCTTATCGCCGATTATGCTCTATTTCTTACAAAACTAAAAATATATTCCATAATAATGAATATAAGAGCTATGCAAACGTTCATAAGAATCACAAGAAATGCAGTTACAACTTTATCCGAAAAGAAAGTAAAAATTCATATGTAGTCAAATCCTGTTTATGTGACATCACTGATTCGTATAATAATTTAGTATTAAAAAGGGTATATTGAGTTTTGCGTTGTGACGAATTATGTTCCATCTCTATTGATAAAATTATAAGTTAATTTAAGTAGTTTTGGGACAGAAAATATGTTATGAAATATTTCTCTTTAATAATATTTTAACACATTTTTCTGAAATGAAGTATTTATTAAGCAATTTCTTATCATTGGTTTTTTATATATTTTCAGAGGGTATTATTTTAATAGAGTATTCAGAACTGTAGTATCTATTTATCAATTTCTTATCATTGATGTCTTTTAATATATTTTGTAGAGTTTATTAATACATTTTTCAGAGTTTAGTATTTTAATACATTTTTCAGCAATGTAGTATCTATTAATCATTTTTTTATCTTTGCTGTCTTTTATAACATTTTTCAGGGTTTCTAATTTTAATAGATCCTTCTAAAATGCAGTATCTTTCAATCAAATTCTAATCATTACTGCTTTTTTGTAGCACTTTTCAGAGTTTGTCATTTTAATAGATCTTTCGGCAGTGTAGTTTCTATTAAAGAATATCTTATCATTGCTGTCTTTTATAAAATTTTTAGGATTTATTATTTTAATAGATTTTTCTTCAATGTAGTATCTGTTAATCAATTTCTTATTATTTCTGTCTTTTAAAACATTTTTCAGCATTTGTTATTTTAATAGATTTTTCTCCAATGTTGTATCTATTAATCAATTTCTAATCATTGTTTTTTGCAACACTTTTCCGAGTTCGTTATTTTAACAGATTTTTCTGCAGTGTAGTATTTATTAAACTATTTCTTATCATTATTGTCTTTTATAACATTCTTCAGCATTTATTATTTTAATAGACTTTTCTCTAATGAAGTATCTATTAATCAATTTCTAATCATTGCTGCTTTTTGTAACACTTTTCCGAGTTTTTTATTTTAATAGATCTTTTGGCAGTGTAATATCTATTAAAGAATATCTTATCATTGATCTCTTTTATAACATTTTTCAGAGTTTACTATTATAATAGATTTTTCTCCAGTGTAGTATCTATTAATCAATTTCTAATCATTGTTTTTTGCAACGCTTTTCAGAGTTCGTTATTTTATCAGATTTTTCTGCAGTGTATTATTTATTAAACTATTTCTTATCATTGCAGTCTTTTATAACATTCTTCAGCATTTATTATTTTAATAGACTTTTCTCTAATGAAGTATCTATTAATCAATTTCTAATCATTGGTTGCTTTTTGTAGCACTTTTCCGAGTTTGTTTTTTGAACAGATTTTTCTGCAGTGTAGTATTTATTAAATAATTTCTAATCATTGATGTCTTTTATAACTTTTTTCAGGGTTTATAATTTTAATAGATTATTCTCCAATGTAGTATGTTTTAAAAAAATCTAATCATTGCTGCCTTTTAAAAACATTTTTCCGAGTGTGTTATTTTAACAGACTCTTCTCCAATGAAGTATCTATTAACCAATTTCGTAGTCATTGCTGCTTTTTGTAACATTTTTCCGAATTTGTTATTTTAACAGGTTTATCTGCATTGTAGTATCTATTAATCAACTTCTTATCATTGCTCTCTTTTATAACATTTTCAGGGTTTATTATTTTAATAGACTTTTCCCCAATTCAGTATCTAATAATCAATTTCTAATCATTGCTGATTTTTGTAACACTTTTCCGAGTTTTTTATTTTAATAGATATTTTGGCAGTGTAATATCTATTAAAGAATATCTTATCATTGATCTCTTTTATAACATTTTTCAGGGTTTATTATTTTAATAGATTTTTCTCGAATGTAGTATCTATTAATCAATTTCTAATCATTGTTTTTTGCAACGCTTTTCAGAGTTCGTTATTTTAACAGATTTTTCTGCAATATAGTATTTATTAATCAATTTCTTATCATTGCTGTCTTTTATAACATTTTTCAGGGTTTGTTATTTTAATAGATTTTTCTCCAATGAACTATCCATTAATAAATTTTTAATTAATGCTGCTTTTTGTAACACTTTTCCGAGTTTGTTATTTTAATACATCTTTCGGCAGTGTAGTATCTATTAAAGGATATCTTATCATTGCTGTCTTTTATAAAAGTTTTAGGATTTATTATTTTAATAGATTTTTCTGCAATGCAGTATCTTTTAATCAATTTCTAATCATTGATGCTTTTTTTAATATTTTTTCGAGTTCGTTATTTTAACGGAATTTTTTTTTTGCAATGTAGTACCTATTAAACAATTTTTTATTACTGTCTTTTATAACATTTTTCAGGGTTTATTATTTTAATAGATTTTTCTCCAATTCAGTTATTAATCATTTTCTTATCATTACTGTTTTTTAGCATTTTTCCGAGTTTGTTATTTTAACAGATTTTTTTGCAATGTAGTATCTATTAACCAGTTTCTTATCATCGCTGTGTCTTATAGCATTATTCAGGTTTTATAATTTTAATATATTCTTCTCCAATGCAGTATTTATTAATCAATTTCTAATCATTGCTGCTTTTTGAAAAACATTTTTCCGAGTTTGTTATTTTAACAGATTCTTCTCCAATGTAGTATCTATTAATCAATTTCTTGTCATTATTGTCTTTTAAACATTTATCAGGGTTTATTATTTTAATAAAATTTTCTCCAATGAAGCACCTATTAATTATTTTCGTATTTATTGCTGCTTTTTTAACATTTTTCAGAGTTTATTATTTTTACAGGTTTTTTCTGCAATGTAGTATCTATTAATCAATTTCTTATCATTGCTGTCTTTTATAACATTTTCAGGTTTTATTTTTTTAATATATTCTTATTCGTTGTAGTATATATTTATCAATGTCTAATAATTTCTGTAACATTTTTCCTAGCTTATTTTTACATATTTTTCTGCAATGTATTATCTATTAATCAATTTTTAATCACTGCTATCTTTTATAACATTTTTCGAAGTTCATTTATGTAATAGATTTTTCTCCATTGCATTATATATTAATCAATTTCTAGTCATTGAGGCCTTTTGTAAAAATTTTCAGAGTTTGTAATTTTAACAGATTTTCACAAATCTTCATTTCAGGGGGGTTCGAATCCGACTGTGGTAAGGATGTTAGTCACTGTTTAATTTTAAATTGAATCATTGATTTTCGATGGAATCATCGATTATTTTTTGTTGCAATGATAATTTTATTATAATAAAAAATGATTACACGAGAGGGTTAAAGGAATGACGTCATAACTTTGCTTGAAGAAAAATGTTATTTATACCTATTTATTATGTGATAAATTGATAAATATAATCTCCTCTTAATAAGTCTTGAAATATTCTCAATAAACGCTCGAAAGGGATAGAAAAGGTTGATTTCCGCAGTATTTTTCGATGTGATATGAAGCATATTTATACCAATTTATTTTAGAATCGGTACGATTGTTTAGAAGCAGATAAACTTTACTCGCTTTGAGTTTTACTAATCCCAACTCATCAAGAATCCAATATGGATGCCTGTATCCATTACAGGTACAACAGCTTCATAAATTCGAGCACAGACGCTCATGTAACATAGGCTATTATTATGTAGCAGATTCTTGGTAATATAAAATTTCCGTAATATAAATTTCAAAAGCAATTTTGTTGTTATTTGTCTGCAAAAAGCCTCAGTTCTCTGAAGCCCAGCTAGCGTTATAGTGTAACTCCGGGTATGGCGTTTTCCCCGGTTGAATTCCTTACATAGAGCTTGAAAAAAAACTTAGAAATCTAAAGGCTATTATGATCTTGTTGACTACCTATAGCCCGTCATATGACGGGATCAATAAAATTTTTAATTTTCCACAATTGTAAAGCACTCTCTAAGGCAGGTAATAAATGGTATTAATAGAAAATATTTGTATTATAGAAAATAAATTTTTGTATAAATATTTATATTAATGAAAAATTAAACAGATGCTTTCTTTATATAACTAGGGCAAGTATCATCAAAGTCATTTAACAGGTAACCGCCACAGGTACGCCCACGGCGTAACGCAGTTCTCTGTTTAAACAGAGATTAATCGTGGTTTACCGTTAGACGACTTTAGTGAGATCGACCCCTATAAATTTATGAAAAAATTTTGTTATTAACCCTTTGACAGTTTCATTTTTTTTCCTGAATTCGGTCAAAAAATGTCACATTTTTTATTGTATTTTTTTGTTCATTTTACATTTTTAAGTAAAGATATGTTATTAAAATTAACATTTCTAATATTTTTAATCATCAAAGTCATTTAACATTTAATCGTAATTAACCTACGGCGTTACGCAATTCTTTGTTTAAACAGAGATAAATCGCGGTTAACCATTAAACGACTTTGGTGAGACCGGCCCCTAGGCTTTTATGAAAAGATTTTGTTGTTAACCCTTTGACAGTTTCATTTTTTTCCAGAATTCGGTCAAAAAAATGTCATATATTTTATTGTATTTTTTTGTTCATTTTACATTTTTAAGTAAAGATATGTTATTAAAATTAACATTTCTAATATTTTTAATCATCAAAGTCATTTAACATTTAATCGTAATTAACCTACGGCGTTACGCAATTCTTTGTTTAAACAGAGATAAATCGCGGTTAACCATTAAACGACTTTGGTGAGACCGGCCCCTAGGCTTTTATGAAAAGATTTTGTTGTTAACCCTTTGACAGTTTCATTTTTTTCCAGAATTCGGTCAAAAAAATGTCTCTGAATTATCCAATATTTAAAAGTAAAAATATATTATTCAACTCTTTCATCAATAAAATTATCAGGTGGTTAGTAAAATATAACCAGAAAGCTATACACTGAAAGTTAATAATTCATCTTCTGATACAAAACATGCGAATAAATCCGCACTTTTGAACCAATTAGAGTAGAAAATACAATAAACTGCAAATTATCATTTACAGGACAACTATCACCATCTATGCGAATAATTTGTTACTAAAATTATAAAAAATGGCCGAAACAGTTCAAGGGAAAGGGAAATCAGATTGCCCGTAAGCCGTACGGGCAAATCAGTAAAGGTCCGAAAGCTGTGCCCGTACGTCGTACGGGCAAATCAGGGAAGGGGTTAATACCAGTGATAAAATTTTCATTATAAATAATAATCGCAAACAAAAATAAATCGATGATTAAATTTTAAAATTATCACATATGTACGTAATCTATTATTTAAGCCAAATATAAAAGAAAATTGTTTACATATTACCTAAGTTTTGTGATAACACTTGTTCGAAATTAATGTAGACGATATTTAAATAATTTAAAATAAGAAATGATTAAAAGGGAGGGTTAAATAAATGACCTCATAATACTAGAAAAAAGGTTACTTTTGCCTTTTTATTATATGATAAATTGACAAATGTAATTACTTGTTCTTAACCGGGGTAAAAAGGCTTCAAATAATGGTATTAAAAGAGCGAAAAGGGGGAAGGGGGGTTTAGAATGTTTTAGAGGCGACAGTATTTTTTTGCTTCGATATGAAGCATACTTATAACAATTTATTTTAGAATAAATCGATAGTTTAGACTATAAACTTTACTCGATTTGAATTTTGCTAACTTTAACTCATCAAGAATCCAATATGGATGCATCTATTCATTCCAGGTCCAACCGCTTCATAAATTCGAGGACTGACGAACGGGTAACTTAGGCTACTTTTATATAAGGGATTCTTGTAGTTTGACTTCCTTCAGTCTATCTATTGAACCGAGGCGTAACGCTGAAGCAAAAGCAACAGTCATTTAACTTGTATATGGACAACGGTCACTGACATGTTGTAAACTGATAAACATCTAGTAAACTATTATTTTAAAATAAAACGATAACGGCAACAAAAATTGAAAATATTACTTTACATAAAGCTTGTTAATTGAATTTCAGCACTGAACTGATAGAGAAAACTTTAAAGCGAGCTGCGTTTACACAAATACTGCATTTTGAAAATCTACCACGTGGTTCCAAATACTTAAAGTAAATATTATTTACACTTAAACAACCATATTCCTATTTACTAAACTCACTTTGATGTCTCAATAGTGAATCAAACACAGCTGTTTTAAAAACTCCCAAACCGTATAAATCCTCAAAGGGAGAAATGGATTTCAACTACATTTCAATTAAGGATCTTTTCTGAATCATTTTATGGCGTAAAATCATGCGATGCAATTAAAGTTCTCTGGAGTTTGAAAAATATAGACTTATTTGTGTTTGGTCTTTTAAAGATTGCATTTCAATGATATCAGGAAATTGCTTGCCAGATGTGCGAAAAATATTTTTAAATTTCGTTCAATCACAGTTTTCATTATCGTATATCACACCATATTAATTTTTCCGATTATTAATTCAGAACAATATATATACACACATATATATATACATATATAAGCATATATATATTATATATATATATATGTATGTATATATATCTATATATATATATGTATGTATGTATGTATATATATATGTATGTATGTGTGTATGTATATATATATATATATATATGTATATATATATATATATATGTATGTATGTATGTATATATATATATATATATATATATATGTATGTATATATATATATATATATATATATATATATATAAATATATATATATATATATATATATATATATATATATATATATTGTAACGAACTGGAGATATGGTAGGCGAAGCCGTAAATGAAACAGGCTAGAAAACTATTTGATCTAGACTAAATACTTTATTTAGGTGAATAAATTAAGTACAGGTTTGTACAGGTTTAGTAGATAAAATCTTCTGGGATCTCGTGCGGAGATAACATTTACACAATTACGATGCGTGGGTACTGGGTACAATGTGGCTAGGTCTTCTAAATCACTGGAACAGATCGCTAATTAGTGCCGGTAAGAAACGCGGACACTATAACCTCCGGGCTGACGATTAGTACAGTCGGCTTTCACACCAAGTTTCAAACGCTCAGAATGCGTATCACGCTAGAGTTCGTGAAGGAAACTCGGGATGCAAGACGATCCAAAGTGAGAGCAAGGGTCACGCTCAGCGACCTACTTCTATGAACGAAGTAGAAAAAAATAGTAAGATATTGGGAATGGGCTCCCAAAGTCGAAAGACTTCTTAGCAACAGAGACGGTGACGGGTCTCTAAAACAAGCCAACTCCTGAAATAGGAGAGACTAGTGGACTCCTCTCGAGCTCCACACAACAGCTCCAAAAGCAACTCGCAAGAAGATGCCTTAAGAAGAAAAGCCCCGTCTTGGCTCCGCTACTCTTCTTTTATAGCGGTCAAGGTTTCCTTCACCTGATTCTTCTGGAACCTTCAAGAACCAGGATAGTGCAATCTTGCGGTCACTTCCCGACTGAATCAGCTGTTTCGTTTCCAGATGTGACCAAAAAGCCGTCTATAAATCAACTAAACCAAATAACGTAATTTCCTTTTTCGCTACCGCTAATGGGCGAACAGGTGGCACTGTAATATAGCTCAATTTACAATCATGTTCCCGAGTCTTTTCACTCAATAGTCTCACAAAGTTTCAGACACGCTGGCTCCAGCACATGGACAGTTTTCAATTAGGTCCGGGACCTACTACACAAAAGTTTATTGTTAGGCACACCGGTTTCTACTGCCGTTAACCGTAATTGTCCGCTGCGAAAGGTCACCTTCCGCTCCTCTTTCGTTAGGGTCATGTTAGGGATCGTTACAATATATACATATATATGTATATATATGTATATATGTATACGTATATATGTATATATGTATATATATATGTATATATGTATATAGGTATGTATATGTATATATGTATGTATATATATATATATGTATATGTATATATGCATGTATATGTAAGTATACATATCGAGAATGCGTATTACTCTCCTGGGATTTTTCACTCTTTCTGATTAATTACTTTCTCGATTCATTTAATTAGTGAAAAGAAATTTTCAAGTAAGCCTCTGAGAAAATCCATTGTCAGTGGTATATATATGTATGAATATGTAGTGTAACTATCGTATATATATATATATATATATATATATATATATATATATATATATATATATATATATGTATGTATATATATATATATATATGTATATATATATATATATATATATATATATGTATATATATATATATATATATATGTATATATATATATATATGTATATATATATATGTATATATATATATATATATATATATATATATATATATATATATATATATATATATATATATATATATATATATATATATATATATATATGTATATTATTTACCAGATGTGTATTAAAACACAAAAAATATATAGAATTCTAGACTACTAAGATGTATATTAAATGTCGGTTAAGATTTACTTTCACTAAATCTTTATTTCTCCTATATATATCTAATTATTTATCAGAAATTTAATTAATTGTACATGACAGTCTTTTACAGGAAAAGAGATATTTATTCAGAGAAATAGCTGAAGAAATAGGAATGTATTACGCTTTGGTACACGATACTTTCACTATATATACATACATATATATACCACTGACAATGGATTTTCTCAGAGGCTTACTTGAAAATTTCTTTTCACTAATTGAATGAATAGAGAAAGTAATTAATCAGAAACAGTGGAAAATCCCAGGAGCGTAATACGCATTCTCGATATGTATATTTTAGTTTTATTTGAAATTCAATAGATGTATTGTTACAAAGAGTGGTTTGAAATAGAATTAATATTTGACTAATATTAAGCCTCAAAGGTATTTGTTAGATTGTTCAGTCAGTTTGAAATTTCGTTTGGTTTGTAATTGACGGATAAATAGGGCATTCGAATGAATTATTCGTATAAATGATAAGCATGTAGGGAGATGTTTAAAGTAATTGGTTTATTTTTGGAACAGTTCGAACATTTTAATGAATGTTGGTTAATAACTCAATTTTAGTCAAAAACTCCCACATACCCCTGTTATACCTAAGGGATTTCCTGTGCATGAAAATTGGTAGAACTTTCGCATTTTTTATTTATCTTCCTTGTAACGTAATATCTACCGCTTTCTTCGACAGCTTCTTTTGTTTCCATTCTTCTTCCCAGTTGTGGCACTGAATCTTAAATTCTTTAAGAAAACTGCAACTTAAAACTTAACAATGCTTTATTTTCTGTGTGAGGCCTTGATAACAGCTGCAACGAGTACCAACTTTTGTTAGAGCAGCTTCTTTTTTCTTCACTCGCTGACTCATTTTTCCTTTTTTTCCAATAAGGTGATTTCACGCCATATTTTCAAGCCTTATTTTCATTCAATGCACATCCGTACTTATACCAATTTTGGCTTTAATTTCAAACGGAAGGGCTACTTATTGGTTTCCTGTTAGCTATCGTAGACATGAAAATGAATCTTATAGTCATTAAAGCCGTTCATGACGTTGCATGAAATCGCTCGATTTCGAACAGTCGCCGGGACGAACTTCAGCGAAGCTTAGGGCCGATCCCACCAAAGTCGTTTAACAGCTAACTACGATTAACACGTTTAAGTCTGACGCCAACCAATGGGGGAACTCAATTCTCCGTTTAAATAGATATTAATCGCGCTTAGCGTTAAACGACTTTGGTGGGATCAGCCCTTAGAGAGATATAGGAAAAAATACAATTAATCCATACATAACCACTGGTTAGTTAATCATTTGTTCAAAAGCACACAATATGATTAGGTAACTAATCTGAACCCCTTAAATCTTTTTCTTTATCGGCATAGCAGCTCAAGGTGTGCGTTTTGTCTGCCGCCCAATAATTTTTACTTTATATTTGGCTTAAATAATAGTTTAGGTACATATGTGATAATTTTAAATTTAATCACCGATTATTTTCTGTTGCAATGAAAATTTTATCGTCGGCATTAACGTCAAATTCTTTTCATAAAAGTCTAGGAGTCTATTTCAAAGACTAATCAATATCTAGCGTTTAAGTTATATATCTTTGAAAATTAAGAAGTTTGTTCGTTTGTGTGTTTGTTTTGTATACATAACTACACGGTTTGACTAAATGAATTCTATTTCATTCTAAATTGGAATCACACTATAGGTAGACTTTATGGAAATATGAAGATACACAAACCATTGAGCGTGTACCAGATAATTCTCAGCCAAAAAACAATTTTTTTAATTGCCTCATAGTGTTCTTGACAATTCTTGAAATCTAAAAATTTTACTAATCCCGTCATATGACGGGCTATATGCTAGTATTTTATAGTTTTTATGTAATTATTATTATTATTTTTTATTGCTTTATTTAATAAAACAATAAATTTTCTATAAAGTTAGAATCCTAATAATGACTTAGGAATAATTCATTAAAAATAAAGCAGTACATTTTATTTAATATTGATATTAATATGCGCTTAAACATAGACCAGAGATCAGCTCAAAATTTATTATGTCACCATGAATTAATTAGTGAACGAATCTAAATTAATAGTGAAATTAATAGTGTTTATATTGAGGTATGTAAAAAATTTCATGGATATGTTATTATTCTAGTTCAGTTAATTAAAATCTGTTTATTCTTATTAAAAAATACATAAGTAATTAAAATGGAATGCATATGGGATTTCACTTATATTATGCATTAACTGGGATATGATGCATTTATATTTAAGTAACCATAGCAACAATAAATACAGAGTTATTCCTGAGACTTCCTTAATGATTTTGTGATAATAATTAAATGAATGGTTAAATTAACTAACAGTTGTAATTTTCATAAAATATAATGCAGTGGAAATCTCCTATATAATAATGGCCCAAGTTATTTGTCCATCTGTCCTCGAATATAGGAAGTGATTGGACCTGGTATGGATAGAAGGAACCATATTGTATTCTTGTTGAGTTAGATAGAGGAAAATTTAAATCGAGTAAAACGTTCGATATCCATCCCTTTTCGAGCATTTAATGTCATTATTTAAAACCTTATTTTCCCCCCTTAAGAGCAGAAAAGTAAATTTATCACATAATAAATAGGTAAAAAAAAACCTTTTTCCTGTAATTATAACGTGATTTCTTTATCCATCTTATTTAATCTTTTCTTATTTTAAATTATTTAAATATCATCTGCATTATTTTAGTACGTTTTATTGCTGATCTTAGATGTGACGTAAATAATTTTCTACTATATTTGGCTTAAATAATATATTACGTACATATGTGATAATTTTTAATTATTTCATCAATTATTTTTTGTTGGAATGAAAATTTTATCACCGGTATTAACAACAAATTAAGTCTATTTAAAAGAATAATAAATATCTATAGTTTAAGTTATATATCTTTGAAACCTAAGAAGTTTCTTCGTTTGTGTGTTTGTTTTTTATACATAAACACACCGTTTGGTTAAAGGGATTCAACATGATTCTAAACTGGAATCACAGTAGTGGGAGATTTTAGAGGAGTGTGAAGATAAACAAATTATTGAGCATGTACCAGATAATTCTCAGCCAAATATGAAACGAATTTTTTACGATCCTCACAGGGTACTTTACAATTCTGGAATATTAAAAAATTTTATTAATCCCGTCATATGACAGTCTATATGCTAGTATTTTATATTTTTTTATGTAATTTATTATTATTTTTATTGCTTTGTTTAATAAAACAGTAAATTTGTTATAGAGTTAGCATCTTAATAATGATGTAGGAATAATGTATTAAAAATAAAGCAGTAATTAATCATCGATTATTTTTGTTGCAATAAAAATTTTATCAGCGGTATTAACAACAAATTATTTTTATTAAAGACTAGGAGTCTATATTAAAGACTAATGAATATCTCGCGTTTAGGTTTTACATGTTTGAAAATTGAGAAGTTTGTTCGCTTGTGTGTTTGTTTCTTATACATAACTGGACTGTTTGACTAATTGAATTCAATGTGATTCTAAACTGAATTCACAGTATCGGAAGACTTTAGAGGAGTATGAAGATAAACAAATTATTGAGAGTGTACCAGATAATTCTCAGCCAAAAAACAAACCATTTTATTCACTTGTATCATACGATACTTTACAACTTTGAAAAATTTTAAATTTTACTGATCCCCTCATATGATGGGCTATATGCTACTTAGTTTAATATTTAAAACCAGTTTAATAAGGATACTGAAATAATTAAATAAAATTAGTTTAATATACTTCAGTAAATTACGTCAAAAAAGAAAGTGAAGGGTTTTTTATTCTCTTATTTCTTTACAGAAATCCAAAATTGTTTATTTTAGAGGTGCATTAGCTCTTTCATTTCCTTTGTTATTTTATATTACTCACAGCAGATGGTATCAGATACGACAGCTGTTTTCTACGTAGTTCTAAATCAGTACGTCAGTACATATGAACTCTGTAATAAATTTCAAAAATTGTTACAAACGATTTTGTATCAACTGGATTAATTCATAATACATGGGAACATTTTATAATATTTTAAACCTTAAATCTAGAAACTTAATTGTTTTTTCTACCCAAAACAGCAGATTGGGTTAAACCCAGATTAACATGATTCTGTCCTGTTATTCAAAAAATACTCTGTATTTATATGCCGTGATATTTGTTCATTTTTAAACATCAAGTTATAATAAAAGTTAAAAAAAGTAATAGTATATGAAACTTCGAGAAGTATATACAGTCTGTTCCATAAGATCGACTCATAACTTCGTCAATAGATAGCGCGCAGATACCGGCTTCAATGCACGAGTCCTTCAAACATTAGAGAAGAATACTTTATGGTTATATTCTTTATTCGATTTGTTTATTTTAGAGGTGCATTAGCTCTTTCATTTCCTTTGTTATTTTATATTACTCACAGCAGATGGTATCAGATACGACAGCTGTTTTCTACGTAGTTCTAAATCAGTACGTCAGTACATATGAACTCTGTAATAAATTTCAAAAATTGTTACAAACGATTTTGTATCAACTGGATTAATTCATAATACATGGGAACATTTTATAATATTTTAAACCTTATATCTAGAAACTTAATTGTTTTTTCTACCCAAAACAGCAGATTGGGTTAAACCCAGATTAACATGATTCTGTCCTGTTATTCAAAAAATACTCTGTATTTATATGCCGTGATATTTGTTCATTTTTAAACATCAAGTTATAATAAAAGTTAAAAAAAGTAATAGTATATGAAACTTCGAGAAGTATATACAGTCTGTTCCATAAGATCGACTCATAACTTCGTCAATAGATAGCGCGCAGATACCGGCTTCAATGCACGAGTCCTTCAAACATTAGAGAAGAATACTTTATGGTTATATTATTTATTCGATTTGTTTATTTTAGAGGTGCATTAGCTCTTTCATTTCCTTTGTTATTTTATATTACTCACAGCAGATGGTATCAGATACGACAGCTGTTTTCTACGTAGTTCTAAATCAGTACGTCAGTACATATGAACTCTGTAATAAATTTCAAAAATTGTTACAAACGATTTTGTATCAACTGGATTAATTCATAATACATGGGAACATTTTATAATATTTTAAACCTTAAATCTAGAAACTTAATTTTTTTTTCTACCCAAAACAGCAGATTGGGTTAAACCCAGATTAACATGATTCTGTCCTGTTATTCAAAAAATACTCTGTATTTATATGCCGTGATATTTGTTCATTTTTAAACATCAAGTTATAATAAAAGTTAAAAAAAGTAATAGTATATGAAACTTCGAGAAGTATATACAGTCTGTTCCATAAGATCGACTCATAACTTCGTCAATAGATAGCGCGCAGATACCGGCTTCAATGCACGAGTCCTTCAAACATTAGAGAAGAATACTTTATGGTTATATTATTTATTCGATTTGTTTATTTTAGATGCATTAGCTCTTTCATTTCCTTTGTTATTTTATATTACTCACAGCAGATGGTATCAGATACGACAGTGTTTTCTACGTAGTTTAAATCAGTACGTCAGTACATATGAACTCTGTAATAAATTTCAAAAATTGTTACAAACGATTTTGTATCAACTGGATTAATTCATAATACATGGGAACATTTTATAATATTTTTTAAAACCTTAAATCTAGAAACTTAATTGTTTTTTCTACCCAAAACAGCAGATTGGGTTAAACCCAGATTAACATGATTCTGTCCTGTTATTCAAAAAATACTCTGTATTTATATGCCGTGATATTTGTTCATTTTTAAACATCAAGTTATAATAAAAGTTAAAAAAAGTAATAGTATATGAAACTTCGAGAAGTATATACAGTCTGTTCCATAAGATCGACTCATAACTTCGTCAATAGATAGCGCGCAGATACCGGCTTCAATGCACGAGTCCTTCAAACATTAGAGAAGAATACTTTATGGTTATATTATTTATTCGATTTGTTTTACTGTGTTTAAATCAACAATTACAAAATGACCTATGTGAGCCCTTTTGAAGCAGTGCCAAACGCTGGCCGATTGGTTAGGGCGCTGATCGTCGGTACCGGAGTTCGTGGGTTGGAATCCCACTATGGCATGGATGTTCGTAGCCGTTCGGAATCGGCTTTAAGCAGTAGGTCCCAGTCTCATTAGCCCTCGTGTGCAAAACAGTAGACCGTAGCGCTCCAAACCAAACCAAAACCAAACCTTTTGAAGCAGTTTTTCTGTGTCACCATCCAAAATGACCAAAAATGTCTTATGCAGCTGCAGCCCGGTACATGAGAAAGGCGGAGTCATTCGGCAAGAAGTGGGTAACACGTTATAAATAGGTAAAAATTTGACGACTTACCGGAATGGGGTAAGATCCGCTCAACGGCAAAATTGAATGATAAAGTGATTCTTTCATAATCGATAATAATGGGGACTGGACAACTTATTAGGTGAAATACATTTCAGTTTAATTTATATACTACACGTTACAAATGTATTTTTAACTAATTCGTTTGTATTTTCACATAAATAAATGACACGCCTTTATGGAACAGACTGTAGTTAGAAATATATATCGGCAACTACAATGGAAATATTTTTTTTATATTACAAGTCAAGGTTTCTTAGACAGTTCAGGCGCAATGCGGGCAACTTTGTTTTATATATATATTACACATATCGGTACATTAAAGTTAGGACGATAATCTACAGCTTTATTCCCGCACTTCGAAGCTCAATAATGAAACATTTTTCGCATATGCAAGCGTTCTTCAATATTATATTTTCACTATCATATAGCCCATCATATGACGGGATCAGTAAAATTTTTAATTTTCGAGAATTTAAAGTACCCTATGAGACAGATTAAAAAATGGTTTGTTTCCTGGCTGAGAATTATCTGGTACACACTCAATAATTTTTGTTTCTTCATACTCTTCTAACGTCTCCCGATACTGTGACGACAGTTTAGAATCCCATTGAATTCATTTAGTCAAACTGTGTGGTTATGTATAAAAAACAAACACACAAACGAACAAACTTATTAATTTTTAAAGATATATAACTTAAACACTAGGTATTTATTTTTCCGGAAATAAATTCCTATACTTTTATAAAAATAATTTGTTGTTAATACCAATGATATAATTTTCACTGCAACAAAAAATAATCGATGATTAAATTTAAAATTATCAAATATGTACCTAATCTACTATTTTTTAAGTCAAATGTAAAGGAAAGTTATTTACGTAATATGTCTAAGTTCAGTGATAAAAAGCATGAATATTTTCAAAGATGTAAAACTTAATCGCTAGATATTTATTAATCCGTGAAATGGACTCCTATGGTCGTACTCTGGACTTTGCGAGTCGGTTTGCACGTTCGTTGTGACGTCACTTTGACGACAGCTTGATCGTTTGCTCGCATAATGTGCGCAAGCTGACGTCAAAATGGCGACAACGAATATGCGAACCGACTCGCAACGTCCAGAGTAAGCTCCTTAGACTTTTATAAAAATGTGCTTTACCTTCCGTATATTGTGACGCATAGAAACAATACATAAAATATATACACTAAATGCCGGATATACTGGTAGATCTGCCTAATATCGTTGAGGTCCCCGCTAGCATGCAGAAGTACCACACTACAACACGACTCGACAATGACACTACTAATATCTGAAGTAATGCTGGAGTAATACACTATGAATCCTGCAAGTCTGTCCATAAATCCCTGGTAGATATCCCTTCAATGTGGTAGAAATTCCTTCTGAACATCACGTTGAAAGGCATACCAGATGTTGTCAATAATGTTCATGTCTAAGAATTTAGGTAGCCAGCGGAAGTGTTTAAAGTCAGAATAACGTTCCTGGAGATACTCTATAGCAATTCTGGATGTGTGGGATATCCCATTGCCTTGCTGGAATTCCTCAAGCACATCGAAATGAACATTGGACATGAATGGATGCAGGTCAACAGACAAGATGCTGATGGACGTGTAACCTCTCATAGTCGCATCTAGATGTATCAGAAGTTACATTCCACTCCAAGTGCATGTGCCCCATACCATCACAGAGCCTGCATTAGATCCTACAGTCCCCTGTTGACATGCTGGTCTATGGATTCACGAGGTTATCTCCATACCCGGAATCGTCTATCTGCTCGATACAATTTATAACAAGACTCGTCAGAGAAGGCAAGTCAATTCTAGTCCATATTCGACAGTCGGTGTTGATAGGACCGGGCCAGGCGTAGAGCTTTGTGTCGTGCAACCATCAGAGGTACACTAGTGGGTTTCGGCTCCGAAAGCCCATAACGATGATGTGTTGTTGAATAATTCATAAGCTGACACTTAAGAAACAGCATTGAAATCTGCATCAATATGTGGAAAGGTTGCACTTCTGTCACGTTTAATGATTCTCCCCAGACGTCGTTGGTCACGATCTTGCAGGATTTTTCCGGCTACAGTGATGTCGCAGATTTTATGTTTTTCCTGATTCCCGATATTCACAGCACCCTCAAAATGGTCTTAAAGGAAAATGAAAATTTACATCTGTACCTTTAAGATGCTATGTCCCATCTCTAACGCGCCGATTTAAGCATCACGTTCAAACATTTTCAAATCTTTATAACCTGTCACTTTAGCAGCAGTAACCGATCTAACATTTGTTCTAGAGCAGGGATGGACAAACATTTTTTCGGCCACGGTCCAAAAATCAAAAGAAAATAAGTTTGGCAGGCCAAGTAAATTAATTAAGTAATTAGTAAGATAATTTTTTCTAAAATTTTAAAAACAATATACAAGTACCTAACGGTTTAAATACGTTAACGAGATGAATGAAATTGAGGTATCATTTTTAAAAGTTTCTTATACTGAGGTTCGAAGTGAGATGTACTGATTTTAAGGAACGATGCTAAAGGCTCATCTGTCAGTCTACTTCTGAAATTATTCTTTCTAAGTTTCAAAGTCGAAAACACGTGTTCACATATAAGAAGCAAATATACCGCTGATCTTCTGGGAGTGAGATAATAAATTTAGAATATCATATTTAAATAAAGTAGAAAAGGAGATGGATATATAATGTATAAATATATATTTCTGTTAATTTGCCTCGAACCTGCAATTTAAAATTCTATCCGCGGGCCGGATCAAACCTTCCATCGGACAGGAGTTGGCCCGCGGACCGTAGTTTGCCCATTCCTATTCTAGACACTTATAGGCGTTTCCAACTGTAGCACGATATTGTGCTTGGTTCATTATTTCTTCATTTGCAAACATATCATAAATCTGCTAGAGCTTTGCAGCGATCTCCTGAGTTCCTTTTGATAACAGGAATAAAATGATAAACACTCTTATTTATGTTTTTATAATAAAAATGTTAATGTAGAAAGACTAATGTATATTACAACAAATAACAGATGTAATACATGTATACATGTGTAAATATTTCAATGCGATATTCCTGGCAAAAATATTGGTCGAAACCATTACTCGTGTAAACGTATTTTTTGGAATCTCAAAGTAAAATCCATTTTACAATGTAAAATGAAAATAACTTGACAATACAATACTAGTAGATATGACAATACAATACTAGTCCAAACGTAATGGTGAAAACGGATACTTAATGATTCAAATTCAAAGTTTCTTTATACGTTCGTACAGTTCTAACACTAAAAGTTGTCGAAATTCATTAAATCATGTACAAAATGAGAATTTCCTTTAAAATTTGAGCTTCGAAATATTTCGTTAATAAAGTGCTTCTTCTATTTTGTGGAAGAATTAAAAATATGGTATAAATTTACAATACGTTTGCAATTCCTACAGAAGGCTTACTTTAACGATGTGCTTGGTTTATCTGAATAAAAATGAAGAAAATATTCATAACAAACTAAATAAAATACAAAATAAAATTTGCAGAATTCAATAATTTAGAATCCCATCTAATTTTCCCATAACTTTGACAATTATGATATGAAAGGAATCTGTATTGCATTACACCAACTGATAATTTCCCATTCAGTAAAATTGAAAATAATCATAGATTAAACACTTTACATTCAAAACAGATTGTAAATCGTCTAATGTATGATTATTTTTTAATTTACTTCTATAAAATAAGGTTTCAAAAAATCATTGTATATTTTAAAGTGGCCTTAACAATAATTAAATGAAGGTAATCTATTTTGTATTTTACCAACTGATGATTTTATAGTAGCTAAAATTAAAGTTAATCATAGATTAAACACTGTATATTCCAAACAGATTATACATAATTTAATATTCAATTATTTTTAATTTACTTTATCAAAATGAGGCATCAAAATAGTATTGCGTATTTTAAAGATAAAATCATTGATTAGAATTTTTAAATCTGACTACAAGCTGTAAGGCCGGTCTCACCAAAGTCGTTTAAGTTTAACAACGATTAACCCATGATGAGAATCAATGGTGGAATTCAATTCTCCGTTTAAACAGAGATTAAACGGAGTCATTAAAAGACTTTGGTCAGACTGGATCTTAAAGAACGTTAAAAAGTTTTAGGACCTATATAACCATAGCCGATTAGTGTTAATCATAGATTAAACCTTATGCAAATATGCTGTATTAATCAACAAATTAGATATAACAGACTATGGTGAAACTGGATTTTAAAAAATTGCTTCAGATCCCCTTTTTAATAACTGTTTTGACATTTTAACATAATCTATATAGTTTTTAATTATTATTTGAACTTTAAATAATATCAAATTTCTATTGAAAGAATAAATTTATATTTTATTTATCAAAATATGCTTTAAATTAAAGTACTTAGGCAGTTGTATTGGTAGTACAGTTAATTTTAATTGTAGTTTGAGCTGTAAATGATATTTACTGTATTTTTTTATTCGTGTACATTTAAAAAAAATCAGTAATATTTTTTTTTGTTTGGATTCCTAAATTTCGAAATAAAAGTAATGAAACAGTATTTTTTTAATTCTCCTGAAAAAAAAATGTAATATCAAAAAAGAAAACATGTATATAATTTTGATTCATAATCCAGATTTTAATTTGAAATATGAATCCGTGATGCATTGTTGAGTTAAGAAGAAACAAGTTTATGCTAATTTGTGTCGTTGAAAGAAGAAACACATTTATGCAAATTTTTTTCTTCCCGTTTTGATTCGATGAAGAGGAACTGCACGTTTTGCTTTAGTTTAATTGTACGGGGTCTAGCATTTGAGTACAGGGTTCTTTTTCTCAAGGATTCTCTTGCAGCAGCTATTGAGGTTTAGTTTAATTGGGAGAGTTTTATTTAATATTTTTTTGCAATTTAGGTACAATGAATTGCACTCTGTTAAAGAAAAATTTCCTTCTGGATTTCACTAAGTTTTCAGGTAATTTCTCGGATGGATTCAAAATGCAGTAAGTAATTTTTATTTCATTTGTAAGTTGTTATGATAATACCATTTTCAATTTATTGTTCGCAAGACTTGCCCGCGAAACGCTTTCCCGCAAAATGCTGTTTCACCTGCGTGTTGTTGACTCATCGCGTCATTTAGCCTTTTATGCAGTTAGTATACTTAGCGCCATCGAATTTTGTTACACAGAGCCATGTGTGATAGTTTATTACTATTAAATATTTGCTGCTGTTATACTTTTTGCTCTTGGAGCGTTGAAAGACCTCTATTTAGTGTAGCTATCAAATGAACATTTGAAGAATGTCAGTACAAAATGCTTGGAAATACTTAACCCATTATGTTATGCTTGATTCAAACTTGATGTATATGGACATAAGGACTATCTATTTAAAAAAAGTAGTCATCTTTGGTGAGTCATTTGCCTTTATAATCTTTATTTAAAAGTTGTTATACACGTGCGTATTTTATTACATATTTTTAGAAGTGTTTAAATTAATTGAAGTTTGTTTAATTTTGAACTCTTTGGATGTTCTTTAACTTGTATATATTATAAACTAGAAATATTTAGCTTGTAATTTTTAAGCCCGTATGGATGGCAGTTGCATATTTTATTAAAATAATATCTTGGTTTTAATATTAAAGAAACTGGGATAATATTATTAGTTTAACTTGTTCACTTAAGTAAAATAATTCTTTCTAAATTTTTTAAATTTTTTCCCTAAATTAATTTCAATGTAGGTAAAGTGTATGCTGGATTAATTAAAGATTCTGTAAAGCGAAAATATTAAAGTTAAATTTTTACATTAATACAAAATTTCACAATGTCGCCTTATCTCTAAGTTTGGAGATGTAACCAATAAGCACTATTCAACGTGTGTTAATTTCTGAACCCCTTAAAATTATGGATTTGAGGATATTGAAATTGAACGTTGATGTATTTTTTTTTTCTCGCGCCAATTCTTTGTATTTTGCTTTTATGCAATTTTTGAGCTTTTTAAGTAAAGAATTTGTTCACACCACAGTATCAATACAATTAAGAGTTCGGTGTTGACCTCAAATTATACACATGCAGAAAACCTTGGCTAATTTCTCTGGCTGTTTTTGAAAGATAATTGGGTTGTCCAGGGCTAATATCTGTGATAACAGACACCAATCAACAAGTTTCAAACTAGGATTTTGTTAAGTATTCGGTATGGGAAAGATTAAAAACATTTACTTACGTTAAAAACTTAAGTTGTAGGTGAAATTTCATAGGCTTATCCGACTCATATGCTTAGGGTGCGAGTCCCTAAGTTAAATAGCAAAGTATTTATGTACTTCATAGCTACATATACTACTTGGATAACTCTAATCTTTCTACTGTTGTTCAATGAAATACATCAAACGGAATCTAATTTCATAAATATACTTAAATTTCGTAGATTTCTTACTTATTTTTGCGATTTCGTAACAGCGTGCTGCATGAAAAATGAGTTGTATAGGTTATCCAGTTACTGTTCTATTTCTTTCTTGTGTGGAGTGAGTGTCTAGTGAAGCAAATTTAACTTTAGTAGACTCGCTTTTTATTTGGACTTTTGGCTTCTACCCTTACTTGAGCCGAATCGTTAGGATGCTGCCCTTCGGAACCGGAGTTCGTGGGTTCGAATTCCACTGTGGTATGGATGTTCGTAGCCGTTCGGAATCGGCTTTAAGCAGTAGGTCCAGGTCTCATTAACACTCCTGATGACAAAAGTAGACATAGCACTCCAAAACAAAACTCTACCCTTACTTGAAGATGCATAATATCTGGTAAATATAATGGTGACATTCGTGAAATAATCTATTAATATAAACATTATTTATAAACATAAAACTTTCTAGGACTAATGAAATCTATTTGGAACTCAACTACTTTTAAATCGCGACTTATTTTAACAAAGACTTCATTCTAAGTGACTAAAGAAAACTAATTTGATAAAAAGAAAGCTAGTTTAATTTTTCAAAATTGGTTATAATTTTAATTATGAAATGGAAATTTCTCTCCTTGATTTAATTGTTAATCCATAACCTCTCTAGAATCTAGAAAAGTTGGATTTCCCTGTTCCTTATTACAGATTATCTAAATTTTGTTTTAACTTCCTAAAATATTTTAATCTCAAGCTTATTAAGAATTTTTTGTTACAAAAAACTTTCTCTGTAGAAGTGCTCGAGGAATCTAAAGCACTATTTTTTGGCTACATCTATGAAATTGCTATTAAATTGAAGTGAAAGTTGGAATAATCCATGCTTTACAAAAGTACTTTGCAAAGCTGAATTATTCAATTTTGTATATATGCTTAAATAATAAAATATTTAAACTTAAATATACAACTGCATAAACACTGGTTAAATAATTACAAGCTTTATATTCACTTCAGACATATGACGAAAGAAATTTAAATTTTTTTAAATTAAGCTTAAAAAAGTGTACTGTTTTCAACAATTAAAACCTTCATATTTAAAGTGATATTTAGTTTTACTAAGTATTAAACATGTGATTAAAATTCTTTCACTTTTAAATAAAACTTCATTTTGAAGTTCCCAATTTTAGGCTTGAAGTTAAAGGTTAAATGTTACAAAATATTAAACACGCGTTACCTTTTAAACAACTTTAAGTGAGGGAATTTTTCTAAATTTCCGCCTTAAAATTATTTAGAAAATTAATGTAAATACATGGGTTTTCAGCATTTGTATACTAATTTTTAAAGAGTTACTTTCTAAAGTTTTGATTCTTTAAAACAAAGTGGAAAGTGGAAGCTTTCGAAAATCTCAATCTTTTTAACGATGTACGCAAACTTAAAACAATGAGATCCGCTGAAATTTTTAGATTTCTTGTAAGCTATTATTAGATATAATAATCCACCATTTAAGTATCAAATTTGCATTAGGGGGTTGAATATTTTAAGTTAAAATGTCAATTGGTCAATATTAAAAATTTGTATTCAGATTATAACTTTACATCACGATTTAACATAATGTAGCTTCCGAACGATAACCGAATGGTTAGGGCACTGATCTTTGGTACTGGAGTTCTTGGGTTTGAATCCCACTGTGGAATGGATGTTTGTAGCTGTTCGGAATCGGCTTTAAGCAGTAAGTCCTGGTCTCATTAACTCTCGTGTTGCAAAAAAGTTGACAGCGTTACACCCCGTCTAAAAAAAAGTTGCTACAAGAAATAGCTTGATAAGCGATTAACTTTTCACTTTTTAAGCTTTATTACAAATGCCGTTATTCGATATCTCTAACAAAACATTTTTTTAAAGAAAAAACTGAATATTTTGCTTCCTAGAAATCTTATAAGTTTTTTGTTTAGTCCCATTCAGTGTAATAAAAATAAAAAGAACATATATTTTTGTCACAAGATATTAAAGTACTTTAGTCCAAATTGTATTAGTGCAGATAGATTAAAATTTAAGTAGATATATACTTTATGAAAAACTGATCTTTCTTAATCGTTAAAATTCCTGTTTAAATTAAGATTTTTAAAATCGCAACATTTCTGAATCTTTTAAACAAATCCCATACAAATATCCGACTTAGAACCTTTAAAACTACACTATTTTCATTTAAGTTTTTGGAACTAAACTTTAAATTCACTTTACACAAAATAGTGTTTTTAAATTTGCTTGCGCTTAATTAAACCATTGCACATTCACTTCAAATTTTCTCGGTAAATGTATTCGACCTACAATGAAATTTTACTTAAATTTCTCGATGTTCGTTTTATTTAGTATTTCAAATTGAACCTTCAATTTTAATGAGATGTCACCTTAAGCGCTAATGAAAGTTTGTTTAGTAGTTAGGTTCGATCACAAATAGTGTTACCAGTTAAATTTTCATAACGTGTGTTCCTGCCAGCAAATGGAAAAACGGTTTAGCTATGTAGGTAAATTGACGATCAGGTTGTATAGTTCATTTCCTTTTACTCGAAGTCGTGAAATCGGAAGGTATATTTGTATACCTGGGCGATATATCGAATTGTGAAGACTATGTTTATATATCGAGACAGCACAATGAGTATGTATTGTTAACTATGTAATTCGTCTTATTTCAAAGACTTTCTCATTGGAAATTGGGGTACTCTTAAATCAATGTAGTCATTCGTTCCGCATTCGAATATATCACAAACTGAATTTGTAATTTAATGTCATTATGCGGTACGTTATATGGATGTTATATAATCCACGTTACACGTAGATATACTTTATAAAGTTACGTTATATACAAATATCATCCAGTCCTATTCTCTAGCCCTAGAGTCCACATGTTGAATCTCGCTAGCTGTATGGTTCGTGATTCACCTCATAACACTTGGACGTTCTGATTCTACTTAAAGCAAAAGGTTCAGATTTCAATAACGAAAGTTTTGTAGTAAACATTTGACAGTTGTCTGCCAAAGATTTTTGACTAAAAGAGCAAAGAAATGTGTACTGTAATTTTAACTGACAAAATTAACATCCGTGGGTATACAAGCTATATTGACTTGTACTATGTCGTTTGTTGTGTTTGAAGTTTTCGTTATTAGAAAGTCAGATGCGATTGGGATAGTCATTTTACACATCTATATACATCCCTTAGGTAACTTCTTCCTGTGCTGCTATATTGTGTATGTATATTAAACTGTTATACGGTACCCGAGTTTGTGTTTATGAATCCCGCTGCAGGCATATTTGTAGCCATTTAAAATAGGCTCTAATGGGTATATCGTTAGCCCTCGTACAGCAAAAAGCAGTTTTGCTCCAAATCCAACTAAACTTGCATTGGAAAATACCGTTGTTTCTCAATTTAATAGATTAATACTGATTAGTTGCTTCCAAATATTGATGACTATATTAAATCTAAATTATAAACTTGAGACTAAAATATGGCAGTTACGATTTCCTTATTGAAACATGTCCTCTTTAGTGATCAGCTGTAATGTCAGAAATGGAATGTCATTGATAATAAATTAATTTTATCTCAACATGTGGACACAGTACTGAGAATTGAGTTGAGTCTTTTCTGAGAATTGAGTTCTATTTGTCCTATAGCAGTACTTAAAGTTACAAAAACCAGTCTTACAAACGTAACACTGAAATTAAATTCGGTCAGACATGGTCAAATATTTCTATTTAAATTTGAACACTGAAGTTAATCTTGATTACAGTAGTCTGTACAAGGAAGTAAAAAGGATTAGAAATAATAAATATGTAAAATTAAAAATAAATTGATTAATTAGTGTCAATAATTTGGTCAATTATTGAAAATGATTTTTTTATATAGCTTTATTTTTAAGATTGTTATTAAAAACCCAATAATGTCGCTTAATTTACTTTAAATTCTTGGTGTAGTCTTAAAGTAAATATGTTGATAAACGCGAATTCTATTAATTTTTCAATGTGGTTTTCAAGTCTCGGAAACTAATGGAGAAATTCTTGATACGCAAAGCAGTTTATGCTTTCAAGTGATGTACCTGACCCAAAAGTAAAATTTCTGATCTAGGCTAACATCAGTATCGATTCAAAGGAAAAGTTTATAAATTGCACATGCAAACATATGGTAGCTCTAGATATGAAATAGATAACTTATAATCTAATGTTAAAGTTTTGTTCACTCTATTGTGTAATAAATTACTATACTTATCTGTGATATAATATCTCCCTCAAAAAATAAAACCTACGATTCAAATAGATTTTAAAATGTTGTATGAAATCTAATCTTTTTAAAATTAAAAAAAATATATTAAAATACAGATAAAAATTTTGGTTAGTTACTGATTGAATAAAACTTTAACAGTTCCGTTATATCTTAATATTAATATAAACTATATAGTAGACGAAAATAACGATATTCTCAGAAATAGGAAGTTAACACTTTAATACAGCATGAAAAATACTATACCCACTCTAGATTCTTAAAACTTGTTATTTAAATCAATTCCTCTTTAAATTGTAAATAGTGTTGAATTTCTTTAAACACTTTTAGAGGGAATTTTGTATTAAGTAGGGATTAACGCCATGAATCTGAACTCCCGTGTCGTTTAAGCATCAGTAGATTATATATTAGTTTAATATAGGTAAGTTTAAGTACCTAGAATTAAATTCTAAATATGTTACATGAGGAATATAAACATTACCCTTTGCACAAAAGTTAATTATACGCAGGTTGTAAAACAAACGGCAACAAGTTGTATGCAAAACAAAAAATCTATTTCTTTAAATAGATTTGACTTTTATTTATTGTTTAAGAGTAAGAAAGTAGTTATTCAAATGCATTTCTTGCAGTTTTAGTTGTTTAAAATCTCAATTCTAGTTTTTGTCCTATAGCTGTACTTCTAGTTAGAAAAACCAGTCTTACAAACGTAACACTGTAATTAAATTCAGTCAAATATTTCTATTTAAATTTGAACACTCAAGTTAGTCTTGATTGCAATAGTCTGTAGAAGGAAGTAAAAAGGATTAAATAACAAAAAATATAAAAATGAAAATAAACTGATTCATTAGTGTCAAGTATTTGGTTAATTATTGAAAATAATTGTTTTTATTATATAGCTCTATTTTTAAGACTGTTAATAAGAACCCAATCATGTCGCTTAATTTATTTTAATTCTTGGTGTAGTCTTAAAGTAAATATGTAGATAAACGCGAATTCTGTTAATTTTTTAATGTGGTTTTCAAGTCTCTGAAACTATTCAAGAAATTAATTAGTTACGATTCTTCGGATTTAAGTTTAAACCCCCGAGTTTAATTAAAATTTTCATTATTTTAGAAGCTCACTGGTCGATACGATAATGAAAAGTGTCGAAGGTATCCGTGGCTCGGATTCGACTTAGAATTCGAAATGTTCCAATTAAGTAATGTTCCCAGGATAAAATGGGGAATGTATTCTATAGTGTTACATGAGCTACGGTCAGACATCAAATGTTTATTTTTAAAGTGCTATGCAATCGTTCCTTGATTACTCGGATATTTTTATCCCTGCCTGTCCTTTAATTGGTTTTTAATTTCTTTGAACAACTTTAGAGGTATTTTTGTATTAGGTTAAGTAAGAATTAACGCCATGAATTTATCAACTCGTTTGTAATTTAATCATCTGTGGATCGTATTAAACGGGTTTAATGTAGGTATTAATCCTAAATACTAAGTATATTACATGAGAAGTTAACGTTTGCGCGAAGGTAACGCTTATTATAAGCATAATGTAAAACAAGTTAAAGAGCCAAGAGTTGTAAGCAAAACAAAACTAAATGTAAATCGAATTTTTAAAATGATTTGACTTTAGTTTAAGAGTAAGAAAGTAGTTGTTCAAATACATTGCTTGCATTTTTAGTCATTTAAGATATCAATTCTAGTTAATTGGTACTTTAGCTGTAATTTGAGTTAGAAAAAGAAATCTTACAAACGTAACACTGAAATTAAATTCAGTCAGACATGGTCGGATATTTCTATTTAAATTTGAACACTGAAGTTAATCTTGATTACAATGTCTGTAGAAGGAAGTAAAGATTATTAGAAATTATAATAAATATAAAATTGGAAATAAACTGATTCATTAGTGTTAAGTATATGGTCAATTATAGAAAATAATTTTAGGTGTTTTTAGGTTTTTCATTATATAGCTCTATTTTTCATATTGTCAATGAAAACCCAATCATGTCACATAATTTACAATAAATTCTTGGTGTAGTCTTAAATTCCTAGTTAAAAGCAAATTGTGTTAATTTTGATTACGGTTTTAAGTCTGAGAAATTATTGGAGAATTTAATTAGTTGCGATTCTTTGGATTTAAGTTTAAAAAGCCCGAGGTTAAAATTTTCATTTTAAAAGCTTATTGGTCGATACTATAATGAAAGGTGACAAAGGTACCTGTGACTCAAATTCGAAACGTTCAATTTAAGTATGTTCCCAGTATGAAATGGGGAATGTATTCTATGGTGTTACGTGAGCAACATTCGGACGTCAAATGACTATTTTTATATAGTTTATATAATCGTTTTATATAATCGTTCCTTGATTACTCTGATTTTTATCCTTGCCTGACCTGTACATTGCGTGATATACTCAACTAATGATTAACACTTTTATATAACACGTGATACACAATGATCTACATTTCATGGGATTTTGTGTCGCATATTAGGTACACGCGTATAATTGTATGTATTGCACATAACAAAGGGTTAAATATCATTAGATTTTGTCAAAATACTGGATGAATTACCTTGAGTTAAACATGTAAGAACACTGTTTGATATTTTATTTATATTAAACTAGAACATAGCCCGTCAGATGACGCGATTAGTGAATTTTCAGTTTTTCAGAAGTGTAAAGTACCCTATGATGCAGGTAAAAATATGGTGTTTTTTGGTTGAGAATTATCTGGTACAAGCTCAATAATTTGTTTATCTCTACTGGCCGTGTGTTAGTTACGAACTTTAATATATCTTGTCATATTAAGTAATAGGATGGACAGTGGAGGTTTTAATATAGACAGTGATTATTTGGCGGTATATATGTCCAAAATTTAGCGAATAGATTGAAAATTAAGAACTTTTTTCGTTTGTTTTTTATACATAACCACACAGTTTTCAAAGTTATTACTGAAACGCTAGATATTTTAGTCCGTGGAATAAAATGCTAGACATATTAACAAATTTTTTTCGAATACCGGTGATAAAATTTTCATTGCAACAGAAAATATATTAAATTTAAAATCGCATACCTAATCTATTAAGAAAAACATAAGAAATTATTTACTTAATTTCAAAGTTCTGTTATAAAACGTATGAAAATAATGTAGGTGATATTTAAATTCAAAATAAATGCTTAAATGACAGGGTTAAAGGAATGTCAAAATACTAGAAAAAATACTGTTTACCTGTTATGTGATAAATTAATAAATATAATCGTCTGCTCTTAATCGGGGAAAATAGGGCTTGAAATAATGGCATTAAACGTTGGAAAAGTGGGGACAGGTTGGATTTTGAACATTTTAGAGACTTACTTTGAATTTTGCTAACATTAACTCATCAAGAATCTAATATGGATGCCCCTGTCCATTCTAGGCCCAACCGTAAATTCGTAAATTAGAGGACAGACGGACAGATAAGTTAGGCTATTATCATATAGGGGATTTTATTTGGATTGCTAATTAATGGTGAAAATACTACTTGGGTTTTATAATCAAGGTTCCCACTGTCCTTAATAGTCCTTAAGAACTCCTTAATTTGAGCTTTCTTTTTCAAGGGCCCTTAAAACTACTTAATTTTTGTCAAAGATCCTTAAAAACTCCTTAATTTTTAAATTGGAATGCATAAATTTCTCCATCTAAAAGATCCACGGTCTCATGTGATTTCCTATCAATTTTCTTGTAACAAAAAGATCAAAGTACAAAGTCAGCTATCCTTTCTTAATAGCTAATAGTCCTGCAGATTTTAATTAAACGAAGCATGGAGGATGGGGTTTGAAGATATTTCAGTTATGGAAGTTTAATTTTCCTTGCATTGAATGTAATAGAAAAGTCTAACTTTCTTCTTTCCCAGGCAACGCCGGGTATAATCAGCTAGTATGTATATATGTATAAATATATACATCAGTCATTTTTAAACCCTCCAGAAAGTGCTGTTTATAATGTGTTTATTCCAAATTTTTTAGTTTTATCACTCAAAACACTTTAATGTACATTTTTCAAAATTAGGTTTTGTCAGATATTTTATTGTAAGTTTTAGGCATTTTAAACTTAATTCTGAAATATTGTAGCGCATTAATTGAACATGCTTTGTCTGGTTCATAATCATTAAAATATGTTCCTCAGGAGCTAGGGTTTATGCCGTGTATTTAAAGTAGGTCCTTTTAGAAAGTTACTTTGGTCCTTAGAAAATTCTTAGTCCTTAATTTTTGTTCTGAAAAAGTGGGAACCCTGATAATACTTTAATACAGACTTTTGACGTGAAGTTGGTGTATAAATGTTGTATACTTGCATGTCCTTAATGTAAATAATTACAAGGATTGTGGAATGAAGCTGTTAAAGTGAGATGCTAAGACATTCATTCCCATAGATCTGAAAGTCATCAATTGAGTATTTAAGGATACATTGAAATTTAAAGAAAATAAAATCCGTAATTCGTGATTTTTTTCTAATGTCATAAATTTTTACCCTAACAAAATGAACATACCCATTTAGCGGCTTCACACAAAATTATGTCTAAGAGCTAACTGAGTTTAAAATAAAACTCTTGTAGGGTTATAGAAATATTTTTAAATGCACAATTCGAGGGGGGGGGTAAAACCATGAAATTCTAGACGTTCAAACGATGCAAGACTATACCAAAGAGAATTACGAACTCTACAGAACTTAAAATTCATTAAAATAGTCCTCATAGATTTTGAGATGTTTTAACACTGTATGCGGGTCAAGTACTAGTAAGTTTTCTGACGATTGATACATGAGCGCGGGTCACGTACTACTACGGGTTAGTGTAACATGGTTTTTTGTGGGTACAAAATTAATGGTATATACAAGAAAACGAAGCCGAATGTTGTCTACTACAGATATTCAGGAAAATTAGAAATAAAAATTAGTTTTTACATTGTTAGTTTTGATTGCTATTTTAATTTATTTATAATGTAAGAATGTTTATACATAACATCGGAAACTAAAACTATATACTATTCGTATTTGATTTTTCATATTTAGGATACTATAAATTTATGCACTAAAATATATATATTTGTTTACAAAAATCTTATTGTATATTCTATTTATATATGCTCATGTATTTCAAGATAAAATACGAAAAGATGGATAAAAATTAAATAATTTTTGATCTATTGAGATTTAACTGACTGTTTACGCACAAAACGCCCACTCCCAGTACAATTCCTCTGCGAAATGTACCCCTCCCCACAATGTGTAAAGTAGCCTTCCCATTATGGCCAACTGTTCACCAATCCAGGACTGGTGCTGATGGCTACCTTGAATGATGGTTCACGAGTTGCCTCCACGCACTGGGCCACTAAATGAGCAGAACGCGTGTAAGCATAAATGGAATCTACTAGGCACTTTTGTAGCTCATGGTGGTTGCCTTTGATCTTTGCAGTTAAATCCCTTCCGAAGCCATCCCTACCGCAGCCATGTCTGCCATCGTCGACATCGATAAGCCATACAACCTCCAGACGGTGTTAATGGCTTTCAGTGGACCATAGTGTGACCTTTAAAATCTGCGCGATGTATATTATATAGCTCTAACACTGTTTTTAGTTTAACTCTCTTGAGACTATAAATAAGAATTTAACATTGTACTTTCTCAAAATATTTTTTATTAATGTAACTGCTACAATTTATTGTAAGTATTAGATTTCAAACTAAGCACTGAATCATGTACAAACCGTGAAACCTTTATTTCATTTATTTTGCTAGATTTCTTTTAAATGATGTAACATTTTCAATAATTAAAGATTTTAGAGTAAACTCAAATTGAATTTGAAGCAAAAATTGGGCTTTCATTCCTAGATATGTCTTTGAAGAATAATTCTGCCCAAACGTCAGATAATGCCCTTATTTATTAAAATTCTACGAATAAGATAAAATGGAAAATTAGATTAAAAGTCGATTTCTATTGGATTTAGATAGGGAATTTACCTTTAGAGTATAATTGTATGAGGAAACAGGAATTCTCTTTAGAATTTTTAGATTTTCAGAGTGCAAGTTTGGATGCCCAATGCGTTAAACATGCAAGACATTAAGAATAAATGAGCAGAACGCCTGTATGCATCCATAGAATCCAATACGCACTTTAGTAGCGCATGCTGGTTGCCTTTGATTTTTGGAGTAAAACAGCTTCCAAAGCCATATGTCTGTCATCGTCGATCTTGATAAGCCATACCCCCTTCAGACGGTGGTAGTGGCTTGCAGTGGACCATAGTGACCTTTAAAATCTTGACTTCGGAGATTTCAGTGTAACTCTCCATAAAATATAAATAAGAATTTAAAATTAAACTTTCACAAACTCTATTTTTATTAATGTAATTGTTACAATTTATTGAAAGGATTAAATTTTAAACTAAATACAGAATCATGTACAAATCGCAAAACATTTATTTCCTTTATTTTACTAGATTTCTTTTTAAATTATTACATTTTCAATAACTGAAGATTTTAGAGTAAACTCAAACTGAATTTAAAGCTAAAATTGGGCTTTCATTTCTAGATATGTCTTTGGAGAACAATTCTGCAAAACTTCAGATAATGCCCCTATTTATTCTTAAAATTCTACGAATAAGATAAAATGGAAAATTAGATTAAAAGTTGATTTTTTATTGGATTTAAATAAGGTACTTACTTACTTTTAGTGTAAATTATGAGGAACAGGAGTTCTCTTTAGAATTTTCAACGATTTTCAGAGTAAGTTTCGGTGTACAATGGGTTGAACACAAAAGGCATTGATGCAAGAGTATCTGACAACTTCTAAAGCGAAATACATAATTTAAATAAATTTTCTAAAGGAGTAAGTGGAGTTAATTTTTAAACTTTTCTGATTTTTGATCAGCATGCATGGAAAGTAATGTTTGTGATATTTACTTGGAAATGTTTTCAATTTCAAGGTAAAATCTTAGTTTGTAGTTATTTGAAAACAGTTATTGAAAACGTCCCATACACGTAAAGTTTATATAGTTATTAAAAAGTTTTCTTCAATACTTTGAATAAAAATTATGATATCAAGTGATCGTTAGAAATAGTTAAATAATTAAAATACCACTTTATTTCTGATCAAAGTAACACAATTCCATTAACTCGTGAAATTTGCTGTTCAAAAACGTTAACTTGCGTTCTACAATATCAGATGTCGATAATTTGCGAAGGTATAAGTTTGTTAGAAATGTGCTTGGTTTGATATACTTGTAGTATCTCATATTTATAAACTTTCAAAAATCTTCGTTTTTGAAAACTATAGTTGTTAGTAATTTGTATGTATTAATTATATTAGGTGATGCATATTAAAATACTTTCTTATATTTCATAATTCAGTGTATTAAACCTTATTTCATTTATTTTTCGAGATTCCTTTTAAATGATTTCACTCTTTTCGATAACTACTGAATATTTTAGAGTAATTTTAAACTTCACTTCAAATTAAATTCAAGCTTTCATTTCTAGGTATGTCTATGAGGAATAACTCTACTAAGTCAAATGTCTTGACATATTCTTAGGAATTTACAAATACAATAAAATGAGATCAAATGTTGAAAATATTTTTATCTGGTTTAGGTAATGAACTTGTCTTGTAGTATAATTATATGGAAAACAGGATCTGTCTATAGTTCTGAACGATTATCAGTGTAAGTTGGGGTGCACAATGGGTTGAACACAAGGCATTGAAGCATGAGTTTATCTGGGTACTTAAATATTTAAATAAATTCTCTAAAGGTGGCAGTGGCATTTAAAGTTTCATTTTTGATAAATCTCTATGAAAAGTAATGTTACTAACATATTAACTTAGAAATATTTACAATTTCAAGGTAAAACCTTAGTTTGCTGTTACTTGAAAATAGTTATTGAAAATGTCCTATGCTCGTAAAGTTTATATTTTTATTCAAAAGCTTTCTTTTAGTACTTTGAAAAAATAAAGATATCAAGTGATCGCTAGAAATATAGTTAAATAGTTAAAATATCCCTTTATTCCTAATGAAAATAACACGCAATTCCTTTAATTTAAAGCAAAACTGCTGTTCAAAAAAACAAACCAATCTTTTTTTGCGTTCTACAATGTCGAGTGTCTTTAAACTGTGAAGGTATAAGATGGTTAGAAATGTACCTGGTTTGATGTACTTAAAGTATTTCAAATATTTAACTTCTTAGTTTTTGAATACTGTTTAAAGTTATTAGTAATTGTCTATTAATTATATTAGGTGATGCATATTAAATTACCCTGTTTGATATTTCATAATCCAGTGAAATGTAGATTTTAAAGTGGAATGGTTAGTGTTAAATATAAGTATGCATTTACATATTTTTATAAACTTGCCCATTCTTTTAAGTTTAGTTTTTACAATGCATACTTGTATATATCTTGAAGTTTGAGGAATGGAAATTTTTCACGGAAAGTGCAGTGTTTTCATTTTATGCTTTTCAATATTCTGTTACACAAGTGTTACAACCATTCTTTTCAATCCGAATTCAGTGTTCAATTTCTAAACCTATTCATTGCTAATATGAGAAGCTCACTTTTGAAAAATATTGTTGGTATAAATTGTGAACATCTTAAATGCTCAACTTAAGAATGTTTTGTGGGACTCAATTCACAAATAAAGAAGCATAGAAAGTTACTAAATTTGATATGCTTTTAAATATGTATATTCTCGTACAGTCAATGTTCTTGGTTTTGTTTAATATTGAAATGCTGGCAAATGGTATTGCAAAGCGGTCATAGATCTTAATTTGGTCAAAATTTTTGACTAATTCTTACTAATTTTACTGCAATATATTGTGCAGTGATGATATATATTGAGTAAAACTGATCAATATTGTATTTAATCTGAATATTTTGTATCAGGTTTCAATAGAATGTGCAATTTAAGGAATTGCCATTCTACAGTTAAAATACCTCAATATATTCTCTTTATATTTTTATACGAAAATTAGTTTTGTATATTTCATATCATGCATTCTATATCACGGTTACGAACTGATAAATATTCGTTTATGCCTTTACAAAAATATGGTCATTAGTATTTGTTAAATACTGTTATCACTTATTGTTTTCTGCAAAATTAATATGAAATACTTTTAGAAAAAATATATTATAAGATAGTTTACATTTTAAAGGTAGCTGCATTTGCATCTCTAATTGTAAATTTAATGTGTGAGGTGATATGAAATATTTAAAGAGACTTTAAGCTGTTAATACGTGGACAAGCACATTTTAAATACTCACCTTAAAGAATGTTTTATGGGGCTGAATTCACAAGTAATGGAAGAAAATTAGAAAATTCTACGGAATTTGAGATTCTTTTAAAAATGTTTATTCTATTACAGTCCATGTTCTACTTAAATATTAAAATGCTGACAAACGGTATTGCAAAGAGGTTGTTAATCGATCATAATTTAATCTAGTGTTGACTAATCCTTGATTTTACTTTCAAATATTGTAAAGTGATGATATAAACGGAGTTAAACTGCTCAATATTGTATTTAATCCGAATATTCTGTATCGGGTTTCAATAGAATGCGTCTAATTTATTTAAGGAATTGTCATTCTACAGTTAAAATACCTCAATATTCTTGTATTTTTATACGAAAATTAAAGTATTGTACACGTTATGTCATGCATTTTATATCAGTAACGAGCTTATATTTACTTTTAAAAACGTATATTCTTGTACAGTCGATGTTCTTTTATTTTTGCGTAAATATTGAAGTGCACACAATGGTATTACAAAGCGATCATTAAATGATCTTTGATCGAAAATGTTTATTAATGCTTAATAACTTTTCTGTAAAATATTGTGCAGTGATGATATACATGGAGTATAAATGCTTAATATTGTATTATACTGAAAGTTCTGTGAAATAATTGGAATCTAAAATATTGTAAAAGAGTAAAAATATTTAAAATAGCATGTTTCTAATTTATTCAAGGAATTGTCATTCTAAAGTGAAAAGACCTCCCTATATTATCTTTATATTTTTATGTGAAAATTAGAGTATGGTATATATTCTATCGTGCATTCTATATCACAATTACGATCTGATAAATAATTGTTCATGCTTTTTAAAATATGGTCAGTAGTATTTGACTGAATAATTTAATCACTTATTGTTTTCGGCAAAATTAATTTGAATTTTTAAAAGTTCTTTTATAAAATAGTTTACATTTTAAAGGTAGCTGCACTTCCATCTTTAATTGTAAATTTAAAGTTTGAGGTATTAAAGATTTTGTGAATTTAAACTGTTAATACTTGACATCTGTAACCACTCTCCATCAATTAGTACCAAGTGCATTATAAACAGTAATGTCTATTTTGGATGTTTTAATATCGAGAAATTACTTTAAAATATTATGTCGAATTACTAGAGCTTAACCCTATACTGCGCAGTGATGCATGCATGAATTTAAGTTTAACCGTATATATATACGAAATTAGCATTTGCTTTATTTCTCATCAGTTTGTATAAATTCATCTCGCAGCTTCATTCTGAATTTTAGATGGAAGCAATTGAGAATCTATGAGAAAATATTATTTAAGTTTATTACTATTTTACCTAATATTCTGCTTTTAATTTTTAACCTTTTGAACTAATACCTTCTTTCGTTAATGAAGGTATTAGCTTCAATATTCTTATCAAGGGACCTGTTAATTTATGTATGCATCACACCATTTTTAACATTAAAATTTTTTAAAAAAATTGCCCGAGATTAAATGTGAATAAAAGAATGTAGTTTATAATCGTACAGTGTAGTTAATGTACTGTTGGAATCTCACTCGCAAGTACTTGTAAAGTTATAGTACTTTCCTTTTTATTAAAAGCATTTTGGTACTAAAGGTGAAATATATTTTGAAATCTTATGTATTGTAATACTTATTACAGGCCTGCATCAGACTAAAAATATAAATAAAATAGGTTAATATAAGTTAATTAGCAAATTAATATTCAAAATATTTCATTAGGATAGTAAGTCATTTTTCTGATGCATAGTGATTTAGTATTAAAGTCCATAAACATAACGTTTCAATTACAAATTTGTTCATATCTAGTTCCTTTAATAAACCACATTTGCTGGTTTTGTTAATTTCTAATAGTTGAAAAATCGAAATTTTAAACATCAGTCAAAACATGGAGATCATCTTCAGTACAAATTTTCATTCCCCTTTCAGCTAGATGAATGGAAGGTGATAACTTCAAATAAGTTAATTCTAAGTGGTACGAGAGCTGTTTCAAATCCAAACTGCTAGAAGGTTCATTAGAACTTGTAGCAGATCGTTTCTTTAATGAGTTTGAATGAAATTCTTGGCAAATTCAGAAGTGACGTTAATGCATTACATACTTCAACAGTGTTCCTTGAAAATAAGTCTTAAAAATATGTCCAACTTGTTTAAAGAAGCAGCTGTCAATAGTGACTAAACTTCGTTTATCATTGAGGCGTTTGTGAAACATTCTTAAGTGTTTCCTGGTGTGAACTGTTTACTTGCATAAGCATTCAAGTGATAACGTCATGGGTTTCAGAAATCAACCTTTCTAAAACTACAGCGGTCCCTGCCATAAAGAGACGTAGCAGTGTGAATAATGTAATCACATCTACTGAACTCCTTTCAAAAAATTCAACGAACTTTAATGATCAAGACTCTTACGTCAACAAATAAATTGAACTATAGTCTTGACAACTAGGTAATTACATCATATGTACATGGTTGATGTTTAAATATGAAGAAATAGTAACTAAAATTTTCAAGGTCCTATACATTTCGAGGCAAATGAGCTATTACATGGAAAGCTGAACAATCAAAAGTGAAAGATTAAATTTATATTTTCTGCTTCTGTAAGCATGGACTTTACTCTAGAATGCCAGAACCAGTTTTTCGTTGAACTTTGAATAAAATCGTTGCAACGTCCTTCTCACTTTGTTTTCCTGCTCTACTTTGTTCTTGGTGCATTTGAAATGAGTGCTTTCAGAATCTACAAAAACAGAATACGTAATATAAGTGTGCTGGCATTATAACAGAACATATAGAAGCGGTCTTCACCAATACTACTCATTAGAAGCTCTTCTATTATACAGTCTGAAATAAGCTTCTAGATTTCTACTTCACTTCCGGCGATGGCAAGCATATCACAACAATCTAATAAATACCATTTTCAAACTGCTACAAAGCCACAAGTAAGGCTAAAAGAATTTGAAAGCAAACTGCAAATCAAAGAAGACCAGAGCTTGTAGATTGCTACTCCCAATAAGAACTTAGTGTCGTAAGCGAAGAACTTTCAAACAACTTGAAATCAAACGGTTCCTGAACAATTCTGAAAGAGGAGACTACCATGGACCATTCGACTGATGTTCTTCTGTTTTGCCCCTTAGCTTCATACTAAATGGCATTTCCCTGTTTGAATTCTTACGATTGCTAAACAGGCAGTTGGAATTCGGCATTACAAAAGAATTGCGTAATTACCTATGGATTCGAAACTCCCATACAATTGCAAACTATATGGACTCGGATACGAATGTTCACGATAATTTTAATAAGTGATGCTGCCTGGACACTATGGTTAAACATAGAACTCTATGAACCATTTTGCCGAGATATCCAAGTATTTCCATCAAAAATATTTAGATTATATTCATGTACTGGAGAAATTTTGCTTAGAAAGCAACGTATTTAATGATCCTCATGTTTTAACTGGCTTCCTTAATTTGAAATATACTTAAACAACCGAGAGAACTACTTTTTAATAGTATAATTGTTGTAAAAAGAAATAAAATAGTGCTTGGATTTACAAAAAAAATATCAGTGCAGCTACTTTTACTACTTCTAATACTACTTAAAAACTGTTACAGTAATTTGATTTTTAGCTAATTAAGAGGCTCTGATATGCTATTTTTAACATTGATACAGTATATTAAAAAGTATTTTTGAATGTAAATATGAAACAATGTTATATTCTAAAGTTTATCATTTATTAGTGTCATATTTAAATGTGGCTGTTTTAAATTTTTTACAATATTCTGTACATATTTGATATCTTAATACTGCTTGTTTTGATGTTATATGCTTTATGAAATATTCTGTATTTTAATGAAATGTCTATATTAAATCTATGTTAGCAAATCTAAATATTATTTAAATATGCTTGCTCACAATTGCTAAAGAGTTGGATCTCAACCTATAATTATGTTACAAACATTAATGTAATTATAATTGTTTATATTAAGTTTAAATCGCTAGGCAGTTACTATACATTGAAATAGGAGTCTAGTTTTACTCTCAAATGTGAAGCTAAAATTTAAAGTGTATTTAAGATAAACGTCACTTTCGTACAGTTCTCTAAAATGCTCCATTACATTTAAAATTTAGCTTCCTTAATGTTTAAGATGCTTGAAAAATATTAAATTATAAAATAACCTGTTATAAAAGATTCTTGCTCAATAGCAATATTAACAAAGCTGTAGTCAAATTAATGACTTTACTCTTGAACTGCA
The DNA here is from genome assembly GCA_032207245.1 of Pardosa pseudoannulata. Lineage (NCBI taxonomy): Eukaryota > Metazoa > Arthropoda > Arachnida > Araneae > Lycosidae > Pardosa > Pardosa pseudoannulata. Next base: position 38,047,562 of record CM063497.1, read on the forward strand.
ATTAACAGTTGATCCTCATTACTTTGTCAAACTTTTGACCCTCTTCTGTATTTTAAATCTACAGATATTTTAGTTCATGTAAATTTGTTACTTTATTAAACTACTGGCTCTCCCAGAAAAAAAAATAGTCGGAGAGGAGTGGATTGAATTGTGTCAGCATAACTGACAGAAAAAATTTACTTAAAGCTACTTTGCTATAAAACACTACTTTGATGAGATTGTGTCCTAAGATATACAGTATAATTTTAAATTCTTTAAAACTCCACTACTATAAAGAATCACCACCTTCAAAAAAATGTGATTTTATCAGCATAACTAATGTAGAATCGAATTTGAATATTCGAAGCAATGAGTCTAATATAAAGTAATTAAGTTATTGTTATAAAATACTTCTCCTTCCAGAAAAAATCATGGAGAAAAATGCGGTTGTAAAAGATTAGTGTAATAGCTTAAATTCTTTAGACTATATTGTAGTTAAATACTGCCTTTTCGTAGAAAATAAGCTGAGACAAACATTTAACATGCATATGGAATTTTTGAAAATTACATAACTTTTTTTTAAGGTTAAGCCTCTCCCAGAATAATAGAGGTATGTGTTTCTATCGGTAAGCTAGCTATAGAATAAAATGTTTAATATTTTAGCTATAGGGATGAAAATTTTTTACCTGCTATTGTTATAAAAAATGGTGGAGATGATGTGGTTGTCTAAATGCGATAAAGAATATATTTGGCATTGCTATTGTGCTCCCAACTTAAAAAAAAAGCAGATTGATATGATTGTATCAAAATAATTGTGTTATATGAAATTTAAATTTGACATTCTTATAAAACACTGCCTCCTAATCCAAAAGAATAGTCGGAAGTGATTGTAACAGTAATTGTTATATAAAATGCAATATTTAACATTGTTTAATACTACCCCTTCCAGAAAAAAAAGAGGCGGAGGGGCGATTGCTTCGGCATAGCAGTAATATATATATAATATATAGATATATATATACATAGAATTTAAATTTGATATTGTCATATACTACCTACTCCCAGAAAAAAAAATAGGCGGAGGGGTGATTGCTTCAGCGTAACTGTAATAACATTTAAATTTGATATTGTCAGCAAATACTGCCCACTCCCAGAAAGAATAGGCGGAGGGGTGATTGCTTTAGGAAAACTGTAATATAGAGAATTTATATTTGATATTGTCATAGTATACTACCCACTCCCAGAAAAAAAAATAGGCGGAGGGGTGATTGCTTCTAAAATTTCCCACAAACTTTGTGGAGAGCATGTTAACATAACTGGTATAAATTGTAATTGTAATTGATATAGCATTACTGTCCCTTCCAGAAAGGGGAGGAAATGCATATATAACAGCAGAACATTTTATACTGTAAAATATATATACAGAATTTATATTTGATATTGTCATAATATACTACCCACTCCCAGAAAAAAAATAGGCGGAGGGGTGATTGCTTCAGCATAACTGTAATAAACAAAATTTATATTTGATATTGTCATAATATACTACCCACTCCCAGAAAAAAAATAGGCGGAGGGGTGATTGCTTCTAAAATTTCCCACAAACTTTGTGGAGAGCATGTTAACATAACTGGTATAAATTGTAATTGTATTTGATATAGCATTACTGTCCCTTCCAGAAAGGGGAGGAAATGCATATATAACAGAACATTTTATAGACTAGTAAATATTGAGAAGATTGCTTCATAGTAATAAACAAAATTTATATTTGATATTGTCATAATATACTACCCACTCCCAGAAAAAAAAATAGGCGGAGGGGTGATTGCTTCTAAAATTTTCCACAAACTTTGTGGAGAGCATGTTAACATAACTGGTATAAATTGTAATTGTATTTGATATAGCATTACTGTCCCTTCCAGAAAGGGGAGGAAATGCATATATAACAGCAGAACATTTTATAGACTGTAAAATATATATATATATATGTAATTTAAATTTGATATTGTCATAATATACTACCCACTCCCAGAAAAAATAGGCGGAGGGGTGATTGCTTCTAAAATTTCCCACAATTTGTGGAGAGCATGTTAACATAACTGGTATAAATTGTAATTGTATTTGATATAGCATTACTGTCCCTTCCAGAAAGGGGAGGAAAATGCATATATAACAGAACATTTTATACTGTAAAATATATATATGTAATTTAAATTTGATATTGTCATAATATACTACCCACTCCCAGAAAATAAAATAGGCAGAGGGGTGATTGCTTCTAAAATTTTCCACAATTTGTGGAGAGCATGTTAACATAACTGGTATAAATTGTAATTGTATTTGATATAGCATTACTGTCCCTTCCAGAAAGGGGAGGAAATGCATATATAACAGAACATTTTATAGACTGTAAAATATATATATATGTAATTTAAATTTGATATTGTCATAATATACTACCCACTCCCAGAAAAAATAGGCGGAGGGGTGATTGCTTCTAAAATTTCCCACAATTTGTGGAGAGCATGTTAACATAACTGGTATAAATTGTAATTGTAATTGATATAGCATTACTGTCCCTTCCAGAAAGGGGAGGAAATGCATATATAACAGCAGAACATTTTATACTGTAAAATATATATATGTAATTTAAATTTGATATTGTCATAATATACTACCCACTCCCAGAAAATAAAATAGGCAGAGGGGTGATTGCTTCTAAAATTTTCCACAATTTGTGGAGAGCATGTTAACATAACTGGTATAAATTGTAATTGTATTTGATATAGCATTACTGTCCCTTCCAGAAAGGGGAGGAAATGCATATATAACAGCAGAACATTTTATAGACTGTAAAATATATATATATGTAATTTAAATTTGATATTGTCATAATATACTACCCACTCCCAGAAAAAAAATAGGCGGAGGGGTGATTGCTTCTAAAATTTTCCACAATTTGTGGAGAGCATGTTAACATAACTGGTATAAATTGTAATTGTATTTGATATAGCATTACTGTCAATTCCAGAAAGGGGAGGAAATGCATATATAACAGAACATTTTATAGACTGTAAAATTATAAAACTGTAAGATTAATGTATATATATATATATGACTGTATCAATATAACTGATATAGAATGAAATGTTAATTTTAACTAATTATCGATATTTTTTCTGATTCTTAAATCTTAGAGGATACTGTTATCTTACATAACTCTATAGGATGCAATATTTGGCATTGTTAAAATATAGTACCTCCTACCAGGAATAGTAGAGGATGTTATTGCACCAGCATAACGTAATTTGTGGAATATAAAATTAGTTTATGGATACCTAATGTAAATTTTATGATTCTTTAAAAAAAATTCATAAACTTCCTGTAGAGGATATTGTTTTAGCATAACTAACATCGAATGTATTTATATTTGGCATTTCTATAAAACTCTGTCCCCTTTCAGAAAATAGGTGGAGGGGTAGGATTGTATGAGTGTAACGATTACATAGATTGAAATTAAATTTTTAATCGTACGTCAATATATTTTAACAGTAATATACAAATCCTTCCAATCCAAAATATGTTCATGAATAGAGGATATGGTTGGCTTAGATTAAATGTAACATCCAATAAAATTAAACATTGTTATAGTGTTCCTCCAATGGAACAAATTGGAGTAGTATGATTGTATTGTTATTGTATCAGTATGACTGATAAAGAATGAAATTGGACATTGTTGTATAAAACTGCCCCTCCCAGAAAAAAAAATTGGCGGAGGGGATACGATTGTAACAGCCATAATTGTGATATAGAATGCAATATTTAGCACTGTTGTATTATAACACTGTCCCCTCTCAGAAAAAAAAATAGGCGGAGGGGATGCGATTGTAACAGCCATAATTGTGATATAGAATGCAATATTAAGCACTGTTTTACTATAACACTGTCCCCTCTCAGAAAAAAAATAGGCGGAGGGGATGCGATTGTAACAGCCATAATTGTGATATAGAATGCAATATTAAGCACTGTTGTATTATAACACTGTCCCCTCTCAGAAAAAAAAATAGGCGGAGGGGATGCGATTGTAACAGCCATAATTGTGATATAGAATGCAATATTAAGCACTGTTGTACTATAACACTGTCCCCTCTCAGAAAAAAAATAGGCGGAGGGGATGCGATTGTAACAGCCATAATTGTGATATAGAATGCAATATTAAGCACTGTTGTATTATAACACTGTCCCCTCTCAGAAAAAAAAATAGGCGGAGGGGATGCGATTGTAACAGCCATAATTGTGATATAGAATGCAATATTAAGCACTGTTGTACTATAACTCTGTCCCCTCTCAGAAAAAAAAATAGGCGGAGGGGATACGATTGTAACAGCTTAATTGTGATACAGAATGCATTATTTAATATTGTTGTATAGTACTGCTCCCTCCCAGAAAATGAAATAGGCGGAATGTATGCGATTGTAACAGTAATTGTGAAATTGTTTAAAATTTAAGTTGTGTATCAACATATTTTTGATGTTTTGTAATAGTCGCCTCTGGTTAAATATTGAGGCAATGGATTGTATTTGCCTAACTGTGAAATCTGAAAAGAAATTTAAATATTTGAAGCATGTGATTACATGTATTTTCCATAAAATACTGCACTTTCCCAGAAAATCAGTTATAGGGTATGTGTTTATATCTGTAACAGATACAGAACATATTAACTTAAAATCTTTGGTCTATATTGTACTAAAATATTGCCCCTTTTTGAAAAAATCAACAGAGGCAACCACATCTGTCATGAAAATTAAAATTTAACTATTTTTTTAAGATACTAAATCCTCCCAGAAAAAGTAGGTGGTGGGGTAGTGTTGTATAAGCATAACTGATATACAATGAAATTTTAGTTTTTAATGTCAATATACTTTGACCAGTATTGTTATAAAAATCTTCCTGATCAAGGAAGAGTTGATGGGGAGGATATGGTTACCTAAGCATAAATGTAAATTCAATGTAAATTCAATATTGTTATATCTTTATCTAAGATAATAGGAAGGTTTGTGTTTGTATTGTGACTGTATCACCATAACTGATATATAATGTAGTTGAAATTCGTTGTATAATAATGTCCCCTCCCAGAAGAAATGGGTGGTGTTGAATTATAACAGCTCAACGAGATATAGAAGAAATTTAAATGACATTCATAACAGCTAAATTTTTAAAATTTATAAGGTTTTTTTAAAACAGATTTTTGAAATTTTCTGAAATATTTGAATTACTTCAGATGCATTTCTAATGGTCATATACCTTCAAAATTATTGATATTTCACTTTTTATAGTATAAAATAAAAGAAAATTGTTTAAAAGGAAGTTCAACAGAAAAACTCTTTTGAAACTAAGTGATATATTTTTAACAGTTGAAAATGCATGTTAATACTCTTTCCAAATGTTTCTTAGCTGCTTAAGACGTTAGCTATCTTTTGGTCTATGTACTAAAATGTAACCTATGAGTAAACATAATTTATACTTAAGACGAGTTAAGAATATTAAAAGTTATTTTGAAACTAAGGATTTACTTTGAAATTATAACTTACTCTATTGATGCATTCTTAATGTTATGTTTGCAACAAATTCTGATATTCCACTGTTCCTTTAGTTATCTTTTCTTTTCCCCTTATATAAGTACATTTTCAGTTTTAAGAGGGCAGTTTAGTTATGGGATAAGGTAAACTGGAAGAAACTATGTTTAATTGTATTAGACTTTCTCATCAGGCAACCTGAAATTAATATCTAGAGTGTGAATGATTTGCAGTTAAGATTGCGGTGTATGGTTTGCCCTTAAGCTGTTTCTATCATCCTTACTTTTCGATTTTACAACTAGTACATGAAATTTTTTAATTATAAATGTAATAATATCCTTCCTAGTATTTCAAACTTTTGATAAACGATTGGGCTAAATTTATTTAAAGGCTACTTTTATTAAAGTGAAAGGGTCACTTTTTAATTGAGTTATATGCAATAAGAACATGCTACATATATTTTGAGAATATATTTTACTTAAATTATAAAACGCCATTTTATAAAAAGTTTAAATTTAACTTTTCTTTTCTATATTTTCGTTAATAGTAACATTAGTAATTTAATAAATGATATATAAAAAGGAAATAAATCAATTTGATGATTTACAATAAATTGCAGTAAATATGGGCGATGCAGTTTTTCTTTTGCTAATATTTAAGATCTCTAATTTGGTTATTTTATTGGACATCAGGCCAGGTGAATTTTCATCTACGCACTTCCTCCACTTCCCAAAATTTATTTTGAAAACGGGGGATAGAAAAAAGCAAAGTGTTTTCGCAAAAAGAGCATGTCATGGCGTGGCGTCATTTGAAAAATGTTAAACATGATGATTTTCCCTACTAAATTGTACTTCATTTTAAACTGATTGCATCGTTTGGTGATCGACCTCAAAACAAATATTTATATTTAATTTTGAATGCTTATACGTTAAAAGGCAAATTTACTTTTATTTTTCGATTTTACTCGAATGACTAAAACTGCCTTGTGACCTAATTTCACTGACATTGGAAGCTACACACATTTGTCGCATTTTGAGTATGCATTTTAACCATTTGAAGTTTGCTCTTTTCTGTATAGCCCAGTTTAATAAATATTAGAACTAAAAAGTTCACACCGACTCGTCCATTTTTAATATTTATTTAAAACTTGCATTAAATAAAATAAAACTAAAGATATAGTGCGTCACACGTTAGACAATTATAGTGTTAAGTTCACAATTTGTTAGAATCCCCCCACACACATACTTCGAATTCTTGTTTCTAGCTATTTGTTATCCGTCCTATCTGTTAAAATTAGTCTTCATGGAGATAATTAACTATGTTTATAATTAACACCCATATTATTAATTTATCTTCTCAAACAATGTTTAAATGATTGATGGTCTTAAAATCAGGTCAATGAGAATACTGTATTTTGACGAAATATAAACATAATTTTTTAATGTTTATAAATATTTGCACCATTGGTTACATTCCGAAACCGATTGTTTTTAAACTGAAGTCAACCGATTCCCTCTGCCAGTAAAATTTTTTTAATGTAGTATAAGGGAAACTATATAAATCGTCAGTTTATTTCGAGATTATGTTTGCTTTGTATCTTCAAGTCCGAAAATATCTTTAGAAATCATGTCTGTGCGTCTTTACGAACAGTCTGGGTCACATGTATTTCAACCAGGTTTTGAATGCTTATATTACATCATAATTGTAGTTCTGCAGTAGAAATTCAAAATTTGACTACAAACAGAAGTAATTTACTTTATACTTCTGGTAAGTGAATTGTTTTCAGTTACACTCGCATAGTTAAAATCACATTTTATATTTTTCTGGACGCTGAGAGATGCTGAAGGTTCCAAAGAATCTAAATGATCAGAGAAACCCATTCGGACCATTAAACATTTCGAATTTCAAATTAAAGCTTATTAGAAACCTCATAATTAAAAATGAATCGTATTCCACTTAACACACCTACCCTACTAAAAGTATTGTAAAGAAATGTTTTAAGGCTGTGTTTATGCATTTTGGAAGCTGTCTTGCGAACTCCTTAACTCTGAATTTATTTAGACTATTTAAATTTCCGAATTTTACTTCACTTAAAATGCAAAAATAAGGTGTTGAGAAATATTGTGACTATAGATGCAACTATCGTCATCACCTATAGTTTTCTTTTGTTATTGTCCTCAAAATATCACAATACTAAAACCACTTTCTTTTATGAGTATATTAAGAAGTTGAGATGAGGCTACTGCACTATATTAATGGCAGAATAACGCCCACATTTCAGAACAATCCTTTGCAGGAGGATTTCTCCAGCTGCTCGGATAAATATTTCGTGTTAAATTCGCTGTATTAAAGCTTTCATATTACGTAAATTGAAATACTTCTTGTGATGATTTTTGCCTAATTTTGCACTCTTCTTAAATATTACTTAAAGATTATTACTGTATGATTTTCAGCCTACGTAAATTTAACAATTTTTGTTTTTTACGAGAAGAGAATTGTTACGACCACGCAGTTAACACACTGTGTGCTGTTACTTTTCTCAGCAGAATTGTACCTGGAGCTGGCGCTTCGCGCGTCAATTTAGTTATTCTGTTAAAATCTCAATAGATCAAAAATTTAATTTTCTAACCAATTTTTCGTATTTTATATTGAAATCTATGAACAAATAAGTAGACAAATAAACAAATATATATATACATATATCATTTTTGAAAGGATAAATGACAATTTTAAATATAAATCGTTTTTTAATGAACCTTCCCGTTCTATGGTTCCGCATAGACTGATGTAAAAACTAGTTTTTGTCTACATTTTTCAAGAATATTAGAAAACAAGGACATTGGGCTTCGTTTTGCTGTATATACCGTTATTTTTATACCCACAAGCAATGTCACACTAACCCATAGTTGTACGTGTTCCGCGCTCAAGTATCAATCGTCAGAAAACGCACAAGTACGCGTCCCGTATACACTGTTAATGGCAGAGTAATGCTCGCATTTCAGAACGATCCTTTGCTGTAGTAGGGATTCTACAGCTGCTCAGATAAATATTTTTAGTGTAAAACTCGCAGTATTAACACTTGTTACGTAAAAGTTAAATACATTTTATTGATTGTTGTGCAATTTTGCAACCTCCCTTCCGCTATTCACTTATAGGAGAATATTTTGTTTTTCAGCCCCCGTAAATTTAACTATCAGTTTTCGTTTTTCATGAGAAGAGAATTGTTTCGACAAGCTCCCCCCCCCCACACACACAAAGTTAATGCAGTTAAGCAACTCTGAAAAGTTTTAACTCATACAATTTGTTTATTCCTCGCTTGAAATTTTCACCCTCTTACAGTCAAATTGTTGCAATCAAAGAATTATACTTAATGTAAATCCTTCTCGTTCTCGTCAAAATGACGGGATGAAGTTTCATCCTCTATTTCTCACCCCTGTGATATTTCCGACCTGGAGTGTTCAGAATATTAAAACTAACCATTTTTCTGTATCCGGAATCATTTTTTTCTCAACTTATACAGATCGCAGTGCCACACTAACTAGCATGTAGCCCGTCATGACGGGATAATGAGATACATGCTTCATTGTCCGTGACTTTATTTTTCGAATTTAACTTAATAGTTTAGAATTATCTCTGAAAGTTCTGGAAATAAAATATAAAATTAACATTAAAAAATATTTACTGACAATATATTAGTTGCCAACTTTATCTTTCCATAATACGTGATATAATGGACACCATAGGTTTAATGTTGAGTGATTATTTGGTGGTATATAAGAATGATGTCCGAAATGTAGCGAAACGCTTGCAAACCGTGGGGTTATGTATAAAAGCACAAACGAATCTAAATTTTTAAAGATACATAACTTAAACGCTAGATATTTATTAGTCGTGAAATACTCCTACACTTTTAAGAAAAGAATTTAATACCATTGATAAAATTTTCATTGCAACACAAAATAAATTTCAGGATGAAAATGTAGTCGATTTTAATATTTAAAAGTTTATAACTAACAATCTATACGAATAATTTTTTTTTATTCAGAATTTGAAAAAATGAACTTCATATTGAAAAGTTCTATTTGAAAATACGAATGGGTACTTCATTTTATCGACATGAGATATGAAGAATCCCTATTCATAGAATAAACTTTTGATGCTGTGGGCTTAGCTGAAATGTTTCTACTATTGTGCAGTTGTCCTCAGTGACCTACTTCCATAACCCTTTAAACCTTGATTGTAAATGATTAAATTCCTTTTCACAATAACATTCTGCTTTCTTGGTCTCTCACAAAGCTAAATGTGTTTTAAAAGAGGTATTGTAACTATTGACTTACGGGGCATCACGGACTACTCCCGAACAGTATAAATGTATCACTCGTTAAATACCCCTGTCTTTTACCTTGATTTTAAGCAGTATCTTGCAGTGTACGCCTAGGTCATGTAAGAAATTTCATGTCTAAATCTGTACTTTAAATTTAAGAATCGGTATAGCGGGCAGGATCATAGCCATTCCTTCAGATTCTCAAATGTTTTGTTTCTAGTATTTTTACTCTAAAACGTTGAACATATTTTTTACAGCAAATGAATAAATTACATTCATGAAAAACAATTTCATTTATTATAAACCTTCACTTTATAGTACTATGTTTAAGTTATATATTAAAATTTAAAGGATATAAAATTAAATCTAAAAGCTTCTAGCCAAAACGTTAGTTTCTAAAGGAAAGAACATATTAAAATTTTCACGTGAATTAACCACACTTTGGTCACAAACTAGCAATATTGTTATCTACACATTCCAAAAGTTTTGAGCACTTACAAAGTTCTACTTTAACTATCTAATAAATTTAAGTAAACTCCATTCAACAGATTTGCTTTCTCCTATTTATTACACAAATTATTTATGCATTGTTCTTTTTCTGTGAACAGTAAGCTGGCTTATTTCAGTGATTATGCTTGAAGAAAAATATGCATATTAACTTAAAGATAACTGAATAATTGCAATGATTGCAAAATCAAGTTACGGAAGCCATTAGTTTATAATTAAGTGATTTTACTAATACATGAAGTGGGGCATTTTAATAATTTAAATTTAACATCTAATACATATATAAATATAATTGTCTTTGTTTCGTTCTCTTTGACTTTCAGATGTTTTGTCTAAATGCTTTTAAGCCAAAGTGTCACAGGGTTTTACAGCAAATACATAAATTAAAATAGTGTAAAACAGCTTTATGTATGATAAAGCTTTACTTTATATTACTGTTTACTTGGGATTAGCATCTCATCACAATTTTTTTTTTCATACGCACCATTCTGTGATTCTTAAAAACAGTTGAACACAATGAAGATACGTTTTTATGTTCAATGTTTTTCAGTTTGTTTTACAGACCTACAATAAAACGTAACTTTAAGATATTCATTGCTATATATTTAGAAAAGACTGGCTTTAATGAGTTAAGCTTAATTCTACACAAGTGGTCAGCTGGACCATACCACATCAGTTTTGTTTGGCTACGAGTATTAGGGTTTATTGATTTGCTACACGAGTGATAACGATACCTGGTTTTTCTGCAGACTTTAAAGCAGAATTCGAATGGCTACGAATATATACCAGTAAAGTGAATCAAACCAGCAAACTCGAGTACCGAAGACCAGGTGTCTAACATACGAACACGATAAAGGAAAATGGGTAGAGGTTCACCTAATGATGTACATTTGTAAAATTGCAATAACCCAATTTTAACAGTTATCGATAATGAGTATTCCTCTAGTGTATCCATAAACGATGTAGATTGTATACTTTCAGCTGTGAATTTTATCAACGTTGAAGTGTACCTCATTTTATTGTTCATTCTAAACTGTTTTTGGCAAGAAACGTTTTTATTTACATGAAGGTTATTAAAACTCAATTTTACTATTGATAATCCTTAATTCTTTGGACAAGTATGCTTAACGGAATTCACACCTGTGTATTCCAGTACCGGAATGCAAGGTGGAGAGATGTATCGATATATCCCAAAATAACAATGAGAATTTAATTAGTAACAGTGTTATTGATCGAAACTACTTATTAAACAAAATTTCATTAGTGGTTAAGGTGACATCTCCTTTAAATGGAAGCTTCTTGTTTCTCACCGTGTCATACCGTAAATGCATTTGATTTTCTGCATTTTTTCATACGTATTTATTAGCTTCGGAGAATTGACTTTGTTTCTGAAAATAAAACCTTTCTTAAAAGTGAAAAGGTAAGCTTGTTTCAAGAATTTTAGATTCCACACATGTGCTCTGACTTACAGTTGAGTTTCATAATTTTGAGTATTTGGTGAACAATTAAGCATGATTCTCCACCTATCTAAAATTAAGTAGTATCGAAAATTTTGCTCCAGGTGACTGAATCCGCAAACAGCTAAAGTGGGCTTGACTGAACATGTGGGTGTCCCTTGCCAAATAGCCGATAAAGTGCGAAGTATGGCAAATCGTACTATTTACTGCTACCTTTGCCGTGTCATTTTTAAATTTTTGTTCATTTCAGAGGAGGCTCTTTATGGAACCCTTTATTGACGTGTGAAATGCGCCTAATTCTCATCGGGTTATAAATATTATGAAATTAATTGCATTCATTAGGTGGTCAGCAGTGATTTCACTGAAAATTCAAACCAGTAAGACTATTTCAGTTAGAATATTGTTTCTTGTTAGTTTAAAGCACCATTTTCCGGTAGTTCATTATGTCTAATTATTTTTATAATTGGAGTTGATTATCTATAAAATTAAATTACCATTTTATAATGGGTTTCTGGTTAGTTAAGTACGTGTGTATTTATAATTTTTTAAAGTGCTTTCTTCGATTTTCATAAATCGAAATTTCGGTCTTAGCCATTGAAGTCTAGAGTCTAGAACTATATATTAATTGTACCTAAATTATCGGGGGCAAGTTGGGAGGGGGCTCTGCCACTGTAGATTAATAAAATTTAATTACCATAAATCTTAGATAAATAGTTAAGTATATTAAATGCAATTGCATTTTGCAATTTAATTTTATTTGAGTAATTTATTTTGAAATTAAAATTGTAATTATATATTGGTGAAAATGTATTTATTATTAAAGTGATATCGGAAGGTTTGGTTTATTTGTATGACCGGAGGCGGAGTTCAGTATTGTTTTCTATAGCTACTGTGCTTCAGTTCATTTTGTTTATTGATAACATACAAAAAACTATGAAACTGCTAGTTAACTGCAACATTACGGACGTGTCAAGTTTAAAAAATGTTCAACAGTATAAATTCCAAATTCTTTGCCGAACGATGGCCGATTGGTTAGGGTGATGGAATTTGGTACCGGAGTTCGTCGGTTCGAATCCCATTGTAGCATGGATGTTTGTAGCCGTTCGGAATCTGCTTTAAGATGTAGGTCACGGTCTCAGTAGCCCTCGCGTTTTAAAAAAGGAGATGATAGCAAACCAAAACCAAATTAATCTTTAAATGTAAAAAAATACTAACATTTTAATATTCTTTAAAAATTTGAGCTATATCTATGCGATAGTTTTTTTTATTGGTTTTAAAGCTTATAAAACGGAATTTTTTTTTTTTTTTTTTCAAAAATCTGTAATTATACTATGAATCTCGTACACAAGTAAGGTTTTTTAATGCTTCATTTTAACTTTTAATTACATTAAATGTTTACAAATAATATGTAAACAATATTTATAAGAATTGAAGTATAATTTCACTAATTTACCCCGTTTGTAGGCATTATTTGCACTATTGTATTTTACATTTTCCATAGTTTACTATAAGTATAGCTACGTTATTTCTGTCAAAAACCTACTCCCGCTCATAACACAGGTTACTTAATGCGAAACGGTTGGCGCAGTTGGCGTCATTTAAAAATCCTAAAGAAAGAGGGAGCATCGGGTTCTTCAGTAGTACCGCTAAAGTGTTTAAACATTCCATTTGAAATACTAAATAAAATGAACACGGAGAAAAGTAGGCAGAATTTCATTGGTCTAATGTATTTACCTAGAAAATTTGTAATCAATAGGTGTAAGTGTTTACTTTGAGTGAAAGGACGTTTAAAAACTAGTGTGAGTAAAGTGAATTTAGAGTTTTCAGTTTCTTTTAAAAAACTGATACTAACTGAAAATGTGTAGCTTTAAAGGTTCTAATTCTGATATTTCTATGGCATTAGTTTTAAAAGATATAAAAATGTTGAAATTTTAAAATCTTAATTTAAACATCGAACTATTGATGGTTTAAGAAAGGTGATGGGTTTTTCATAAAGTACATCTCTACTTAAATTTTAATCTTCCTGCGCTAATATAATTTGGGCAAAAATACTTTAATATTTTGTGACAAAAGTTTTTTATATTTCTCCCACTGTAGGGGAACAAGTTAAAAATTTATAGAATTTCTATGAAATAAAAAAATTCACTTATTTAAATGGTATAGATATTGTATAACGGCATATGTAATAAAGCCAAAACAAGTGAAAAGTTTATCGTTTATCAAGTTATTTCTTCTAGCTACTTTATTAAAAGGGGGTGTAGAGCTATAGTCTACTTTTTGCACCACGATGACTAATGAGACCAGCACTTTCTGCTTAAAGCCTCTTCCGAACAGCTACATTCATGCTGCAGTGGGATTAAAATCCACGAACTTCAATAACAAAGATCAGCGCCTTTACCATTCGGCCGTTACGTAAGTTTAAATCGTGGTGAAAAGTTAAAATCAATTGGTCAGTATTACAAATTTGTATTGAGATTATATTTTTAAAAAAACTGGACCTCTTACTGCTATATTTCTGATATTTAAGTAGATGGATTATTATATCTAATAATTGTTTACAAAAACAGAAAACTTTCAGTGGAACTCATTTGTTTTAAGTTTGCGTACAGTATTAGAAAGGTTAAGATTTTTGAAACAAACTCCCACTTCGCAAGCTTTTGTTATATTTACAAGGTAAGCCTCTTCCTGTGTTAATATAATATGCATGCAATTTTATAAGCAGAAGTGAAATTATAGTAACATTTCATCCAAAAGTTTTTCTGTCTTACTGATTACATTTTCTTATGTTGTCGGCCAGCACCTGGAAAGAATTTCATGATGTAGATAAACGAGTCACATCGATCAAGTGTCTTTACTCCAAGTCAGGAAATCTGAAAGTAAATGTATATCGGGGTTTTATATCGGATCGTAAAGACTGTTATACATCGTGATGCTATATCGCATATGCGCTGATACTCCTCGCAGAGAAAATTTCACACCGGAGATGGGTTTTAAAGCTTCAATCGGTATAGCTATATCGGCGTTCATTCCATATCGGAATACATCGTCAGTTTGGACATCGGTGTCACGATATAGCATGTTCTATCGGTATTTTGGGATCTATCGATATATCGCTCTTTTTTTATTTATTACACTAACATCCGTGGGTGTACAAGCTATTATGCCTAATTGGTCGTTTTATATACTTGTAGAATATTCTCGTAATTAGAAACTGTTAAGATTGTGTTACAGCCGTTTAACACACGTATATTGTGACGAAGATTCGAATGAACACAGTTTAGCCTAACAAATTTATTGAAGCCAAGTAGCAACTCACAACTTTACAAGATCGGGAAGTTGCCTACAACTTGTGAGTCACCTTTTATACCCAAACAGAATATTCTTGGAATAACTAATTTACGTAATAAAGATTTAGAATGTTAGAGAACATAAGGAAACAATAATCTATTTTTAAATTAAAAATCGATACTTTGGATCAACCGCCATGGTGGGCACCAAACCACACTTTGTGCCTGGATCTCGTGCTCTGATCATTCGGCCACTGAGCTCGTTGGCGCAAGATTTTTTTTATGCGGCAATATAATCCACTAGGTAACTTATTCCTATGCTCCTATATTTTCTATGTATTTTAAATTCTACTGTACTAGAGTTTGTGGGTATGAATCCCGCTGCAGGCATGGATGTTTGTAGCCATTTAAAATAGGCTTTAATCAGTATATCATTTGCCTTCATATAGCAAAAAGCTAGAAAATACAATTGTTTCTCATTTTAGTTTAATTCTAGATTCATTTCTGGCAAATAATGAATATAATAAATCCAAATTATTCTCGAGACTAAAATAGGGCAATTGAGATTTCCTTATTGCAAGCTGCCTTCTTAGTAATCAGCTGTCACTTCAAATATAAGATGCCATTTATAGTATAAATGCATATCTCATTTCCTCTTAACATGCAAACACACCGAGAATAACAGTACTGAGAATTGAGTCTTTGGTACACAGAACAATTTGTCATAATTTCAAGTGATGTACTTGACCAAAATGTTAATTTATACACTACGCTCAAAACATCAGTATAGATTTAAAGGAAAAATTATAAATTGCACTAGCAAACATATGGTAGATTTAAATAAAGCTCATTTAATATAATCTAATGTAGAATTTTAGTCAACTTCATTGTGTAAACTACTATACTTACCTGTGTTATAACCTTCCCCACCAAACTAAAAAACAAATGATTCAAATATATATTGAAATATTATGTGAAATATAAATTTTTTTAACTCAAAGTACTTATTAAATGAAATAGATTAGAACTTTTGGTTAATTACATACTATAAGTGAATAAAACTTTTTGGACAAAGTTTGGTTATAATATCTTAAATATTCTGTATTGTATCGTAGACAAAAATAACGATATTCTCGGAAATCGCATGAAAATAATATATGCAGCATAAAAATTTTATACCCAATCTAGATTATTAAAATGTGTAATATTTAAGTCAATACCTTTTTCTTAAATTGTAATTGGCGTTTCATTTATTTGAACAATTTTAGAGGTACTTTTGTCTTAGATTAAGCAAGGATTAACGCCATGAATCTATAAAATCTCGTGTAGTTTAAAAATAAGTGGATCGTATTAAACTTGTTTAATATGCGTATAACACGTGATTCACAATGATCTACCTTTGATGGAATTTGTATAGCATGTTATATACAAGCGTATAATTGTATGTGATGCACAGAACAAAGGGTTAATAGTTTGTCTTCGTCAGAATATTGAAGTACCCGAATTTGAACGTGTAAAAAGTGTTTGATATTTTATTTATATTAAATTTTGTTTTGATCGTTAATCAATTGTGCAAATACTACGTAGGTTTAATAGCCTTTTATAAAAAAAACTAGTATATAGCCCTTTATATGACGGGTTCAGTGAAATGTTTGATTTTCCAGAGTTGTAAAGTATTCTATGAGGCATGTTAAAAAAACTCGTTTGTTTTTTGGCTGAGGATTATCTTACAAATTATCGATGATTAAATTTACAATTATCACATTACCTAATCTATTAAAGAAAAATATTAAAGATTATTTATGGAATATTTAAATTAAAGTTAAATGTATGAATATAATGAAATTTAAAATGATTAAATGAGACGGTTAAATGAATGACGTCATAATGCTAGAAAATGTTATTTTACCTATTATGTGAAATTGATAAATTTAATATCCTGCTCTTAACTGTTGTAAAATAGGGCTTGAAATAATGGCATTAAACGATCGAAAAGGGGGAAGGGGTAGATTTCAAAAATTTCTAGAGGACAATAATTTCCGCTGTGATGTGGAGCATATTTATACGAAATTATTTTTGAATCTGACTGGTAGTTTAGAAGAAACTTTACTCGCTTTGACTTTTGCTAAACCTAACTCATCAAGAATCCAATATGGATGCCTCTATCCATTCCTGGTAAAACAGCTTCATAAGTTTGAGGACAGACGGACAGATAAATTAAGCTATTATTATATAGGGAATAGTTTTGACGTGAAGATGGTGTATGAATGTTGTATATTTGCATGTCTTTAATGTAAATAAATACAAGCTTTGCGGTATAAAGCTGTTAAAGTGAGATGCCAAGAAATTCATGCCCATATATGTTTAAGTCGTCACTTGAGTATTTAAGTATAGGTTAAACTTAAAAAAAATAAAATCCGTAATTCCTGATAATTTCTTGAAACTTCTTAAATTTTTATGCTAACAAAATGAACTTATGCAATAAGTGGCATCACAAAAGTATGTATAAATGCAAATTGAGTTTTTATTTTAAATTATAACATGGAAAAATTTTTTAAATACATAATTAAAGAGGAATAACTACAACAGGTTTCAACGATGTAAGACTATACCAAATAAACTGCGGACTGTACAAGACAATTTAAAACTCGACCTCTTACAGATTTTTTAATATTTTAACACATTGTATGAGGGACACGTACTGGTAAGTTTCCTGGGGATTTATAAGCGATTCAAGTACTAGTGCGGTTTAGAGTAACAACATGGTTTGTGGGCCATGGTTTTGAAGCCAAATGTTGTCATTTAAATATTCTGGAAAAATTTAGACAAAAATTAGCTATTACATTGTTAGTTACATTGTTATGATTGCTCTTTTAATTTTTTTATAAGGTAAGAATGTATATATAACATAATTTGAAAAAAATTGAAACTAAAGTACTATTTCGATTTGATCTTTTATATTTATACTATTATAAATTTATCCTTTAAAATATATATTTGTAGTTCACAAAAATCTTATGGTTTTGTTTACATATTTCTGTTTGTCCATATATTTCAATATACGAAAAGTTGGTTAAAAAATTAATCTTCGATCTATTGAGATTTAACTGAATAACTAAATTGAGGCACAAAACGCTCTTTCCCGGTACAATTCCGCTGCAAAATGTACTAGCACACATTGTGTAAAGTAGAATACACATGATAGCCAATTGTTCACCATTCTAGTACTCGTCCTGATGGTGACCTTGAACCATGGTTCAGGTGTTGCATCCACACTATGAGGCCACTAAATGAGTAGAGCCCGTGTATGGAGCCGTAGAATCTGTTTACTTTTATAGTATAATTGTGTGGGAAACAGGAATTCTGTTTAGAATTTTGAACGATTTTCAGAGTTCAAGTTTGGGTGCCCAATGCGTTAAACATACAAGACATTGAGAATAAATGAGCAGAGTGCGTGTATGCATCCATAGAATCTAAAGCGCACATTAGTAGTGCATGGTAGTTGTTTCTTTAATTTTACGATTGTCGATAAAAACCCAATCATGGTGCATAATTTACTATGAATTCTTGGAGTAGTCTCAAAGCAAATTCCTAGTTAAGTACAAGTATTCTAGTAATTTTTAATACGGTTTTTGTCTGAGAATCTATGGAGAAATTAAGATTCTTTGGATTTGAGCCCCCCCCCCCGAGGTTAATTTAAATTTCATTTATTTTAAAAGCTCATTGGTCGATACTATAATGAAAAGTGTCGAAGGTACCCGTGGCTGGGATTCGGCTTAGAATTCGAAGCTTTCCAATTAAAAAATGCTCCTAGGAAAAAAAAGGAATGTGTTCCATGGTGTTACGTGAGCGACATTCGGACGTCAAATGCCTATTTTTAAAGTTCTATGCAATGGTTCCTTGATTACTCGGATATTTTTACCTCTGCCTGTTCTGTACATTGCATGATATACGCAACTATTGATTAATACTTTTATATAACACGTAATATACACAATGATCTACATTTGATGGTATTTTTTGTATAGTATGTTAGATACATGCGTATAATTGTATGTGATGCATAGAACAAAGGGTTAATAGTTCTAGGCTTCGTCAGAATATTGAAGTACCCAAATTTGAAGGTTTAAAAAGTGATACTTTATATTAAATTTTGTTTTGATTGCTAATCAATGGTGCAAATACTATGGAGGTTTAATAATAGGCTTTTATACAAAACTAGCATATAGCCCTTCATATGACGGGATGAGTGAAATGTTTCATTTTCCAGAATTGTAAAATATCTTATGAGGCAGGTTAAACTGGTTTGTTTTTTTGGCTAAGAATTATCTTGCAAACCAAAATTATCGATGATTAAATTTAAAGTTATCACATGTACCTAACCTATTAAGTCAAATATTAAAGATTATTTATGGAATATTTAAGTTGTGATAAAACGTATAAAAATAATAAAATTTAAAATATGAGATGGTTAAAAGGAATGACATCATAATGCTAGAAAGTAAATGTTATTTTTACCTATTATGTGATAAATTTAATATCCTTCTCTTAACTAGTTTAAAATAGGGCTTGAAATAATGACATTACATGCTGGAAAAGGGTGAAGTGGTAGATTTCGAACATTTTCTAGACAGTAATTTTCGCTGTGATATGAAGAATATTTATACGAATTTATTTTTACATCGAACCGGTAGTTTAGAAGATAAACTGTACTCGCTTTGTCTTTTGCTAAACCTAACTCGTGAAGAATCCAATATGGATGCTCGATCCATTCCAGATCAAACCGCTTCATAAATTCGAGGACAGACGGACAGATAACTTAAGCTATTATTATATACTAGCATATAGCCCGTTATATGACGATCAATAAAATTTTTAATTTTCCAGCATTGTAAAGTACCATATGAAGCAGGTAATAAAATGTTTGTGTTTTGGCTGAGAATTATCTGGTACAAGCTCAATGTGTTTATCTTCATACTCCTCTAAAGTCTCCCTACATTGTGAATGTAGTTTAGAATCACGCTGAATTCATTTAGTCAAACCGTGTGGTTATGTATAAAAAGCAAACGCACAAAATTCTTAAATTTCAATGATATATAACTTAAACGCTAGATGTTTATTAGTCCGTGAAATAGATTCCTAGACTTTTAGGAAAAGAATTTGTTGTTAATACCGGTGATAAAATTTTCGTTGGAACAAAAAATAATCGATGATTCAATTTAAAATTATCACTTATATACTTAATCTATTATTTAATACAAATATAAAAAAATTATTTGCTTAATATGTAAGTTCAGTGATAAAACGAATGAAAATAATGCACGCGATATTAAATCATTTAAATAAGAAATGATTATGAGATGGTTAAAGGAATAACGTCATAATGCTAGAAAATTGTAATTTTTACTTATTTATTATGTGGATAAATTGATAAATTTAATCATCTGCCCTTAGCCGGAGAATCCATTCCAGGTCCAACCGCTTCATAAATTGGTGGACAGACAACTTACCTTATTATATAGGGGATGGAATATTTATGACGTAAAGATGGTGTATAAATGTTGTATATTTGCCTGTCCTTAATGTAAATAAATACAAGTCTTTTAAATGATGTAACATCTTCAATAACCGAATGTTTTAGAGTAAACTAAAATTGAATTTGAAGCAAAGTTTGAGCTTTCATTTCTAGACATGTCTTTGAAGAATAATTCTGCCAAACATCGGATAATGCCCCTATATATTCTTAAAAATCTACGAATACAATAAAATAGAAAATTAGATTAAAAGTTGAAAATATTTTTATCGGATTTAGATAAGGAACTTATCTTTTTAGTATAATTCTATAGGGAACAGGAGTTCTCTTTAAATTTTTGAACGATTTTCAGAGTAAGTTTGGGTGCACAATGGGTTAAACATACAAAACATTGAGAATAAGTTTATCTGACAACTTCTAAAGAGAAATATATTTTAAATAAATTTTCTAAAGGAGGCAGTGGAGTTTAAAAATTAACTTTTCTCATTTTTGATCAATCTGCATGAGAAGTAATGTTAGTAATATATATACTTGGAAATGTTTACAATTTGAAGGTAAAATCTTAGTTTGCAGTTATTGTTAGAAAAGAGTTATTGAAAATGTCCCATGCACATAAAGTTTATATATAATTCTTATTCAAAAGCTTTCTTTAATACTTCGAATAAAAATCATGCTATCAAGTAATCGCTGGAAATATAGTTAAAATACCACTTTATACCTGATCAAAGTAACACATAATTCCATTAATCTATGAAAATTGCTGTTCGAAAGTCATCTTATTTTGCGTTATACAATATCCTATGTCGATAATTTGATAAGGTATATGATAGTTAGAAATGTGCCTGGTTTGAAGTACTTGGAGTACTTCAAATATTTATAAACCTCTTCGTTTTTTAATACTGTTTAAAGTTATTAGTAATTGTCTGTATTAATTATATTAGGTGATGCATATTAAAGTACCCTGTTTCTGATATTTCATAATCCAGTGAAAGGTAGTTTTTCAAGTGGACTGGTTAGTGTTAAATATAAGCATGCATTTACATATTTTTGTAGATACTTTCCCATTCTTTTAAGTTTAGTTTTTACAAAGCATAATTGTATATATCATGAAGTTTGAGGCATGGAAATTTTTCGTGGAAGGTGCAGTGTTTTCATTTTATACTTTGAATATTCTGTTAAGCAAGGGGTTACAACCATTCTTTTAATCCGAATTCAGTGTTCTATTTCTGAAACTACTCATTGCTAATGAGAAGCTCATTTTTGAAAAATATTTTTGTATAAATTGTAAGCATCTTAAATATTCACCTTAAAGAATATTTTGTGGGACTGAATTCACAAATAAACATAGAAAGTTACTGAATTTGATATGCTTTCAAAAATGTATATTCTTGCAGAGTCAATGTTCTTAATATTAAATATTGAAGTGCTGGCAAATGTTATTGCAAAGCCGTCATTGATCTTAATTTGGTCAAAAGTGGACTAAAGCTTAGCGATTTTACTGTTAGATATTGTAAGTGACATATATGGAGTAAAACTGCTCAATATTGTATTTATTCTGAATATTCTGTATCAGGTTTCAATAAAATGTGCAATTTAAGGAATTGGTATTTTACAGTTAAAATATCTCAATATATTCTTTATATATTTATATGAAAACTAGGGTATTATATATTTTATATCTTGCATTCTATTTCACAGTTACGAACTGATATATATTTTTGTTCATGCCTTCTTAAAATATGGTCTTTAGTATTTTGCTAAATACTTGAATCACTTATTGCTGTTTTCAGCAGAATTAATTTGAAATTCTTTTAAAGAAATTATTTTCTAAGATAGTTCATATCTTAAATGTAACTGCACTGCAATTCATTGTAAAATTAAAGTTTGAGGTGTTGTGAAATATTGTGAGTGACTTTAAGCTATTAATACGTGAACAAGCACAACATTATAATTCTCACCTTAAATGTTTTATTGGAGTGAATTCCCAAGTAAAGAAAGAAAAATAGAAAAAGATAACTCATCTCGGACACTTTTAAAAGAGTTCTCTTATAGCCCATATTCTTTTACTTAAATATTAAAATGCTGACAAATGGTATTGCAAAGCGGTAGTTAATTCATCTTAATTTGATAAAGTGTTGATTAATGCTTAATTTTACTAAAATATTGTACAGTGGTGATATACATTGAGTAAAATTGCTCAATATTGTATTTACGCAGAAAGTTCTGTATCAATTTCAATAGCATGCGTCTAAATTTATTTAAGGAATTTTCATTCCACAGTTAAAATACCTCAATATATTCTCTATATTTTTATATGAAAATTAAAGTATTGTATATTTCATGTTATGTCATGTATTTTATATCAGTTATGAGCTAATTACTTCTAAAAATGTATATTCTCTTACATTCAATGTTAATATTTTTACTTAAGTATTTAAGTGCTGACAATGCAAAGAGATCATTAATTGATGTTTGATCAAAAATGTTTGCTAGTGATTAATAATTTTACAATAAAATATTGTACAGTAATGATATACATAGAGTACAAATACTTAATATTGTATTAACCTGAAAGTTCTGTGAAATAGTTAAAGAATCTTAAAAAGCAAGAAAAATCGAGTACTTAAAATAGAATCTAATTTATTCATGGAATTGATATTCTAAAGTTAAAATACCTCAATATCTTCGCTTTATATTTATGAAAATTACAGCATTGTATATTTTTTCATGCATTCTATATCACAATTACGAACTGGTAAATATATATGTATTTAAAATATGGTCATTGGAATTTTATTACATACTTTATTCATTTATTTTCTTCAAAATTAAATTGAAATTCTTTTTACAAAAAATGTATCATAAGATTATATTTTAAAGGTATCTGCACTTGAATCTTTAATTGTAAATTTAAAGTTTGAGGTGTTATGAAATATTGTGGAGTGACTCTAAGATGTTAATTCTTGAACACACACATTTTAAATACTAACCTTAATATTTTATGGGAGTGAATTCACAAGAAAAGGAAGGAAAAAGTTACGGAATCCGAGATGCTTTTAAAAGTGTATTCTCTTACAGTCCACGGTCTTCTACTTAAATATTAAAATGTTGACAAATGGCATTTCAGTGGCCGTTAATTGATCTTAATTTGATCAAGTATTCACTAATGCTTAATTTTACTATCAAATATTATACAGTGGTGATATATATGGAGTAAAACTGCTCGATATTGTATTTAACCTGAAAGTTCTGTATCAGATTTCAATGGCATGTGTATTTTAAGGAATTTTTATTCTACAGTTAAGAATTCAACAATTAACAATTCTACAGTTAACATACCTCAATATATTCTCTTTATATTTTTATATTAAAATTGAAGTATTGTATATTTCATGTCATGCATTTTATATCACATTTACGAGCTGATAAATATTTACTTTTAAAAATGTATATTTACATATATTTAATGTTAGAATTTTTATTTAAATATTGAAGTGCTGACAATGCACAGCGATCATTAATTGATCTTTGATCAAAAGTGTTTACTAATGCCTAACAAATTGTAAAATATTGTACAGTGGTGAGATGCATTCAGTACAAATGCTTAATATTGTATTAAACTAAAAGTTCTGTGAAATATTTAAAGAATCTAAAAAAGCGTGTAAAAGTATCTAAAATAGCATGTCTCTAATTTATTCAATTGTCATTCTAAAGTTAAAATACCTCCATATATTCTCTTTATGTTTTTATATGAAAGTTAGAGCATTGTATATTTTATATCAAGCATTCTGTATCAGTTACGAACTGATAAATATTTGTTCAATCGTTTTAAAATATGGTCATTAGTATTTTGTTAAATACTTTAATTGCTTTATTACTGTTTTCTGTAAAAACTATTTGAAACTATTTTTAAAACTTTTATCATAAGGTAATTTATATTTTAAAGGTAGCTGCACTGGAATCTTTAATTTTAAATTTTAAGTTTATGGTGTTATTCAAGATTGTGAGCGACTTTAGGCTGTTAATACGTGAACACACACAGCATTATAAATTCTCACCTTATAGAATGTTTTATGGGAGTGAATTCACATGAAAGGAAGAAAAAAGTTACGGAATCTGAGATACTTTTAAAAATGTATTCTCTTACAGTCCACGTTCTACATAAATATTAAAATTCTGACAAATGATATTGCGAAGCGGTCGTTAATTGACTGACTTATTACAGGCCTGCCTCAGATTTAAATATAAATAAAATATATATAAGTTATTTGGCAAATTAATATTCGAAACACTTCATACAAGATATGTAAATTTTCTGATGCATAGTAAATTAGTATTAAAGTTCATAAACATAACGTTTTAATTACAAATTTGTTCATATCCAGTTCCTTTATTGAACCACATTCTGGCCTTTATTCAGTTCTAACAGTTGTAAAATCAGTTTTAAAACACCAGTCAAAACATGGGGATCATATTCAGTGCAACTTAATAGTCATCCATCTGACTACCAATTGAATGGAAGGTGGGAAGAAGTTCAAATAATTCCCAGTGGTATGAGAGCTGTTTTAAATCGAAACTGCTAAAATATTCATTAGAACTCGCAGCAAATCACTTCCTTAATAAATCTGAATGAAGTCCTTGGCAAATTCATTAGTGACGTTATTGTAATACCTACTTCAACAGTGTTCTTTGAAAATACAAGTCTTGAAAACATGTCCTACTGGTTCGAGGATTTAGATGTCAGTAGCAACTAAACTTGTATTATTGTTGAAGACGTTTGTTGACGTTTGTGAAACATTCTTAAAAGTATTCCCTGGTGTGAGCTGTTCATTTGCATGACGATTAAGTGGCAAGGTCATGGGTTTCAGAAGCCCATCCTTCTAAAATTAAAGCGGTCACTGTCATAAAGAGACATTATCGACATTATCGCAGTGTGCATAAAGTAATAACGTCTACTGAACTCTTTAAAAACATTCAACGAATTCTTCTGTTCAAATATTTTATGTCGAAAACAAGACTAAACTGTATTCTTGAATACTGTATATACACCATATGTGTATGTTTGGTGTCTAAACACGAAGAAACTATAACTAAAATTGTCAAGCTCCTATATATTGGGCTAAATGAGTTAGTGCATTAAAAGTTGAATAATCAAGGAAGCGACAGATTATATTTTCTGCTGTAAGCCTCGACTTTACTCTAGAATGCTAGAACCAGTTTTTCGTAGAGCTTTGAATAAAATCGCTGCAACGGTTTCGCACTTCTTACTTTCCTGTTCTCCTTGGCTCTTGGTGCATTTGAAACAAGTACTTTCGGAATCTACGAAAACAGGAGAATAGACAATACAAGTGTGCGGGGATAACAAAACATACAGAAGCAGTCTTCACCAATACTACTCATCAGAAGCTCTTGCATCATAAATCATAGACTACAATGAGATTCAAGATTTGTACTTTACTCCTGGCGATGGCAAGCATACCACAACAATCTAATAGTATCCCTTTAAAACTTCTACAAAGCCACCCGTAATACTAAATGAGAACTTGAAAGCCTTCTGGAAGTCCAAGATATGCTACTCCCAAGACGAACTTACTGTCATAAGCCAAGAACTTTCAACCAATTCGAACTCAACGGTGTCTGAACAATTCTAAAAGGGTCGACTACCATGGACCATTCGACTGATGTTCTGTTGCACCTTAGTTTCATACTAAATGGCATTACCCTGTCATTTGACTGTTTACGATTGCTAAACAGGCATTTGGAATTCGGCATTACAAAAGAATTCCATAAAACTTAACTATGGATTCGAAACTCCCATACAGTTGCATACTATATGGACTCAGATACGAATGTTCACGATAATTTTCATATCAGTGATGCTGTCTGGACACTATGGTTATGCTTAGAACTCTATGAACCATTCTGCCGAATTACCTCAAGTATTGCCATCAAAAATATTTAGATTATGTTCATGTACTGGAGAAAATTTGCTTAGAAAGTAGCGTACTTAATGATCCTCATGTTTTAACTGATTTCCATGATTTGCAAGATACTTAAATTACCGAGAAAACTACCTTTTAATAGTATAATTGTTGTATAAAGAAATGAAATAGTGCTTACATTTACACTAAAAATTCAGTGCAGCTACTTTTAATACTTCTAATACTACTTAAAAACTGTTACAGTAATTTGATTTTTAGCTAATTAAAAAACTCTGATATGCTATTTTTAACATTGATACAATATATTAAAAAGCATTTTTGAATGTAAATATGAAACAATGTTAAATTCTAAAGTTCATCATTTTGTGAAGTGTCGGATTTAAATGTAGCTGTTTTAAATTTTTAAATGTTCTGTATATATTTGATATCTTAATACTGCTTGTTTTCCTGTTATATGCTTTATGAAATATCTTGTATTAGTTTAATGAAATGTCTATTTTAAATAAGTCTGTAAATCTCAATATTTAAATGATTGCCAACAATTGCTAAAATGTTGGATATTCAGTTAAGCTTTAATTACATTGGTGTTTGTAACATAATTGTTTATATTAAGTTTTAAATTGTAATTTTAAATCTGTAGGCAGTTCCTACACATTGAAAAAGGCGTCTCATTTTACTCTCAAATGTGAAGCTAAAATTTAATGTGTATTTAAGATAAACGTCACTTTTGTACAGTTCTCTAAAATACTCCATTACATTTAAAGTATCTTCATTAATGTTTAAGATGCTTGAAAAATATTAAATTATAAAATAACCTGTTATAAAGGATTCCTGCGCAATAGCAAGACTTACAAAGCTATAGTCAAATTAATGACTTTATTCTTGAATTGCAATTAACAGTTGATCCTGATTACTTAATTTATCAAATTTTTGAAACTCTTCTGTATTTCAAATCTAAAAAATTTTAGTTCATGTAAATTTGTTAGTTTATTAAACTACTGCCTCTCCCAGAAAAAAAAAATAGGCGGAGGGGAGTGAATTGAATTGTGTCAGCATTACTGACAGACAAAATTTACTTCAAGCTAATTTGCTATAAAACACTTTGATGAGATTGTGTCCTAAGATATACAATGTAATTTTAAATTCTTTAAAACTCCATTACTATAAAGTATCACCGCCTTAAATAAATGTGATTTTATCAGCATAACTAATGTAGAATGAAATTGGGATATTCAAAGCAATGAGTCAGATATAAACTCAATAAGTTATTGTCATAAAATACTACTCCTTCCAGAAAACACAATGGAGAGAAATGTGGTTGTATAAGACTAAAATGTAATAGCATATATTCATTCGACTATATTATAGTACAATACTGAGCTTTCTTACAAAAGCTGATACAACCACTTCCCATGGATATGGAATTCTATCAAATAATATAATTTTATTTTAAGGTAATGCCTCTCCCAGAATAGTGTTATGTGTTTGTATCAGTATAACCGGCTATAGAATGAAATTTTTAATTTTTAAGCTATAGGGATGTCAATTTTTTACCTGCTATTGATATGAAAATATATGGTGACGAGGATGTTGTCTACAAGTGATAAAGAATATATTTGGAATTGCTGTTGTGTTCCTCTAAAAAAGCGGAAGGATACGATTTTATCATGATACAATTGCAATATAATACGAAATTTCTATTTCACATTGTTATAAAATACTGCCCACTCCCAGAAAAAATAGGTGGAGGGTTGATTGCATCAGCATAACTGTAATAAATATAATTTAAATTAGATATTGTTATAAAATACTGCTCCCTCCCAGAAAAAAAATAAGCGGAGGGATGATTGCATCAGCATAACTGTAATAAATAGAATTTAAATTTGATATTGTTATAAAATACTGCTCCCTCCCAGAAAAAAAAATAGGCGGAGGGATGATTGCATCAGCATAACTGTAATAAATAGAATTTAAATTTGATATTGTTATAAAATACTGCTCCCTCCCAGAAAAAAAAAATAGGCGGAGGGATGATTGCATCAGCATAACTGTAATAAATAGAATTTAAATTTGATATTGTTATAAAATACTGCTCCCTCCCAGAAAAAAAAATAGGCGGAGGGATGATTGCATCAGCATAACTGTAATAAATAGAATTTAAATTTGATATTGTTATAAAATACTGCTCCCTCCCAGAAAAAAAAAATAGGCGGAGGGGATGATTGCATCAGCATAACTGTAATAAATAGAATTTAAATTTGATATTGTTATAAAATACTGCTCCCTCTCAGAAAAAAAAATAGGCGGAGGGTATGCGATTGTAACAGCCATAATTGTGATATAGAATGCAATATATAGCACTGTTGTATTATGAATGTAACTATGAATTAAATTATAAGTTTTAAGCTGTATATCAGTAATTTTAGGTTGTAATAGTCTTCTCCAACGAAAATATATTGAGGCAATGGAATTGTACCAGTATGTCTATATAATATAGAATGTAATTTAAATCTTGTGAACTATGTGTTTATTATGTTATAAAATAATGCATTTCCCCCAGAAAAAAGGAGGGATTGTATATCAGTAAAAGATGTAGAACATAACTTAAATTCTTTAAGCTATATTGTAATAAAATACTGTATTAGGAAATAGTCGGAAGCAATCAATCTGCCTTGAATATTATTTTTAATGGTATTGTTTTGCGGTACTTCCTCCTTCTCCCAGAAAAAACATAGGCGGAGATGTATAACTGTATCTGTAATAATGCATATCTGTAATATATGAAATTTAAATATAAGTTATGGATGCATATAAATTTTTAAGTTTGTTTAAAAAAGCTTCTTGGAAAGCATGTTGGCTTAACAAAACTTACATGAAATGTAATTATATTTGATGTTCTTATAAAATACTGACCCTTCCAGAAAAATTGGAGAGAATACATTTGTAACAGCATAAATTTGGTATAGAATGAAATTTAAATTTTTATTCTATGGATATTAATATAATTTTTGAAACGATGTTTAAAAGTCTTCCCCATACAAGGAAAAAGTCGGTCTACAAGATACAGTTGTCTTACCATAACTGTAATATGTATGTAATTGTTATATATTTGTGTACCTCCAAGACAAACAAATGGAGAGGTATAATTGTATCAGCGTAATTGTAATCTAGTATGTAATATAAATTTTTAAGTTTTATGGATATCAATACAATTTTTGTCTGAATTTTTGCACTCAGAAAAAGTTCATATGGTATCAACTTAACTGTGATATATAATGCAGTTCCCATATTTAAATCTGTATGTAATTGCAATATTCTTTATGCTAATGTTATATAGTACCCAGTTTCCTTTAAAAAATATTAGTCAGACGAATGTGATTGAATCGGTATGTCATCTGGAATGTAACAGCTTAAATTCATTAGTCTATATTGTAATAAAATTTTCTTTCGTAGAAAATAAGCTGAGGCAACCACATCTCATATGGAATTTAAACTGTATGGGTTTTAATATACTACCCAACCCACAAAATGGAGGGGTATGATAGTATTGGTGCCCTTCCATGCAGTAAAAGGTAGGGGGGATAATTATATTGTGGTTGTATTGTATAATTGATACGGAAAACTTAATTTTCAAGCTATATTTATATATATTTTTTACTGACTGTTGTAAAATCGTCCTCCAAGAAAAACTTGGTGGAGAGTATACTGTTACTTTAACAAAACCCTGATATAGAATACAATACTGGCATTGTTTAAAGTAGTTCCCCCTTCCATGAAAATGCAAGTGGAGGGAATGATATTGCATAAGCATAAATCTATTTATGAAACTTATTTTTTTAAGTATATGCAATGTGAAATTTTCAAATTATTAAAAAATTTTAGAAACTTCTTGGAGACGATAGTCTTTGCAAAACTGATATGGAATGTAATTTGGCATTGCTATAAAATATCCCCTCCCAGAAAAAAAAACAGGCGGAGGGATAGAATTGTATTAGAATAACTGATATAGTATGAAATTTAAGTTTTTAGTTCAGTCAATGTATTTCAACAAGTATTGTTATAAAGATCTTTCCAATAAAAGAAAATTTTCATGGAGGATATGGTTGTCTTGTCAAAAATGTAACATCAATGTAATATATTAGATATTGTTATAAAAGTGTTACTTTAAGTTAACAGTAGGCGAAGGGATATGATTTGTATTATCTTATTATAGCTGGATATAGAATAAAACTGTAATTTGACGTTGTTGTATAATTCTGACCCCTCTCAGAAAAAAATAGGCGGAGAGTTTGCGATTGTAATAACGCAATTGTGATATAGAATATATTTAATATTGTTGTATAATACTGTCATCCTCTCAGAATAAAAAAAATAGGCGGAGGGGATGCGATTGTAACAGTAATTGCGAAATTGTATAAAATCTAAGTTGTGTATCAACATAATTTTGATGATTTGTAATAGTCCCCTCTGAGGAAATAGAGACAATGGGATTGTGACGGCAATACTGTATAGTATAGAAGAAAATTTAAATATTTGAAGCATGTGATTACAATATATATTTTCCATAAAATACTGCACTTTCACAGAAAAAAAATCAGTTATGTGTTTATGTTTGTAATAGATACAGAACATATTAACTTAAAATCTTTGGTCTATATTTTAACAAAATATTGTCCCTTTTTTGAAAAAATGAAATGAGGCAGACACATCTGCCATGAAAATTAAATTTTTAACTATGTTGTTTTAGTGTTCCTTTAAGGGAACAGTAGGCTAATTGGTATGTTTTGTATTATCTTATTAGAGCTGGATATAGAATGAAACTGTAATTTGACGTTGTTGTATTATTCTGCCCCCTCCCAGAAAAAAAAAATAGGCGGAGGGGATGCCATTGTAACAGCTTGTGATACATAATACAATATTTTATATTGTTGTACAATACTGTCTCCTCTCTGAAAAAAATAGGAGGGGATGGGATTGTAACAGGGTGATTGTGAAATTTTATAAAATCTAAGTTGTGTATCAACATAATTTTGATGTTTTGTAATTGTCCCCTCTCAGGAAATACTGAGGCAATGGAATTGTATTGGCATAACTGTGTAATATAGAAAATTTCAATATTTAAAGCTACAATATATATTTTCCATAAAATACTGCACTTTCCCAGAAAAAAATCAGTTGGAAGGTATGTGCTTATATATGTAACAATTGCAGAACGTATTAACTTAAAATCTTTGGTCTATATTGTAATATCTGTATTGTTTTAAGATACTACCTCTTACCAGAAAAAATAGGTAGATGGGCAGGATTGAATCGGTATAACTGAGATAGAATGAAATATTAATTTTTAATGTCAATATATTTTGACTAGTATTGTTATAAAAATATTCCTCATCCAAGAAAAAGTTGATGGGAAGAATATGGTTAAATACGGAATGTGCTTAGATGGAGGATATTACCTTAAGAATGTAAATTATATTCGATATTGTTATAGGTTACTCTAAGGTAATAAGGGTTATGATTGTATTGGGACTGTATAACTGATGTAGAATGAATTTCAAATTCGACATTGCTGTGTAATATTGCTCCTTCCCAGAAAAAATTAGTGGTTGATATTGTAACAGGTCAACAAGATGAAGATGTAGAAGAAACTTAAATGACATTCATAACAGATTTTTTTTAATTTAAAAGGTTATTTTTTAAAACATATTTTTGAACTTTTTGCCAAGTATTTGAAATACTTCAGATGTATTTCTAACCGTCATATACCTTCAAAATTATTGGTATTTCGTTTTATGTAGTATACAATTAAAAAAATTGTTTAAAATGGAGTTTAATAGAAAAAATCTTAAAATAAAGTGATTATATATATTTTTAACAGTTGAAAATGAATGTTAATATTTTTTCCAAATGCTTCTTACTAAAGACAAACTATCTTTTGTTCTATATAGTAAAATGTAACCTATGAGTGAAAATAACTGACACTTAAGATGAGTTGAGAACATTCAAAAAATTTTATTTTGAAACTAAGGATTTACTTTCAAATTATAAGCACTTATTCTTTTGTGATGCATTCTTAATTTCATGTTTGCAACAAATTCTCAAATTCCACTGTCCCTTTAGTTATTTTTTCGTTGCCCCTCATAAGTAATTTTCTTTATTTCATTTATAAGAGGGCAGTTTGGTTATAGAATAAGGTAAATAGCAGAAACTTTACATTTAATTGCGTTAGAATTTCTCATCATGCACCTGAAATTAATATCTAGAGTGTAAATGATATGCAGTTAAGATTGTGGTATATGGTTTACTAATAAGCTATTATCATCTTATACTTTTTTTTCCAATCAGTACGTGAGATTTTTACGGAACTTAAATTTCCTAATTATAAATCTAATACCCTTCCTGGTATTCTTCAAATTTCTTTTGAAAAAGGATTGTGGTAAATTTACCAAAAATCCGCTTTTAGTTAAGTGAAAAAAGCACTTTTTAATTGAGTTATGTGCAATAAAAGCATGCTACATAATTTTGAGATAATATATTTTACATACGTTATAAAACGCCATTTATGAAAATGTTTAGATTTAACTTCACTACTAACGGAAATATAGAAAAGAATTGATAGTAATTTAATAAATCAAATATAAAGAACTAAAACTATTTGTTTTACAATAAATTGCATCAAATATGGGCGATGCAGTTTTTCCTTTGATAATATTTAACAGATTTATAATTTGGTTAATCTATTGGACATTAAGCCAGGTGAATTTCCACCTACGCGTTTTCTCCTCTTCCCAAAATTTCTCTTGGAAAAAAGGGGAAGGGAAATTAGTAAAGTAAATGTTTTTTTTTTTCAAAAAGAGCATGGCATGGCGTGACATATTTTGAAAAATGTCAAACATGACAATTTCCTTTACTAAATTTACTTCATTTTCAACTGACTGTTTCGTGTGGTGATGGACCTCAGAACAAAAAATTTATTAATTTTGAATGCTCACACTTTATAAGGCAAATTTATTTTTATTTTGGATATTACTCGAATGACTAATTCCCTGGTGACCTAATTCCATCTGTATAGTACTTCAATTTATTATTGGGGTACTATAGATTTAGTCTCATTTTTAGCATGTATTTTGAACTATTTGAAGTTCGCTTTTAACTGTATAGTCCAGTTTAATAAATATTAAAATTAACAGTTGACAAATACTCATACTGTTTTTAATATTAACTTGCATTAATTAAAAAACTAAAGATATATTGCGTTACGTGTTAGATAATTGCAGATGAGCATGTGTTAAGTTCACAATTTGTTAGAATTCCTCCCGCACACATACTTTGAATTCATGTTTGTAACCATTTGGTATATGTTTGATCAGTTAAAATTAGTGTATGTGGAGGAAATTAACCATGCTTGTAATTAACACCCATATAATTACATTATCTTCTTAAACAATATTTCTAAATGATTGAAGGTCTTAAAGGTAGGTCAATCAGAATACTGTATTTTGAGGAAATATAATCATAGGTTTTTATTGTTTATGAATATTTGCACCATTGGTTACATTCCGAAACGGATTGTTTAAAACTGAAGCCAGCTCATTCCCTCTGCTGATACAATTTTTCTTTATGTAATATAAGGAAAATAATTTAAATTGTCAGTTTATTTCCAGATTTATTGCGATTATGTTTGCTTTGGTTCGTAAATACATTTTTTGAAATCATGTCTTTGCGAACAGGCTAGGTCACATACATTTCAACCACGTTTTGACTGCTTATATTACTTCTGCAAAACTACAATTAAGCTGTAACTCGTAAACTGATTACAGACTGGAAGTAATTTACCTTATACTTCCTGTATTGAATCCTTTTCAGTTACTCACGTAGTTACAACTAACAATTTTATCTTCTGATCTACGACTGGACGCTGAAGACACCGATGATCCCAACAAGGGAAAATGATTGGAGAAACAATTTTGACAATTTCGAATTTCAAATTAGAGATTATTAGAAACCGCATAATTGCAAGTTAATCGCATTCCGCGTAACACATCTACCCAACTAAAAGTATTGTAAACGAGTGTTTCTAAGTATGGCTGTGTTACGAACTCCTAAACGTTTCATGGCCCTCGTGTTGCAAAAAAATAGACCGTAGTCCACCAAACCAAACTCCTAAATGTTGAATTTATTTAGACCATTTAAATTTCGAAATTTTAATTGCGACATTAAAAAGGCAATGTGTGGAACCAAATTGTGACTATAGTTGCAACTATCATCATCAGCTATAGGTTTCTTTTTATGTTATTGTCTTCAAAATATCACAGTACTAAAATTACTTTTATGAGTATTACGAGGAAGTCTAAATGAGGCTACTGTACTATATTAATGGCAGAATAAAGCCCACATTTCAGAACAATCCTTCTTTGCAGAAGGATTCTCCAGCTGCTCGGATAAATATTTTTAGTGTTAAACTCACTGTATTAAAACTTTCGCATTACGTAAATTTAAATACCTTTTTTGTTGATGAATTTTGCCTAATTTTGCAGCTTCTTTACTCTTTACTTAAAGAAGATTATTGTATGATTTTCAGCTTGCGTAAGTTTACCAATGTCAGTTTCCGTTTTTTTTTTTTTTTTTTTTGAGAAGAAAATTGTTACAACCACGCAGGTAACACATTGTGTGCTGTTACATTTCTCAGAATTTTACCGGGAACGGGCGTTTTATGCGTATATTTAGTTACTCGGTTAAATCTCAATAGATTGAAAATTTAACTTTTAACCAACTTTTCGTATTTTATATTGAAATATATGAACAAATATGTAGACATATATAATAGATATAAATATCATTTTCGCAAGGATAAATGTTAATTTTAAATTTAAATCTATTTTTAATCGACCTTCCCGTTCTGTTACACATCGACTGATGTAAAAACTAGTTTTTGTATAAACATTCAAGAATATGTTGTAGACTAGAACATTCGGCTTTGTTTTCCAGTATATACTTTATTTTTGTACCCACAAACCATGTTGTACTAACCCGTACTAGTACGTGACCGGCGCTCGAGTACCAATCTTCAGAAAACGTCAACGTGCACTGTGTTAATGGCAGTTATGCTCACATTTCAGAACAATCCTCCTTTGCAGAAAGAGGAATTCTTCAGCTGCTCAGCTAAATAATTTTAGTGTTAAGATAGTTTTAATACCGGGAGTTTATTAAGTAAAAATTAAATACATTGATTGTTTTTTGGGTAATTTTTAAACTTCCTTCGACTGTTTACTTATAGAAGAATTTTGTATGTTTTTCAGCCCCAGTAAATTTAACAATATCAGTTTTCGATATTCATGAGAAAATGTTCTGACCGCTCAGTTATCCCCCCCAAATAAAAGTTAATGCAGTTAAGCAGAGGTATTGTAACTCTCAAAATTTGACTAATACTAATTGTTTATTCCTGGATTGAATTTTTTCGGCTTTCTAATGGTCTAATTGTTGCAGTCTAAGAATTGCCTTAAACCTCTTCCTACTACATGACATTTCGTTCTCTATTTCTCAACCCTTGATGTTTTCAGCCTGGAGTGTTCAGAATATTCCTATATTTTTTATGTCCGGAATCAATGTTTTTCCTCAATATATATAGACAAATCGAAGTGATACTTTCTGTAACTAGCATGTATTCCGTCATATGGCGGGATAATGAGATACATGCTTATTTGTCCGTGACTTTATCTTCCTCGAATTATCTTGAAAGTTTAAAATTATATCGAAATGTTTTGAACATCGTAGAGTATGAAATTAACATTGAAAAATATTTACTTACCGTATATTAGTTGCCAACTTTAACTTATCTTGTCGTATTACGTGATAGGATGGACAGCAGAGGTTTTAATATTGACAATGATTATTTAGCGGTATAGATGTCCAAAATTTAGCGAATCGACTGCAATCCATGTGGTTATGTATAAAAAGCAAATGAACTACTTAATTTTTAATTATGTTTATGTAACTTAAAAGATACTTATGAGTCCGTGAAATACTCCTAGACTTATGAAAAGAATTTAATACCACTGATAAAATTTTCATTGCAACATAAAATAATTAAATTTAAAATTGTCTATATATAATATATATATATATATATACGTAATCTATTTCTTCCAAATATAAAAGAAAATTATTTACCTAATATCTAAGTAGTGATAAAAGGTAGGAAAATAATGCAGACGATATTTAAATAAGAAATTAAATGAGATAGTTACAGAAATGACGTCATAATGCTAGAAAAAGTTATTCTTACCTATTTTTTGATAAACTGATAATAGTCTGCTTTTAACCGTGGAAAATAGGGCTTGAAATGATAGCATTAAAAGCTGGAAAAGGGTGAAGGGGGGCTTGCGAAAGTTTTGAAGACGACAGTATTTTTTGCTGTGGAATGAAGCTTGTATATACCAATTTAAGAATAGGATCGATAGTTTATGAGAAGATAAACTTTACTCGCTTTGAATTTTGCTAACCCTAACTCATCAAGAATCCAATATAATTCCTCTATCCATTCCGGTTCCAACCACTTCATAAATTCTGGGATAGATAGACGGGTAACTTTGGCTATTATTATATTGGGGATATGTTAGTTCAAACTATTTTGAACTCTTGCATTTTTTTTAAATCAAGGTGGAAAAAACACCCCATTTTGATGTTCGTTATATTTAGTAGGTAAACTTAATTGAAAGTATTCGATATCGGATACCATTGCAAAAAGAGGCTGGCCAAGCTTTGGATAATCCCCAACCGTTTGATTGAAAGGCATTTTATTAGACATACTTCCCACTGATATAAAACAGTAACCATCGCAATACCGTGTAACAACATGCAAAGTTCGTTGTTCTAGAAGAGATGTAAAGAAAAAAATACAGGGAGGAAACTAGGTGCTACTGTCCAGTTGGTATGTTGGACTTTGCATCTCATGCTGTAGCAATTATATTTTTTGGGGAAATATTTCCATTATACTTCAGTGTAACTCTTTCAATGTTTAAAACGTAAGTTTAATCTTTAAAGCTCCTTTGGCTCTGCTACGGAGCCGTCCGTCGTTTGTTCCTTAACCTTGCTGCAGAGCCCAATGTTTTTAGCATGATTAGGCTTAAGATGTTAGATTCTTTGGCGTTGGCGATTGGTATTTGTACTTAAAACCTGCTTAGTCTCGCTAATGTTACGTTTGAAACATTATTTTCCCCATTTTATGGTTAGCAACATGGAGAAAAACAATTATTGTAATGAGAATATAGAGTTGAGTGATAGTGAAGATGTGTTAGATTTTTCATTGTTAGAAGATATTGTAGAAGACAATGTTGATTATAGTTCTGACACTTCAAGTAGTGGTTCCAAAATTATACTACCAAAGAGACGACGAGTGGTAGTTATTGAAAGTGAAAGCGAAGAGTCGCCGGAAGGCTTAGATAAATGGAGCGATGTCACGGAATAATTAGATATTGCAGATAGAATACATTTTAGTGTATCGCCAAAGGTCATTGGACCACAAATTCCTATAAATATTGTAAATCCCACACAATATTTCAAATTATTTTTCACAAACAAACTGGTAAATGAAACTATAAATGAAACCAATCACGTAGCAAATTTTCTAAAGAAAGAAATATCTAGTAATTCTATTTGGCAAACGTGGCGTGCTTCGGAAGAGGATAAGTTTATTGGAGTTATTAGCAATATAGGTACTGTGATACTTGCCCAAGTAATTCCAGAATGCACATGGGAGATTGTTTCCAAATATATCACAACAAAGATATCGCACCAAAATTTACTTTTCATTTACAAGAAGGTGCATATGTATAAAATAAAATCAAACATTCACAAGCACGTGTAATTTTTCGCACTTAAAATAACTCCTTCACACTCGTTCCTTTGCGAAAATGTGCCAGAGTTGCAGGTAGGTTGCGGTACCAAAACCTGCAGAGCACTAAGGTTTAAAAAATTTTCTACTTCTTTGATAAATCAAATGAACCCGAAAGTTAAAAATGAATGCATTTCATACTTACGCAGTTTATGCAATTTTGAGTAAAAA
This sequence comes from Pardosa pseudoannulata, assembly GCA_032207245.1. Lineage (NCBI taxonomy): Eukaryota > Metazoa > Arthropoda > Arachnida > Araneae > Lycosidae > Pardosa > Pardosa pseudoannulata. The sequence goes on from CM063497.1 coordinate 38,086,231, forward strand.
TAGGCACTTAGACTGTTTTCACCAAATTTATTCTGTCGTAAGGGGGTTAACTTTTCTGTATGTCCTTTAAAATTATATTTCATACCGACTTCAAAGCGTTCAGAGTATCTTTTATTTGCGTGACGTAAATTACGTATTGCAATCAAGATAAATCTTAGTGTTTAGATTTCAACGAAAATACTTATATTTGACCAAGCTTGACTGAATTTTTACCTATTTCAGTGTTACTTAACTTCAAATTCTAGTTTAATGTTTTAAACTAGTTAAACCATTGACTTGCACAGCAGAAACTATTCCCGAACATCGTAAGCATATCGTTCCGTCATGATCCTTACCTTTTAACACTTGACATGAGGGTATACTTCACAGACAACTTACGCGTACAGAGGGCGTTTTTTTGTAAATCTCGAAGTTTAGTTATTCAGAAAAATCGCAGTAAATCGAAAAGTACTTTATTTCATGAACGAAACTTTTTTATTTTACCTTTAATATATATACTGTATGATTATATGACAAAAAAAAATTATGAAGTCAGAAAAATAAACTATTTTTAAAATTAAAATCCGATAATCTGTCAGCTCCTATTTCTTCATCACTATCTTTGTCACAACGGTTCATTTTATAAATTTTGTATTCAACAATAAAAAATCGAGCTTCAAATAATGCAACTAAAGTCCGAGGAACTCGACAATCCTAACTTGTGGAAAGAAATACAAAGAGTTGCATAGCAACGAAACCAACACGCATATATCACACATATAATTATACGTATTTAGTAGATTCGTGGTGGTTAACGGGTATCTACAAATCTACTAAATACGTATTTTTACTTAAATCTCTCTCCAGTGACAGACTGCAAAAAGCGTAAAAAATACCTTGTCCGCACTTAGTGTTACGATACCTCCTGAGCAGTATTTTGCAGTATACTGCCTAGAGGTCACGTACAAAGTTTCATGTCTAAAGCTGTGCTTTAAAGTTTAAATTAAGTTGTTCTTTAGTTATTTTAAAATTAGATTATTTAAAATTAAATCTAAAAAAAAAAGCTTACAGACAAAAGGAGAGTGCAAATTGCAATTCTCAAATTCTAATATTTTGGGCTAAAACTTCGTGATCTTCTATACATATTCTAAAAAAATTTTAAGATCAAAGTTGTTAAACTTTTTTAAATTTCTTCAATAGGGTAATTTTACATTCTCCTGTAGTTCAATTCAAACAAATGTATACATAAAGATTTACTTCTATCTGTGAACAAGATGGATTTTAATAATTCACTCATTATGCTTAAAGAAAAATGTGCATATAAACTTGTTAAAAAAGTCAATTTGTAGTTGCAATGATTTCTTAAAGAAATGATAAACCATAAATTTTTGAATACGCGATTTTAATACATGAGAAGTGAATTTTATATAAAACTTATTTGGTAGAAATATAAGTCTTTGTTCAGAATTAAAATATACAATTTGATGTAAAGAAGTGTTATTTAAAATTATGAAATGGTAATTAAAATTAGACACACTAGATGAACAATAACTAAAGAATAAACCAATTTTTAAGGCTATGGTCTTAGCTGAAACTTTACAAATTTTGTTTAGTTTAACTATTATGCAGTGGCACTACGATATCGTCATCCGTAACCATTCAAACTCGGATGGTATTCAAATGATACGTCTATTTTTCAATGACTTCTAGTTTTCTTGGTCACTTTTAAAGTACTAGTTTGATTTTTTTTAAACGAGTTATTTTTAGTATTGACGTAACATACCATCATAAATACCTGCCTAGCATTATACAGTGATCCTTCGTTTTTCGCGGTTAATGGTAACCAGAACCTTCCGCGAAAGCTGAGAAACAGCAAAGTATGATTTGCCCCTAGGAATTTTAGTGTATGCGGGTACTCGAATGTTTTAAATAAGTAAACAGTATTTATACTTTACGCATTTAAGACAATAATTACAACAGTATGAGTATTTACTTAAACGTGTCAGTCCTAAATAATAAGGTTAATTATAAAAACCTTATAGAGTAATAAACATTAATTAACATTGCTTTCTGAGAGGGGTGAAGTCTTGTGTTGGCGGCGGAGGAGAGAATCTCGCATACTCGTAGAAGGTTTAGGATCCCTCGGAGACTCCTGCAGGAGGCGCTGACGGTAGAGCTAGGAGACTTTACCTTGGAGAGAAACAGGGTGATGGGTAGTTGTCTATTTTTTTTCGTTTAAAATTCCCCTGGACAAGGTCGATTTCCGAACTCCACAGCTTGAACTATATTATAGTCGATGTCTTGAGCAAATTCTTGCCATGTTGTGCACAATTGTTGCAGATTCTCCAAGGTAAGGCCAAGCCTTTCAGTTTGTTTTTCGTCTTCCTCTTCATTTTCCTCACTTGAAGACTTTGGCATCTCACGAGCTCGTGATATGTAGTCTGAGTCAACTAATCTTTGTTTTACATACAGGGATCTTCCTCTCTCGCGCATAAAATATGAAACAACTCCCCTTTTCCTCAGTGTGGCTGCCGACATGGTTGTATTTTTTTCATTTTTTAATGAATATTTTGGAAAAACCCGCGAAGTGGCGAAGAAACATGTAATCATATCATCCCTTAGTCTTAACTCTTGTCTTGTACCGTACTCTGTCTATGTCACGTAAGAAGTTTCGTGTCTGAAGCTATGCTTTAAACCTTTTAATGCTTAATGTTTCATTTTAGATACTGCCAAAAAATAGTTTGAATAATTTTTTATTAGAAGTTTTCCCTTCTGAGAGTAGGTTGAGGGGAAATAGTATAAATAAAGCCCATATCAATTTACGTTCTTGGCAGGCACATAGACTGAAGTCATAACAATGCTTTATCTAATTATAAAACTAAATTTTACAATATTTATTTTACATGTAATACCAAATCTTTTTTCATGAAACATTTCCTTTTCATAAATGACATCTTATGTTTAAAACAATAGCTGATCACTAACGTGCGTGTTCTAATATTCAAAGTTGATTAAACTTAATGTATATTATTTTGTGCGCCCCTTAACTTATATTTAAGATATGCATCGATATATAAAGTTGGCAGGCTTGGGCATTATTAGTGTTATTTCAGAATCTGTATCGCAGACTGCGTGAAAAGTTTCTTTCCGACTCAAAAGTTTTGTCTCTAGTACTTTTACTAAAGTGTTGCACATAATTTTTGCAGCATATAACATCGACTAAACTAGTGTAAAACAGCTTTATGTATTATAAAGCTTTATAAGTATTATATATACTTGCAGTAAAAGAAAAAAAAATGTGATAGATTTTTAATCGCAAGTGGTTTTCTACAATATTTTAGGACAGCTGATTAATATGAACTATGTTCTTATTAATTATGTTCAGTTTTTTTAGATTTCAATTTGTCTTACAGACCTACACAATAACTTAGATTAAATTTGTTAAAGAAAGAGGAAGAGCCGCAGATCGCAAACCACCTTTTTTTACGATACCGAATTAACTATAATACTGATAATTATGAATCTATAAAAGCCCAATGTACCTCTTATTTTTATTAAGATCCTGAGTCCAGCGACTCAAATTACAGGCACAAGACAAAATTAATCAAACATAACCAATGAACACACAAAAGGATCAACTCAAGAAAACCTCGTACGTCCGAGAAAGCTATTACTTAAATAATAAAACACACCTAATCCAGTTTCTTAATAGCAAAGATCAGATATTTTACGAAAGGGCAATTTATTACACTGACAGAACGATTGAAAAAGGTCATCGACAAGAACGCCCAATGTCTAATTGAATAAAGTTATATTTAATAAAAATTCTGAATTTTCCTTATTTGAAATCGGCAATGACTTAGTTGCCATCCCAATATATATGTATATATTTGGCAAATATATATCAATGGTCTAATGTATTAATCTTAATTATACACAATAAAACTGATGTGGTATGGTCCAAGTGGTCATCTGGACCATACCATATCATGTTTGTGTGGCTAGGTGTATTAGGGTTTATTGACTTGCTCAACGAGTAGAAATGAGACTGGGACTTACTGCAAACTTTAAAGCAGATTTAGAACGGCTACAACTGTCAGCAACGGGAATTGAATCTACACACTATCGTGTACGTTTATTGCATACCTGTCTTCTATAACTCTAAAGGAAAATATGAAGAGGTTCATCTAATGATGTACATGTATAAAAATTTCAATAAATCTATTGTAACAGTTATCGAAGAGTGTATGTAGCGTGAGTTACACTGTTGACCGTGGGACCAGGGTGACCCCGCCCCCCTTCAACCCATTGGACAGGGGGGGTGCTGACGCGGGTCGGTCGTATTTAGCCTTGGCAACAAGAATTTTTCAGATACTTCACTCATCAGATTTGGAGGCCCTTTGTCTACTTCGGCAGAGGCAGAAAAATCTCTATTCTTTGTTCATCTCAGGAAAGCGGCATCAGGAGCTTCTTCCACAGTCCAACTACTCCATATTGAGATTGGATTATATTGGCATCTGTACAACAGCTCTATATTGAGATTGAATCTTTTTATGCGAGTCACCAGATTGTAGAAAAAGGGAATGAAAGTATAAAGTCTGCAAAACGGTAAGTCTCATTTTTATCTGGTGTCTTAACTCTTTGTATTATACAAACATGGCCTGGTATACGTCATTGGTACCTAATAGTGTACCACTAGTATATCCGTAAATGACTTAGTATACACCAATGTATATTGTATACTAGCAACGAATTTATTCAAAGTTGTAGTGTACTTCATTTTACTATTGTTTACTCCAAATCATTATTTGACACTCAGTTTTTATGGTTATGTGTTATTAAAACTGGAATTTACGGTAACGAGCGACTGCACTAGTAGCTGAATTTATACCCGTGGACTACAGTACGGGAGTGTAAATATGGAGCGATGCATCGTTATATCCCAAAACTACCGATGTTCATATTTTCACTTCGGCGATGTATTTAGGTATGGAATGAATGTCCATATAGCTATATTGGTTGTAGCTTGTAAACCAATATCCGGTAGGAAATTTTCTCTGCGGTTTTCCTGACTTAGTGTCAGGAGTATAAGCGCATATGCGATATATCACCTCGATATGTCTTTATTATGCGATATAGTACCCCGATATATATTTACATTCAGATTTCCTGACTTGAAGTAAGGGGGTATGAGTGATGTGACCTGATCGACTGTTTATCAACATCGCGAAATTATTTTTCCAGCTGTTGGCACGTGCAAACTTTATATGAAAATTTATTCAGTAAGATACAAACTTTTAAGTGTTATTGCCATAACTTCACTAGTCTCAAATTCTACATACATAATATAGAAATACAAGAGGTTTACATCTTAAATGTATGGGATGAACCGTAACCTTACACATCTATCAACACCGGAATGTAGTCCTGTCCATTGGGAGACCGCCATTTTCAATTAAAATTATTGTGCTTTATGCTTTTAGATTTCACCTTCTAATGTTATTATTTTACCTTTTATGTACTTATCCCGAGTACTTGAGTATATATACAGTAGACATTTCTATAATTTTTTTTAAATTGGTACTGTTTTACCTTTGCTGGTTTTAGCCTGTTCTGTATTGGGATTAGGGCACTTTTATCTGTTATGTCTTGTTCTATATATGAAAAAACAACTTGTGCTTGGCGCTTATACCCTAAATAGGAACTTGCGCCTTAAAACTTCAACCAACCATTGATAATCCGCTATGGAAATGGCTAGAGTCCAGTGCCCTAATCGTAGAATGGGACACTAGACTGTTTTTCTTCAGAGTGTAGCATGCAGAGGCACCAACAGCAAAATATCACCAATTTCAACCAACCAATTTGTTCATGACACCAGTCTTACATGATTACAATTGCAAAGCCCACATCTAAGCCTTGCACCCTGTTAGCAAAGAACAGAAAGTCAAAAAATATCCGAACAACCCTTCGAACCTTGGTCCTCGCCTATTTAAAAACTAGAATCAACGGCATGATTGACGTCAAGAGACAGCCAATCATGCCGCATAGAAAGTTCTCGAGAAATTCTAAAAACCCATGTTCTGACAGAGTAGCGTCTGCAAATCCCAAAACCAGATAAACGCAGCTCTCGTATAAGAATTGACATATAGAATTTTGTAACCAAAACAAAAATATTTTAAGCAACGCGCCCCATTATTACATGTATATATGTAAAACAATAACCTAGCTGTAACGGAGTTATCAATAAATGTTTAACGAGTGTGCTAATACGTCTTAAGGGATTACTCTGGACGTTGACGCCAGCTTGATCGTTTGGTCGCATGTTCGCAAGCTGACACCAAAACTTTCAAACCGACTCGCAAAGTGATGTCACAACGAACGTGCGAACATACTCTCAATGTCCTGAGTAAGCCCTTCAGTTTAAAAATTAATGCAGATTATACTCATGAGATTATATAGTGGAACCTCTTTTTAAACGACCCCTCGATACAACGACCCCTTCGTTAGAACGACCATCTTAAAAAGTCAATTATTTTACCATAGGAATAACGTTAATGTTGAATCATTACGACCCCAAACGTATTTTTCGTTGGAACGACCGCTAATTTTAGTCCGCAGAGCTCATGAGCAAATGGGCTATTTCAAAATTATTGTACTGTGATGCAACTTCAAGAAACCTGTACTCCTCTCTTTGTGTTTGCCTAAAGCAGGGGAGGTGGCGTGACGAAAAGGGGAGAACTAAATCTTCAATTATCTTTTGATGAATTTGTTGCAGTAGACGAAACTTCACAGTGCTGCTGAGAAAATTTGAATGAGGACGATTTTATTGCCCTTATTACCGGAAATGAAGAAATCTACTATTTCGACGTCTGAGAAGAAATCGTCCAAGCTTCTGAAAAAGTAAATGAAAAAGTAGCCTTCAATGCAATCAATGCCTTGCGTCAATATTTTGAAGGACAATTTAATTCTGAAGATTTCCATCAAAATTTAATGGATATGGAATCTGTTATAATGTAAAATTTGCAAATGAACTTGAAACAAGCGTCAATCAGACTTTTTAAAAATTCGGAAATGGAATTACAGATAAATAGAAGTGTTCTCTAGGTATGTACTGTTGCATCATTCCTTTGCTCAATTTAAATTTTTTTTTTAATTCGTTTCAACGACCTTTAGTTACAACGGCCATATGATGTTGGCACACAGGGGTTAGTTATAAACAGGTTCTACTGTATATCAGTTGAAATTATTTTAATACTGTATTTTGTCAGGTGAGTAAAGTCTAATTCTTGCTACACGAAGGCTGAGACAGATACCTTTTGCTTACACTAAATTCCTAACTGCCATAAACAACCATGCTAGCAGTGGAATTCGGATAACTAACAATTCAATAAAATGCATCTAGCTGCCCTAAAAGATGAGGGAAGGACGATGTAATTAATTTGATTAAAGTCATGTAATAAAGTATCTCCATTCTCCATTCAGGAATACCAAAACACGTATTCTAGAACGAAAAATTAAATTCTAGTAATTTTCCATGCTATAATACAGTACGTAAACATGTTACCGCTAAAGTGAAATGCGTTGTTTTACATAATACCTGGGTATTTCATTAATATTTTCGATCAATAAAGGTATATAAAATTCTCGTCACTAGTTAAGTAACGTATCTGACGTTCGCTGAAAAAAAAAAATTTCCTGTCTCCAGCGGGAATACCTAAAGCTAGTCTAGCTAAAAATCTAACTGCCCTAAAAGGAGAGGTTTGGTTTGGTTTTGGAGCGCTACGGTCTGCTTTTTGCAACACGAGGGCTAATGAGACCGGGACCTACTGCTTAAAGCCGATTACGAACGGCTACAAACATCCATGCCATAGTGGGATTCGAACCCACGAACTTTCGGTTCCGAAGGCCAGCACCCTAACCATTCGGCCATCGTTCGGCCCTAAAAGGAGGGGAAAGGACGCTGGAATTTGCTTCTCGTCACTTAATAAAATATCATCTGTTCTCCATTCAGGAATACCAAAACACGTATTATAAAACAAAAAATTAAATTCTAATCATTTTTCATGCGATAATATAGTATGTAAACATGTTACCGCTGAAGTAAAATGAGTTATTGTACAAAATAGCTGGGTATTTCACTAATATTTTCGGTCAATAAAGGTATGTAAATTTTGGTCACTCTAGATATGTAAATTGTCTGACGTTAGCTGAAAAACCTCTCCAGCAGGAATATCAATATACATGTTCTAGAACCAAAATCTAATCATTTTTCAAGTTTTTCAGGTGGAACTTTAATAGTGGCAACTGATTATTTATATGGAATACAAAATTGATTCGTGTCACCATGTTTTGTAATCCTTCAGTGTAGTGGCCAGCATTGTGTATAACCAGTTTCCAACGGCGTGGAAGTCGCAGAACACCTGTAGCAGCGCCTGTTTGGCTGATAGTTCGAATGTACTGGTCTATTGCTGCAAGAATCTCTAACAGTTTTGAAGCGAATGCCACGGAGTTGTTTCTTCGTCTTAGGTATTAACCGTTTCAGTGCGGCGAAGCAATATCGCGCTTCGCTTGTTTTGTACCGAAAATGCGGAGACGCTGCAGTTGGTTAGTATAATTTTCGCATGTATTAAGATCAGTTGAATTCATATCAATCGCAGTTTGTATTCATTTTATTCAGTTGTGATTTTTAATAATTTAAGAATTAAAATAAAATGCAATGGTAAGTAGTAATGCAGTAGAGCCGTGGATTGTGGTACGGTAGACAAAATGAGCGTGTTTTATTTGTAGAAAAACTTTTCGTTGTATTATAGAAATCAGAAACTGTTTTCACTTTCTCAACAAGTGCTATATTGATCATTATTGATGCTATAGAGGAGGAATGGTTAGCAAGCAAAAATGCCACAGGAAGACTACCAGTAAGTACAAAGTTTTCTTTAGAAAAATTGCCTTGGCGAAATTTTTGACAATGTGATGTATGCAGCAAAAAGTTTAATGGAATTAGACTATCCAAACTAATTTGGGCTATACGCAAAACGAATTCATGGAATTTGTGCAGTAAAACATTCTTGCGATAAGTGAGAATAAGTAATTTGGATCGTAAAAATTAAGTATTACATAATTAGTGTTAATTATAACCATTTCTATTGTTTTCCAAAAAAATTACTACGCATTTCAATCAGCACCGTTAGCATATACATATAAAACTTTTAAGCACTCAAACGGTTAAGTCGGTCACAAGGGCTTAGCCTGAGGAATATGGTGGATGGTGAAGCAGGTCAGATGGCGTCTATCGTTGTCCATTTGTACCGCAACAGCAGGCACTTCTGCCTCACTGACACTAGGAAAACGTGGCTGATGCATGTCTGCCACAATTTGGCGTCCTTCATCAAAGGCTTTTACTTATCTTGCTACAGTTCTGTCAGGCAATGCGGATTCCCCTCAAGCCTCTTGAAACATTATGTGACATTGTAGGGCATTTTTATCAAACTCCATTGTTCTTGTTTTGAAAACATGGCACTTACTTTAGACCGCAAGCTAATACAAGGATCAGTTCTTCCCGTCACACATCATCCGCATGACGTAGGAAGGGGAGTCTTTTTGCTGAGAGGTAAGGTAGGTATGCAGCTCAAGTGTGGTATGAGACTTTCTTTGGTTTGGTTGCGTAATGTTTTTACAGCAGTGTTGCCACTGTTAACCTTTTGCAAGCCGAATTCAGATGCAGATATATTTTTTTTTACATATATTGCTTTCTAACGCTTCAGTTAAGGTATGTTAGTCATTTAATTGTGTAGGAAAAAAAAAATTCTTTTAAGATTTTCGTGTTCCCAATTGGGAACATTGGCCACATTTGACTATACACTGGATTCACTAATTGAGTAGAATGATATATATATTAAATATTAAGTAATAAGAAAACTAATTAGAATGAATTTAAAATTTTTAAATTTAAGCACAGGTATCAATATAGTTTAAAACTTATAAATTTAAATAAAACATTTTCTTAAACAAATATCAAAAACATGAGTTTATACCTTTATGCCATGATATATTGGAAAGCAATGGAGATGCAATTTTTTCTTGCACTAATTGCAATCTAATCTTGCATTTAATGTAAACTGAGCATCAAATCATAAACAGTAACAGTAAAGGTAATTATTTCGTTGCAGTACAGCAGCAAGAGTCCATCGTTCTCAATTGGGAACATCAATAATTAATTATTCCAGGTACGTTTCTGATTATTAATGCCAATTTTCATATTTTTTAAATAAATTAAATTTTTTTAAGTATACTAATCGGATTTTAGAAGCATTAGATTTTTTTTACATATATGTAAATTTTTAATTTGTGCTCTATAGAAAATAATGAAAAGGGTCCATTTTATGATTTTTTATACATTTTTCTATTAATCATAGAAATAGATTCCTTTTTAAAAAAATCGAGTAGACTATTTCTCACATTTGCTAATTTTTTTGTATCAATATTGATGAAGTTTAATTTTAAATAATTTTATTAATATTGTCAAGAAGATTCGAATGAACACACCGTTTAACTTAACAGAAGAATTTATTGAAGCTAAGTAGCAACTCGCAACTTTACAAGATCAGGAATTTGCCTACAACTAGTGGGTATCAGCTTTTATACCCGAACAGAATATTCGAGAAATAACTAATTTACATATTAAAGAAAGATCTAGAATGTTCAAGAACATAAGGAAACAAATAACATTTTTAAATTAAAAATCCGTACTTTAGATCAAACGCCATAGCAAGCATCGAACCCACAATCTTCGGGTCTGGATCGCGCGCTTTGACCAATCGGCCAGTGAACTAGTTGGCGGATCTTTAAAAGGCAATATTCTGTTCCCTATTGGGAACAGTGGAATGTATAAGGTTAAAGTTCCAACCCTCGTATATAAACCTTTTACCGATAAAATGTGAAATGCGTTGTGTCACATAAGTTAGGTATTTCATGAGTTTTCGATCAGTTAAGGTATATAAATCTCGTCATACTGTAGGTATGAAACAGGTATGACGTCAGCTGAAAAGTCCTTTCTCCAGACGGGAAAGCTTGAGCACGTGATGTAGAACAAAAAAGTAATACTATTTACCTTTTATACGATATTATAGTATGTGAAGATATCACAGCTTATATATTAAATGAGTTATCTTCCATAATAGCTAGGCATTTCGTGACTTTTTTCGATCGTTAAGTTTTATAAATTTATGGGATACTGTGATTTGAAAAATCCAGTATATGTTTCTATGTTGTCAATAAATGCTGTACAGGGAATCGGTTATCTACCGATCCATTTCAATGTAAACCCAAATATCGAGGAATACGAATTAGCGTAGACAAGTCTACTGTGATTTGGTATATCTGACTGATAATTCTCAATAGGTGCAAGTTCAAAGTGTACATTAATAGTAGCTGACGGGCTCGTATTCAATGTCTCGTACTGGTTAATGCAACATATGCTGTTCTTGTAATGAATTTTGTGAATATTAGCTCTAATCTGACACAGCGTTTATAGTTAAATTGCAATCGGTAATGTGCTGTAGCCAATTTCAAAATCCAATTATTGGATAAATGAAAATAGAGGAATATTATGTGCATAAAACAATCGATATTAGGCATATCATTTATATAAATTTTACATAAGTGGACATATTTACTTGTTTAGGCTTCATGTAAATAATTTTTTAAGTAAACCATTTGGATCAATGGGAACAAAATGTTCAGTGAAACACCTATAATTGCTCTGCAATTATTACGAACGTACGGTTTTTGAAAATATAGTCTGGACATGTATATAATGAATGCAGTAGTTAATGTACCAGCGGACTTTCCGCTAATCGAAATACAATCGAATGGAATTAAATGTTGCTGTAGAATTTAATAGGTAAACAGAACTAAAAATAAGACTACACAAAGTATCTCCAAAATATAGAAGTATTTCCTGGTTTGGAAAGATACGGTCTACTGCTTTGATCATCGGGACCTACTGTTTAAAGCAGGTTCTTAACGGCTACAAACTTCCATTTCAGTAGATGGTTGTGATCCTTGGTATAAAAGAGCAGCGTTCTACTATTCGGCCATCGTTAAGAAAAATATTTCCAGGATACGTGAATGAAAATTGGAGATCTTAGCGGGACAACTAACAGTTGATTTGGGACAATTTTCATTATACTAAGGTTTCAATTAACAATTTTTTCTTTAAATTATATATGTTCCAACGTATAAGCAATTTCTTCTAGTTTACAGAAATACGAGTTCTTGGGATATACACTGATTTGCTTTACAACACGTTGACGGACGCTTGCGTCAATAGCCGTTCACAATGTAACACAACGGCAATAGCCGTCTAAAACGAAATGGTCATTTTTAGACATTACGGCTACAGTGGCATAAATGTGCATTTACCGGCGTACATGTAAAAGCCAGTATCATGTTTTGGAAATCATTTTTTTGTTGAAATTTCATTTTCCACGTGTTACACGACTTGCAACTTTAGTATGCACTTGGTTGTGAAGGGAGTAGTGCGATCGTGTTTTCTCCTGAATTTGATTTTTGTCATTTTTTATAAACTAGCATTTCGTCTAAAACTCCCTAAAAAATATTTTGTTTCACACAAAAAAATTGCTTATTTGAGTCATTAAACCTGTCATTTGCGTTTTAAATTTTTGCTGTTACAGCCGCCATCGTCTCATTACTTAGTGTCTAGAATCCACTGACGCGATGTGGTTATACCCGCAACCTAATTGAAGGTGCTGAATTAATCCGAATTAACACATTGTATGCGGGTCATGTACTAGTACGTTTTCTGACGATTGATACTTGAGCGCGGGTCACATACTAGTACGGAATAGTGTAACATGGTTTGTGGGTACAAAAATAACGGTATAAACAGGAAAAAGAAGCCGAATGTTCTTGTCTACTACATAGATTCTGGAAACATTTAGACAAATAATTTAACATATTTTAGAGAATTGTTACAACTGGGAAGAAAAAGCAGCAAAGACAATGTCGTGTGTGTGCTGTGAAAAAAGTGCGGAGGGAAACATCTTGCATATGGCAATTTTTGCCGTGTACATCTTCATAGAGGTGGAAAAGGCTTTGATCGTTGCCACACTGTAAAACACTATTAGTTTTATGATTTCTCTTTTCATTTATTATAATGTAAAAATGTTTATATATAACATAATTCGAAAAAATTGAAACTATACTATTTCTATTCTATTTTCCATATATACGATACTATTATAAATTTATCCACTAAAAAATATATTTTTTACGAAAGCCTTACGGTTATTTATATATTTCTATTTATACATTTGTTTATATATTTCCATATAAAATATGGAAAGGTGGTTAAAAAATTAAATATTTGATCTATTGAGATTTAATTGAATAAATTTACGCACAAAACGCCCGTTCCCGGTAGAACTCCGCTGCAAAATGTACCCACGCAATGTGTTAAGTTTATTTATGCAGAAAAAGTAAAACTATACTTCTAATACTCTAAAAATTACAAAAACATAGCTTTAATTTTCGAACTTCACTTTTTTTTGTCTCTCAATGTGTTAATAAACATTTAAAATACCATTCATAAAAAAAAAATTCAGGTCAAGTAGCCTGTCCATCCTCGCGTAACTCTTCACCAACCCACTCTAGTCACATGACACGTTCGTTGTTCGAACGGAAGTTCGATATTTGACTTGTAGGGTCCAATACAAACCCAAAATATAACAGTTATGAAATCCTTGTTACATATTTGGATGAATTATTGGTTGCTAAGTTACGAATTAACTCTTATCCCTCGTTGAAATGCATGATTAAAATTCCGGTAATTCAACAAAATTTATGGAACTTATTCATGTATTTATACTAAGGTCAGCAACACATTCAAAAAGCGATTTTCGTGAAACATATCAAAAACAATTATTGGTTTATTTTAAAGATCAGTTCTTCAGCTTTCAAAAAGTTTTCAGCTTGTTTCTAGAGTCATTAGAAGTCGTGATACAGCTGTTTAATCATCATCGGAAGTATCGAAAAGATGCCGGAGGTAAGCAGTTAAAGGGCTTGATTTTGAGTGTTAGCATGAAAGACGTCGTAACGTATTACAGCTTCTAAATAAATTACTCCAGCATATTTCTGAATGTTTATCAAATTATAAAACACTTAATGAATTTATCCAATAAAATCTTTAAATGGAATTTCTGAAACTGATTTTTGCTGCACCACCACACCTCAACAGTCATAACTGCTAAAATAATTGTTAGAATTTAATTAGAATTTAACTGTTTTTAATGATAGGTATGCATTGAACCTCATGATTATAAATATATTCATTTTGAGATGAGTTATGAGCATTGTTAGAAACTTCATTATTCTTGAATTTTTGCTCTAAATTATTGGATTGGAAAACTTATACTTCAGAATATTTTCATTCTGGAGGTTCAATGCATACATAATGGATATCTACATTTATCAAAGAAAAAATGATTTTTTTTTTTTTTTTTAGTTAGGAGTGTTTTTGTAAAGTCAAAAAATACTTGTTTTTTTTCTCTAGTTTTGCTAATTTTCAAAACTATATGTATTTATGTTTCTCTTCATTTTTTTCTGTTTTATAACCTGTTACTGCGATAACTAAACAATATTTTTATAAAAACTTCTTCTTTACATTACAATAGCTGGTCTCAGAAAACTTAAAATACAGTAGTTTTTTTTAATAAGATTTTTGATTTATAAAAATTTTTTATAAAATCATAAATTATTAAAAGTGTATTAAAATAGATGTAAGGTTTGCATAATAGAGAATTTTAATTTGAATAAATAAAAGGCAAAACTAAACATTATGCATTACAATGCTACATTATATATGCAAAAATTTGATTTAAAATAAACAATTATATATGTACATGTTTTGTATGGGAAAACACGGGATTGGTGGTAAATTGTGCAACAATTTTTAAATGAATCTCCTGGAGAATTTTTTTCTAAGTGGAATACATAAATTAACATTATATTTTTGACTATTAGTAAATTTTCTTGTTTTTTTTTCTTTGAATTGATATATTTTAATTAAGATTCCTGCTTGATTGCGGAAACTTTAAGCTGCATTTTTCTTATTGTACGTAAATCAGACATTATGTTCAACCCTAAAGGCCAGAACTCTCTAAAGGCCGGTCACACCGAAGTCCTTTAACTGCTAACCGGGATTAATATCTTTAAACGAAGAATTGCGTTTCACCACTGGTTGGCGTAATGGGATAATCGCGGTTAGATGTTAAGATTGTGACTTAACTGGCCAGACCGTTAATCTTTTAACGTGCACACTCGAGATAATTCGAGCGATGTTGTACTTTGTTGCAGTAAATTTTTACACTCGAATGCAATCGAGAATTGGCAATAACAATGTGAAAGAAAAAAAAAATCGTTTTGATATTTATCATTTACATGGGATTGTAAGCTTTCGAAACATTTTACAAAAGAACTGTGCATTAAGGTGTTAATCTTTAATTAAATGTAGTTTTTCTATGATATTTAAATGTTCCCTTTTATAAAATTTAAGACAATTTTTCCATATGCGTAAGTCCATATAGTAGTCGGTACTCTTCAAGAACGGAAAAATGCGGTTGGCGATTCAATCAGAAAAACTGTCTCCTAAATGACACTTTATGGTTTTTAAAACTTAACATATTTTTGTGTGCATAAATGATATATAAAATTGAAAATTTTGAAAACAATGAGTGGTCTAACATAATTTGAAAAATTCATTGTTTACTGCAAACTTGCAAATTTTCGGTTTTCAACATTTTTGTACTGGGTATAGCCGAACGATGTTTAGGATGCTGGCCTTCGATACCGGAGTTCGTGGGTTCGAATGAAACAGTGGCATGGATGTTCGTAGCCGTTCGAAATCGGATTTAAGCTGTAGGTCCCCGTAGCGTTACCCTTCATGTGTGGGTTCGAATACCACAGTGTCATGGATGTTCGAAATCGGCTTTAAGCTGTAGGTCCCCGTAGCGTTAGCCCTCATGTTGCAAAAAGTAGACCGTAGCACACCAAACCGACCAACCATGTACTGTGTATAGGATGTCTGGGTTATTTAAATGTCCAAAAAATGGGAAGGAGTGTGCGAAATATTTTCAAATAACTTAAAATTAGATTTCTCTCCGGTAACATCTAAATTTTTAAGTACCAATCAGGTCAGGTAGTCAATAACTGGCGCATTTACGTTGCCCGATCTCAGGCGTCACAGGCAAAGGTTAACACCTTGCCTGTGACGTCTTAATAAAAAATGAAATACTGCTATTTCATTCTTTTTAAACTGCAATACATTATTTCCGATTTGCTTTGAAATAATTATAGGAAGTATTTTAGATAAGCAATACAATTTTTCTTATACCTTTACGTAGGTGCCAATGATTTCGATATACACGGAGGTCTTACAATTTTTCGTTGTTTCCTATATTCTGATCGGAAAACTAATTCTTCCGATTTTTAGCGAATAGTCTAAAATCCTTATAAATTCCCTTTCTCGCTTTGTTCTTCCCTCTGTCGTTGATTGTGCATTTCATCAAGTAAAATGCGAATATTCATCAAATTAAAAAACAAATCAGAACTAGATTTTAGAAAATCTATGTCTAATAAAACATAACGTTTATTAATTAAAAAATGCAGGAAAAGTTTAAAGTTTTAATACGTTTGATAAACTATTTTTGAAAATAGCAGAATCTTGTAAAATATTTGAAAACTAACATATAGCCCGTCATCTGACGTGACCAGTATAATTTACAATTTTTCCAGAATTGTAAATACCTTATGAGGCAGATTAAAAAAATATTGTTTTTTGGCTGAGAGTTATGTATTACACGTCTAATAATTTGTTTATCTTCATACACCTCTGAAGTCTCCCGAAACTGAGAATCCAGTTTAGAATCGCGTTAAATTCATTTAGAAAGATAATTCAAAGTTTTCTTAGCTACATCGAAATTATCCTTAAGTTCTTCCCTACCTTTTTTTTTGCCACAGTAAGGAATGAAACTGTCATTTCCACTACACCCTGGAGGTAGGTACAATTTGTTATTACCGGTGATAAAATTTTCAACGCAACCAAATAATAATCGTATTTAAAATGATCACGTGTGTACCTAATTTATTATTTAAGCCAAATATAGAAGAAAATTAGTGACATATCCAAAGTCAGTGATAAACGTATGTAAACAATTCAGACGATATTTAAATGTAAAATAAGAAATGATTAAATGAGATTAAAGGAATGGCGTCATAATGCTGGAAAAGTTTTTCTTGTCTATTATGTGATAAATTTCATCTCCTAACCGGAGAAAATAGAGCTCGAAAGCGGTTGTAATGGATAGAGGCATCCATATAGGATTTTTAAATTAAAGTTCACAACGTTCGAAATCTATACCTCCCCCCCCTCTTCTAGCCTTTAATGCTATTTCGAGGAGAGACGGACATATAACTTAGGCTATTATTATATAGGGGTTGCTGAAGTCTGTTTTACATATTGGTAACAAGTATTATAGTTTTCCCCTTTATAATTGTTATATATATATATATATATATATATATATATATATATATACACACTAAAAATGTTATTTTAATAACCATGATTCTTTGTTTTAAAGCATTTGTGAATACGAAATTAACATATCTTTCACAGATTAATTAAACCTTCAATTTTCCCCATTAAAAAAAATTTCTTTTTTTTAAATTTATGTACTGAAAATGCCGTTACTGCCAAAAACAAATTTTCTGTTTTGGTAGTTGGCACCTACGCCTTTAATATTTTAATACTTAAAATATCTTATGAAATGTATAAACATTATTTGCAGTTTCCGTTTCGGATAAAATTCTAACAAACCTTAAATACCTCAAGATTTTGCTAAGGTGAAAGCAGTTATACAGTTATGATTTGTAAAAATTTAAAATGTCTACTGCTACAAAATATTTATCAGTTTATTTTTTTTTACTGTTTTCATTATTATTACTAGATTTACAGATGTTGATCATATATCTATTTTTACTGAAGTGAGCCAATTTGACTCATACAAGAAAATTGAAGTTTTTAAAAAGAAAATAGTTCCAAATTAATTTAAATGAAATGTTTATTATAAAACAAATTCATGGAAAACATTTTTTACATATAAAATCTGTTTTTGAAACATTTTCCGCAAAGATTTCTGTTACATTACGTTTAGCACAATGGTTTCTACATCTGTTTCTTTTACACGATTGTTGAACTTGACAATTCTTCCTTGCGTCAGTAGCACGAATTTCTGTCATTGGAATGGAAATGTGCTCGACTTCTTATCTATATTTACTTCTTAACACTTCAACCAATTGGAAAATAAAATCTTTTCGTGAAATATTTTCTTCAGTCATATCTTTATACAAAATACAAGCATTGATAACTGCTAAATCTAAAATGTTGTAGAAAACTTGTAGAGGTCATCTACGTGAATGAGAAGAAACAAATCACGTGAGACTTGACTGTTCCCTAGGCTTGATAAAACCAATAAATTTCATGTTATAGAATGGTTTAACAGTTAATTGCGTAAGTCAAATTGGCTCACAACCGTGGAAATAGGTATACCCCATTTGATAATGCGAAATGAAGGGGTCTGCGGGGAAGAGGAATGAAAATTTACATATATTTTATTACTTAACTAAACACCAACGCATATCTTTGAAAAGTGATATTAAAGTTTTATATATAGTGATCAAATTTTTAAGGAGTCAAATTTGCTTGGTCCGTAAATCTAGTGTTAAAAGTAATTTATTCTGCATTTTGTGTTCCTTATTTATAAATTTCATTTATGAAATTCACTTTTTTAAAATATTTTATGTAACATCAGTTAATTTCACAAGTGTGTGTTGCTATATAAATTGTTTTTCACTGCAATGATCATTATTTAATATATAGAAATATTAGGTTGGGAAAAAATAAATCCATTATTTTTTTCGGTAGATAGCTGTCGTGATCAATATATCGTAAAGTAACATCAATTTCAAATTTATGCTCGTTGTCAAAGTGACATTTCACACTAAAAAATTTTTTTTAATGTTTTTGTTTGGTCCATTGAGTTGTGAGTTACAGGGTGTTAAAAATGGAAGTCAACAAAGAAAATTCAGTACATTTTACAGTTTGTCTTTTGATAAAGGCGAAAATACAAGCCAGGCGGCTGAAATTGTGAATGGCGTTTTTGGTGCCGATACTGTAACAGCTAATTAAGTGCAATTTTGGTTTGGTCTATTCCGTACAGGTAATTTTGATGTTAAATATGCACCTCGCACAGGCAGGACCGCTGTCGAAAACTTCGATAAAATCACATGAATAATCGAAGTTGACCGGCATGTTAGTAGTCGTAGCATCGCCCAGGAGTTAGATTGACTATAATAAAACAGTTTTCGCAAAGTTGGATTCAAAAAGAAACTATGTTTGGGTGCCACACCAAAAAAAAACATGATGGATCGAATTTCCGTCTGCGAAGCCTTGGCCAAACGGAATGAAATCGACCCATTTCTTAAACGGATGGTGACTGAGGATGAGAAATGAGTCATTCGGTAATATTGTGCGAAAACAATCGACGTCAAAGTGCGGTGAAGTAGCTCAAACGGTGGCCAGTCCAGGAGTAACGGCCAGGAAGGTTGTACTGTGTATTTGGAGGGACTGGAAGGGCATCATGAGTTGCTTCCGTATGACCAAACACTAACTTCAGATCTATACTGTCAACAACGGGACCGTTTAAAGCTAGTGACTGACCAAAAACGGCCAGAATTGGCCAACAGATGAGGTGTCGTGTTCATCAGGACAACGATAGGCTAACACGTCTGTACTGACTCGTTATAAACTAAGGGAGCTTGGTTGGGAAGTTTTAATACATCCACCGTATAGTCCGGACGTAGCACCAAGTGACTATCACCTTTATCTCGCATTGCAAAACATTCTGAGTGATAAGAAATTGGAATCAAGATCATGAAAATCGATTACTATAGTTTTTCCGCCAATAAGGACCAAAACTATGATAAAGGCATTATGAAGCTACCTTTAAAAAGGCAACAAATTATAAAACAAAACGGTACATATTTGACCGAAATCGGAATATCCGAAACATGTTAGTCATTAATTTTTAGGCAAAAATAATGGATTTCTTTTCCCCCAACCTAATATTTATCTTGTAATTCCTAGATAAATTGGGAAATTCTGAATATATTACACACTTCAATCGACTTAGCTATTTCCTTCATGGAATAACTGAATTATACGCTTTAAGGGTAGAGATATTTCGACAGTGTAAATGAAGATAATTTAGTGTGTTCATCTCCATGTAATTTGGTTATAAATTTTTATAAAACTTTATAGGTGATGCATAAAAAATTGTGATTTATTTAAAAATTATGTAGATTTTTTCTAGAGTGACTGTTTAATTTTTACTCGTCTCTTACGAAATGTTTGACTAATTATTACTTAGTTTTATAAAGTATTGCAGAATATTTAAATAGATTAAAACACATCATTTATGAATAAATTTTTGAATTTTACTAAACTAAATATACTTGAATATTATACGCAAATATATATATAAATATTTTACTGATCATCTCTAATATATTTGCATCAAACAGTTTAGGTAACTTAAAATGCATTAACTAGCTATACAAGAATGCAAAATTCCAACTTAAAAAAACCTTTTTACAGTTAAGAGTACTGGAATGTAAAAAAATGCATTCTTAGAAGATTGGAAAAAATATTCATACATGTAAGTGGTTTAAAAACTAAAAAGGTCATTATTGTAGTTTTTCTTTGTAAATTCCTAAGTTCTTCATTATGTCTATGCATTGCTTGGCGATTGAAAACAGCTCCGCATATTTTAATGCAGTCAATGTAAAGATTAAACTGAATAATCAGGGTTCATGTTTGTCCATCACATTAATGTCACCGACTGCACCTTCATTAAAACATTCGCTGCATCCCGAATAGTATTGTATTTAATGAATTAAAATCAGTTTTAGGCATGAGGGCTCATATTGAATGTTAAAAGCTTTTGGCTTGGATTTTGACACATTTAAAAAATACTTCAATATCGACAGATGCAAGAAATGAATTTTACCGTTAACGGTACACTGTCAAGCAATGAATATTTATATTTAAATTTTTCTTATGCTATTAACACTTTGACTGCCCTGGGGGTCACCAGTGACCAGCACTCGACTCGGCTACAGCACCGTGGGGGCTATTGTTAGTGTTGTCACTTTTTGTTTATTTATATTTGCTGTACCAAGTTGCAATTTTTAACTGTCCCTTTTTCTTTTATTGTAATACTTTTTTATTTTTGAGCTTCATGATGTTGAATCTGTGTATTGCTGATAACCATACCGAATGGTCATTGTCAAGGTTAGTCTAATTATCTCCTAATTAGACAACGCGTTGTTTACTTAATTTTTTTATGAGAACATCCTCACCTCCTCGCTTCCTTGTGAACTGGAGTGTATTAAATTTTTGTTTGGATCACTTTTTTAAGCTTTTTTATGTCACTAAATTTGTTTTGATCTGCTTACGTTCGGAGGTTAAAGCGAAGACTTTGCACTTCGCTAGGTACTCCGTTAAACCTAATTTTTTGACCTTGAGGCGTCACAGAAAATAAAGTGCGTAATTATAGTAAACTAGCATATAACCCGTCATATGACGGATCAGCAAAATTTTTTATATTCAAGAATTAAGTTCCCTATGAGACGGGTAAAAAAATTAGTTTGTTTTTTTAGCTGAGAATTATCTAGTACACGCTCAATAATTTGTTTACCTTTACTGAAAACATGCTAGTTTCCAAATTTAATTTATCTTGTCATGTTACGGGATAGGATGGACAGCAGAGGTTTTAGTGTTGACAGTGATTATTTGTCGGTATATATAAATGATGTCCAAAATTTAGTGAATCGATGGCAAACCGTAGGGTTACGTGTAAACTAACAAACACAAACCAACAAACTTCTAAATATTCAAAGATATAAAACTTAACCGCTATATATTTATTAGTCCGTGAAATACTCCTAGACTTTTATGTAAATAATTTGTTGTTAATACCGGAGATAAGTTTCATTTTAACAAAATTTAATCGATGTTTAAATTTAAAACTATCACATATGTACCTAATCTATTATTTAAGCCAAATATTAAAGAATTATTTACGTCATAGCTAAGTTCAGTGATAAAACTTATGAAAATGTAGACGAAATTGAAATAATTTAAAATAGAAAATGATTAGATAAGATGGTTAAAAGAATCTCATAAAGATAGAAAAAAATGTTACTTTTATTATTTATTATGTGACAAATTGATAAATGTAATCGCCTGCTCTTAACCGGAGAAAATAGGGCTTTTAATAATTGCATTAAACGCTCGAAAAGGGGGAAGGGGGAGATTTTGTACTCTTTGCTTTAAATAATGCTAACATTAACTCGTCAAGAATCCAATATGGATGCCTCTATCATTCCATGTCCAACCACTTCATAAATTCGCGAACAGATAACTGAGGCTATTATTATATAGGGCATATGGATACTGAAATTTTTGAATAATATCATTGTCATTACAATAGTTTGATGAAATTAATGCAATACAAAACATACAAAAATAATTTTATTAGTACATGAATTATATACATTTTATCAGTCCACATTGCGATGAGTCCGACTAAGACATGCAAGGCAAAGAAAAGGTGAATCGAAGCAATAGCAATAATCTCGCCGTGTTTTTCTATCTAATTATTTGCTGCTGTTCCTAGCTGCTTTGAATGCTAAAGAATGAGAGTAATCACCTAGTTTGAAAAAAAGCAAAAAACAATCGTTAAAATTGCCTACCGTGCCATGGGAGTCACTTGTGACCGCCCCCCTCCCCCCACACCACAAAAATTACTTCATGATTTTAGAACTCATTTTATCTACTACAAATATTTTAGCATATGCATGGCATAATGAAAAGTTCCCGTTGGTGCCTTGGGCAGAACAACAAAAATGAGTGGCAGTCAACGTGTTAAGTATGTATTAAAATTTAGACATTCAATGCTTTAAACAAGCATACATATTGAATGATGCCGATTGGTTAGGGCGCCGATCTTCTTTATCGGAGTCCGTGGATTCGAATCCCATTGTTGCATTGATGTTCGTAGATGTTCGGAATCGGCTTTAACCTTTTAGAGGCAGTATTGTCGACATTCACGTATATAAAGATGGAGTAAGCTTTAATGTTTTCGTCCTTTTGAGCAAAAGAAATTTAGTCCTCTGGAAAGAACATAAATGTGATTGATAACGATGTTTCTGGTGACAGTTGAATGAAGGACTGTAGGGAAAGGAATTGTCTGGTTTGTATTTCAAACATTTTTATGTTCTGGTTGAAATATCAATTGGCCGTCCCGAAATGATTGAGCAGTAGGTACCGGTCTCATTAGCTTTCGTATTGGAAAAACGCAGACTGTATTGTTTCAAACTAAACCAATCTCCCACACACAGATATTATTTATAAGCGAACGCAGGGTTTCTGGACTATTAGCCGTGTATTTTTGAGGCATAGTTATTAAATGATAATAAAATACACATCCTATGATAAAAGAAAATAAGTTGAAGTACCACCTTTTACGTATGTTTTAAAGGTATACGATGTGATGGTTTAGAAAATTCTTAAAATTCCACAAGTCACGTTATTTGTAAGGAATTAAAAATGCTCGTTTAGTTTTTTTTAACTTTGAATTTCAAAGGAAAAAAAGGAAATGCCATTAAAAAAAAGTTGTGTTGCAAAAGTTGACTGTAGCGTTCCAGACCAAACTGAAACTAGAAGACGTAGCGTTGTTTGTTTACGTAATTGAAGGCCGTATTAGGTATTGTTTTAAACAGTATATAAATTATATATTTAATTTTCCTAGTACGCTCTATTTTTATCATGAGTCGAATGCTGCATGCATTCGTCTGTGCTCTTACTAGTAACGTTTGTGCGTAGTGATAAAAAATTACCGTGACCTCTGTAATGTTAATTTTTCACTCTAATTCGGTGTAGAAAATTATTTAGTCGAAGATTAACATTCATCTATAAACCTTGACCTGCCTGATCACGTGTATAACTTAGATGGTATTTATACGGAATCGGGTTTTTTTTATATAAAATCTCTTAGGCTGCAAGAGCATTCTGTAATTTTTTAACTTGTGCACGATTGTACTTTATAAAGACGCTCCTAGCACGTTTGAATATTAAAAATAGCTAAACTTGCGTTCTTAAAATATGTAGGGACCCGATTGTCAGTTTCGCTCATAATGTACCTTGGGTATTTTGTTAGTTTCATGAGATGGGGCACAAATATGATGATCATTCTATTGTACAGTGCCGTCTGCATGATATAGTGGGTCAGATGGAGAACCTTTATGGAACATGACAGTTTTTCTAGGAATGTCATGTATTAAAACAGTAGACCGTAGCTCTCCAAAACTAATCTAATTAAACTTAACCTAACTAATCTAGAGAAACGTTCGGAGCCATATATGTGCCGTCAAATAATTTTAACTAAATACTAACAGCTCAAAACTCATTATGCCGAACGCTGGCCGATTGGTTAGCGCGCTGATCGTCGGTGCGGGATTTCGTGGGTTCGAATCCCACTAAGGCATGGATGTTCGTAGCCGTTTGGAATCAGCTTTAAGCAGTAGGTCCCGGTCTCATTAGCCCTCGTGGTGCAGAATAGTAGTCCGTAGCACCAAACCAAAACTCATTATTTCATAACTCATTATTTCATATTTAAATTGTAATTTTAGGTTCAGAATTACTAGGAATTTATTTTAGAATAAGGTTATAGTTTAGTTCAGATTAAATCCCACTAAGGCATGGATGCTCGTAGCCGTTCTGAATCGGCTTTAAGCAGTAGGTCCCGGTCTCATTAGCCCTCGTGTTGCAAAATAGTAGACCGTAGCACTCCAGACCAAACCAAAACTCATTATTTCATAAGAATACAGTTACGTGTAATTCAAATTAAAAATCAAATATAACACAAATATACAAGTATATCATACACAAATATATCGGAATAGTTTAGCTAAGCAGAAGAATTAACTTTGTAGTTCGCGAAACTCACAAAGGTTACTTGAGGCGAAAAAAAATAAACTTAAAATTGTAACTTTAGGTTCAGAATTACTAGGAATTTATTTTAAAATAAGGATATAGTTCAGTTCTGGTTAAAATATTTCATACATAAAATGAGTCTGTTCGCGCGCATGCATGCATGTTGTGGGATGAATACGTCACACTAACAGACCAAACCCACAGTAAATGTCAGGTAACGCATTATATAAATCTAGTAATGAGGTATAATTACTTCCCCATTGCATTACAATTTGCATTCACTGATAAGTAGAATTACGGGAAGCGGGGGCGTAATTTAGCTGTATTTTCTGACAAGGCGATAAATTCATCATATAGCATGATGACGAGTACAAACAATTACGTCGGCTGAATAGCCAGCCGATATCCTTGAGTGACCACGATTCGAGAACCGATTACGGGAAAGTCATTCTTTTATATTCTTTGCTGCCTTGTGTTTACGAGATTATATTCAATTAAACTCGTTCCACAGAACAAGAGTAATTGTTCTCGAATTGTAATTTGTTTACTGAATTGGAGTTTATCGGACATAGAGTCGTAAAATTCTAGAAATGTTTTTGCTTTGGGGGTGCAGGATGTTGTAAAGTGTCTATATAAATTATTAGCTTAGCGACAAATTTTTTTTTGGTTTGTGTCAGTCACACAAACAATATATTTTTTTAAATGCGCAATAGGCCCTAGGGGGGCCAAGGCTTACGGTGCCAATCTCCGTTTCCGTGACCAAAGGCCCTGGGGGTGCGAAGTTCCGGTTAGGTGGTCAATCTTACGCGGAACCCCCCAGTGTTTAGTTCCCAAGCATGCTTGGTCCTCAATTTCTCTACCCACTGAAGGGATGGAAGGCTGAGAAACAATATATATAGTGAACTATAAAAAAAGTTGTACAGAAAGAACCCATTTTGTAGCGCAATATTTTAAAAGCGAGTTATACCTTTTTAAAATGAAACATTTAAAAAAATGGTAATTTCTTCCACGATTGAGATGATTTGGTTTCAATTTCAATAAAAAGCTACATTTAATTTAAAATAATTTAAAGATTAAATTTTGAAATTTCCACAGACAAAAGACTTTTTTTCGCACTATACATAGCTCCATGCACATTTTATGCAAATTTTTAAGGCACTGTTGCATTTTTAGCACGAATTCTAGACTAAGCTGGGCGCTGATCGTTGGTACCGGAGTTCGTGGGTTCGAATCCCACTATGGCATGATGTTCGTAGCCGTTCGGAATCGGCTTTAACCCTTTAATGCCTAGCGTCTCATTTTAGATACCGCTAAAAAATAGCTTGTAAAATTTTTGTTATCTCACAAGGAGTTTTCCTTTTGAGAGTAGGTAGAGAGAAATATTATAAACGATCTAAAACATTTTCAAAGAATTTCTGATACCTATAAATTTTCCATTTGGATCGACACTTTATTTTCCGAACAGTGCAAATAAATTTACTTTTTTCGATAGGTACATAGACTGAAATCATGACAAATTGTTTTATGTGTTATAAAACACCATTTTACAGTACTTATTTTACATGCAATACCAAAAACATTTTTTTCACGGAGTTTTTGTTTTTCTAAATGGCATCGTAGGATATTTAAACCGATAGTTGATCACTGGTATGACATGTTGTTGTATTCAAAGTTGATTAAACTTCATGTTTATTTTATTCTGTGCAGTCCATAATAACTTAGATTTAAGATATTCATCGATATGTCATCGGCAAAAATGACTCGGGCTTTAAAGAGTTAACCAGTAGGTCCCGGTCTCATTAGCTCTCGTGTGCAAAACAGTAGACTGTAGTGCTCTAAACCAAATCAAGACTAAGCTTGTGAATGAACTGTTCAAATTTATTTTTCATAATTTAAATGTTGGGTAATGGAGACAAATCAAACTTCTATAGATATTAAATACTTGACCGTGAAGCTATGGAAAGAAAATACGAGATATTGCAGAAATTGTGAAAAAGCCTCATTAAACAGTGCATTAGGTAATTAATAACTATAAAAAACGTACGGAGTTTTACACAGACCAAATTGAAGTGGTCGATCCATAAAGATTTCTTTTCCTCAGTTAGAGGCGGATACTGAGATTTGTTAAAGAAAAATCTAAAATTTCTGCAATAAAGATATCAACAGAGTTAAAGGAGGCATCTGATGTCAATGTGCATAAACAAAAGGTAAGAATTTTTTTTTTACCTTCTAAGGAATATAGAGCCTATGCACCACAAAAGAAACCATACTTATCTGCCAGAAAGGTGAAAAAGCGTCTTCAGTATGCTAAATACTATATTGCAAAATCCCAAGATTTTTGGAAGTCTTAGTTTTACTGATATTATTTTTATTGATGAGTCAAAATTTAATTTGTTTTGATCCGATGGCCTTAGTTTTGTAAGCAGAAAAGAAGGTAAACCACTGAAATCTTCAAATATAAAAGTAACTGTTAAACATGGCGGAGGTAGCGTTATGGTATGGGGTGCAATGGCAGCCATCGGTGTTGTAAATTTATTAACAGTACCAGGGACAAAATGGTATATTTAAATATTCAAAAACAAAATGTACCAGGCGTAGCTGTAAAATTAAAGTTGAATACAAACTACTCTTTTGTCCATGACAATGATTTTAAGCATAACGCTCCGATTGTAAAGGAATGGTTGTTATTTAATATTCAAAAGTTATTGCCCCGTCCTCTAAAATCCCGGATTTTAAACCTATAGAACATTTATGGGCTTTTAAGGGGAACAAATTGCGAGAGAAAATAAGACAGTGTTTATCAGAATATATAGGACAGTGTATAAACAGACTTCACTGAAAAGTTGGTCCTTTTGATGAACAAAAGATTAGAAGCTGTTATAGCAGCCAAAGGATATCACACGAAGTATTGCCGAACGATGGCCGAAGGGTTAGGGTGCTGGCCTTCGGAACAGGAGTTCGTGGGTTCGAATCCCACTATGGCATGGGTGTTCGTAGCCGTTCGGAATCGGCTTTAAGCAGTAGGTCCGGGTCTCATTAGCCCTCGTGTGCAAAACAAACCGTAGCGTTCAAAACCAAACCAACCATCATTTTAAAAATTTTAAAGTTAAGCGAAAATCACGTGACATCAAAACGTTCCGTGATTTGTTGTGACGTCATCGTTCACGTTATCAAATATTTTCTTATTGCTTCTAGCAGCCAACGTGCACTATTTTCCGATTTTCTTTTTGCAAGTTCTTGGAATTTTCTAGCTATCAAAATTTACTTTTATTTAAACCTGAAGGTTTATTTTACCGATCTCGATAGCTTATCTCAATTTGTCATAAATGTCTCTTCTACCTGGATTTACCAAAGGACAGTCGAACAACCTCCCAAAATTGACATGTCAATGTTTTCGTTCTTGGGGGGAAAAAACCCGAATTTTATGGGAGCAGAAATACGGAGAATTAAAACCCCAAAAGTATGTAAAATCATTTATATTTATCCAATTTTACTTAACATGTATTAATATTTTATTCATGCTAATCACAGCCCTTCTGTTTGTAGATACAGACAAGTCAAATAGATATTCATACATCATACACACACATTTGTAGTAGTATCGCATTTTATAGAGACGGTTGTAATATTAAAAATTAGAGGAGGTATTTATTGTGGAAGGTTTCGGTCTCATTAGCCCTCGTGTTTCAAAATGTAAGTAGTAGCGCTCCAAAACCAAACCAATTCTTAAATATTTTAAATTTGATGAAAAGAAATATAAAATCTTTTAAAAGGCTTTACTTAATTATTTATACATTTTTAAATAGCAATAATATTTTATTGCCTTTAATATTAATGTTAAATTAAAAAATGTATGAAGTTTCTGAAATAAAATTTAATTTTTAAAGTAATATTATGAAGTATTATAAAAATATTATGCTTTTTTTCAAATTAGTCACCGATTTAATAGAAAAATATCACTGTGAATTGATACACATAAGTGTGCATCTCTGGAGAAAATATTTAATACCTTTAAAATACATAATCTTCCCCTCCCCCGAGTTATTTATTAGATAATTATATGCTTTAGATAATTATATGCTTTATCAAACATTTATTGTACTTGAACTCTGTGATAATACTCAAAAATTAGCAGTTTTAAAAGTTAAATAGCACTGGTTAATCAACAGTCCTTTTAAAGATATAGATGCATTTTTATATACTTTAATTATTCTAAATTAGTAATATTTAAACAAAAGCAAGTATTTACTTATCGATAAATGGTCTTCACAAACCCATAGAGATGATTTATATGATAATTTGAGGTTTAATTTCTCATCCCCTTTCGTCGCATTTGTCTAGATTTTACTTGTATGTGGATCTTTGGGAACGCTGAAAAATATCTTCTCACTGCAGTTAGTTGTTGTATTTTTACAGAGTGGCACAATACAATATTTATAATGTTTTTAATGCCAGACATAATAAAAAAATGTCTATGCGATACTTTACACAGAAATTTAAAAGTTGCCCTTTAATATGTAAACAACATGGGCAGTCTGTTTCCGTGAACGATGACGTCACAAATTCGGCGGAGGATAAGTATCGTTTTTGAGAGACGTTAGAGTCCGCTATAAAACCCATTAGAAATCGCTCATTGGGCCCCCAAATGAAAGAAAAATAGGTACTGTCCTGCTTACTTTTGTCTTCTATTGTTAAAATTAAAAAACCTGAAAATTCCTCATTAACCAAATATTTAAATTTACATTGGGAAATTTTCGTAAGCACTTTGTAGTCATCATAGAAAATGCAATCCTATGAAGCCTTTTAACCCTCCGAGTGGAACACATCAAGGAAAGTCTCTAAAAAATAAGCTAAAGTGTTACTGTGTCAGTGGCCAAAGCGTTCTGATTTTTTCCTTCACCCTTTGTCGACTAGAATGGAATACGGGAAATCCACTCTCGTTATTGTCCCTTTACTTCCGGTTATAAATAGATATTATAGATTGTTAATTTTTAAAAGACATAAAGCTCGTCAAATCTTGAAGATCATCTCATGAGAAATAATGGATTCTAAAAGTACAAATAAAAATATTCTATAAGAGAATTATTTAACTTTTTTTACGAACGATATCCAAGATATTTAAGTGGTGCAGTTAGAGATACATATGGCTTCATTTTCGGTAACATGAAGAGCTATCAGCGTCTTTCTGCCTCAAGTGGTAAGGGTGCATCCCTCAATAAATGTCAAAGAGGGGTGCAGTTCCTAGACAATTGACCTGACCCTCCTACCGTAAAAGCACTGGCAGAAATAATTGTACATTACATCTATTTTCAGAGTTTCTGGAGGTCGAAAATTGTATGTGACAACCACTTTGAAGACATCATCGATTTGGCGGAATTGTACGTGCAAACAGCTTAGAGGATTAAAAATTAGCACAATTCATAAGTCGAAATATTTTTAAGGGGACTTGTGAGTCTTTTAAAATTTTAAATATTTATAATAACTTTTTCTTAAGGTTCAGCATAAATTGTCAATTACTTCGCTTCATTCGGAAAAAAATTTTACAAGATTTAATAATTCTCTAGTCTTTAAAAAGTATTACTTTTGGCATTTCAAGTAGTATATTTTTTAAATATAAAAATTATATACACCGAAAGAAAAATTCCACTTACCTGAACTATAAATTTGAGGTGCACATAAGATTCTTAATTTTTATGTCTAGTTTCAGTAATTAAAAAATACCTTTTTTTACGTTGAAGAAAAATTAAAAGCGATTTGAAGGGATTTTTTAACCATAGTCTTCATAATTCTTTATATAATAAAATATCGATCATATTAATATAATTGAGTTTACATAATTAAAAATTATAATTGGCTTATGTTTGATATACAAAAACTAATTTCTAATTGAAAAAATGTAAGCTATTTCGCTAATTTTATTTTTTACTTGGTGTATAGATTTCGTTTCTCAAAAAAGGTTATTGTCTCGTAAAAAATTATATGTTCTAATTAATGATCTAAATTAAGTTTTAGAGATTACAAGTAAAATATTTTTTTATTGAATGAATTAGGCTTTTATAATTACAAACTTTGGAATTCGACAGATAATGTCCCTTTTTAATATTGTAACGTATTGTATTGAATGAAAAGAATTTTGCTTTGAATGAATCTTGAATTTTAAGTCAATTAATTGAAATGTTCAGCAATAATGATAATCAACAATTGAATAAGGTAATTGCTTGCCTTCTTTTTATCCTTGTGATTTGGTATGAAGGATCTGTAGAAACCGAAATTGTGTATGTAAACAGAAGCTATTGTCGAACACAACTTCCTCTTAATTATGCACTACATCAAGCTGAATTCACGGTACACAAAATGAATTGTGGTAGGTATTAAATATGTTTTATAGATGAGTATGAATAAAATTCGGGGTACAAATGCTTTATAGACGCCGTGTTTTTTTGTCCCCAAATTTGGCGATTTTATGGGGCGATGCGTAGATTGGCGTTTGTCTTGACTTTGGGGTGAAGTATGGCAGCTCTAATGTGTTCTTGCACCCCATTGGTTTACGTGATTTCTGACGTCAGTACCCGGCACTGTTAGAGAAATTCGCATATTATCTGTTCGTTTGGTTTACGGTCGCCTAGATCAGGTTGTATTTTTTTTCTTATTTTCTGGGATTTAGTAATTTTGTTTCCTTTCTTATTTTCAGGGATTGAGTTATGACGGGTGAAGTTATTTTGGTTTTTACCATTTTTTAAATTGTTAAAAAGTATCGGGATATTCTAAATCAAACAAGATGCTTTGTTTTCTAAAATTTTTGTTTTATTTTCCGAGATTTAGTAATTTAATTATGGCGGGTGTAGTTATTTCGGTTCTTACTATTTTTGAGATTGTTAAAAAATATCAGGATATTCTTAGGTGTGAGGTGGGTTTTGCATTTCATTCTAAACTCAAAGTGTGTGGGGAAAGCGGTATTCTGAATCCAAGTGTTTTTTGTAAGGAATTATTTTAAAGTTTTTTCAGGGAGGTAGGAATGTTGAAGAATGTTTGTGGCTCTACCCTCTTCAATTTTCATCTGTTATTAAATTTTGTATTTCTTTTATTACAAGGGGGTTGAAGGTGAAACCCCCTCACATGTTAGACTTTTTATAATATCTTATTAAAATGCTATATATTGTTTATTCTGTTCATATATCATAAATATTACTAACCTGTTATTTTTTTAAATAAAGTAAAAAAGGATAACTAGTATGCTAATTATTTTAATGCTTTAAATTGTTAATCTGTTTTTTCTTTTAAAGTTTTAGTGTTGTTAATGTTGTTTCAAATATGCCATGTGACAGCCGTCATGTGTCAAATTCAAAAACTGTAGTTTTAAAATCTTTTTATACTAATAAGTAATTACAAAATTAGTTGCTGTGGTAAGTAAAACTCAAAAAGTAGTTTTAAAATCGGTTTAAAGTATTTGTTGGTAATTTACAGTGTTGTTTTCTGTGGTAATACTCATGAATTTAAAACATGTTAAAACATTCTTTTTTATTCTTGTATTTCACAATTCAATGAAGTCGAAATTTCCAATTTTTTCAAAGATTTCTTCCAGTGATACGTCCGACCGAAAGACGGCCGAATGATTATGATGCTGTTCATCGGTGTTTAAATTCGTGGGTTTGAATCCCACTGTGGTATTTTTCTTAACCTATTGGAGTTTGCTTTAACCCGATCGCGACTAATATCTTTTTGACGCCACGCAGTGATTCCAGTGTACGAAGAGGTCAGATTGATTAGGCTAAGGGACCAAGAATCCTAACAGAGTAAAATAACTCAAATGATGAATTGAAGTTATTACGATTCTAGCATTGAGATTCTAATGATCATAATAAAGAAACCCAATCTAAAAATTTACTTTTCCACTAACGCTATGTTTCAACACCGTTTTTTAGTATGGCTATGACAAAGGACAGATTTTTAGAAATTTTGAGATTCATGCATTTCAGTTGCCACACTGAAACATTTTTAATTTCTAATTTTATATGGATTAGTATGACTCAATTTTCATTTTAAATTACTATATAGTTTTGTAATTGTATTTTTGCATCTATAGTATTTTTCTTTTGCATAGTTATGATTCTAATATTTATAGTTCATTCATTTCTATTCATGATATATTATTTATACTAATGCATATTATGTAATAGCATCTTATATATTTGTAAAATTGCAGTCAGTATATAAAAATGCTCATTTTATAGAATTTGTTTTATAAAACTAGGCTTAACTTTTTAAAATGCGCGGGTCGGTAACGGCGCTCAGTTTCAGAGCGTTCGGTTCCGTGAATGCGTTTCATTCCCAGCGCGCTGTTCCTGAAGGGGTTAAGAAAAGGTAAAACATCTGATCTGTCTGCCGGATAATAAGTCTGCATTTGTATTTAGAAGCCTAAGTCTAGAACTCTTCAATATACTTGTGCTTAAATTTCTGTGTACACAATTATATATCTCTACTTTAATAATTTGTAGAAATGTTCATCATTCAAATCAATCTATAGGTATTAAATACTTCGAAATGTTGTAAAATGACTATGTACAATGCTGTTTTTAATTTCAAAATGCAGATATTTTTCCTGATCGAAATATATTTTATATTATACATTATTGTATAGTCTTGTTCTATATTCTAAATGGGAAAAATTATAGATGAATTTAAAAGGTGTTTAACATGTCTGGGAGTTTCTAAATGTTTCATGAAACTTAAAAAGTGTAGATTTAAAATCTGTTTAAAGTATTAATTGGTAATTACAAAATTATTTTCTGTGGTAATAATTATGATATTTAAAACAATGTTTAAACATTCATTTTTTATTCTTATATTTCACAATTCAATAAAGTGTATATTTCGAATTATCTAGTAGATTTCAACCAGTGGTAGTCCGACCAAAAAACGGCCGAGTGATTTAAAATGATGTTCCTCAGTATCTCAATTAGTGGATTCGCATCCCACTGTGGTATTTTTCGTAGCCAATAGAAGTTTGCTTTAACCCGATCGCGACCAACGTCTCCTTGCCTCTACACAGAGATTCCACTCTAATGAGACCAACGTCCAGTGGGCCGAACGATGGCCGAATAGTAGAGAGCTGCTCTTCGGAACCAGAGTTCGCGGGTTCGAATCCCGCTGCTGGCATGGATGTTTGTAGCCGTTCGGAATCGGCTTTAAACTGTAGGTCCCGGTCTCATTAGCCCTCGTGTGCAAAACAGTAGACCGTAGCTCTCCAAACCAAACCAACGTCCAGTGGACGCTCAGAGCTCAAATTGATGTGGAGAGACCAGCGTCTCGTATGCGTAATCGAAAATCGGAACGTTTTATTTTTAACTTTTATATGCTACTAGGTGCGTTAAACGGCAACGTTTTTCACACCAGTTCACTTCTATAGCATTTGACTTTCATGTAGGGCATTAGTTTCTGCTTGGGACATCTGGATTTGATAGATTTATTAATGTAAACAGACTTACGGCTCTCTAAAAGTGCATGTGTGGGTTGAAGCTACGTCTGCGTTTTTTTATCAGTTTTTCTTTTTGTAAAGAAAATATAAAGTGCAACCAGCTGGTTATTGCTTAACTTGTAAATTTATGGGTGTGTTTGTAGAAGACTGGTGATTACATTGTTTCATTTCGTTAGCAATGTCTAAGCGACGAAGAATCCTAACAGAGTAAAATAACTCAAATGATAAGTGAAAGTTATTACGATTCTACCATTGGGATTCTAATGATCATAATAAAAAAAAAACCCAATCTAAAAATTACTTTCCCACAAGCGCTATGTTTCAACAGTTTTTTAATATGGCTATGACAAAGGACAGATTTTTAGAAATTTTGCGATTTCTGCGTTTCAGTTGAAACAGTGAAACAATTCGAATTTCGAATTTTATGCATGGATTATTATGACTCAATTTTTTTCTTTTTCAATTACTATATAGTTTTGTAATTTATATTTTTACATCTATAGTATGTTTTCTTTTGCATAGTTATGATTCTAATTATATTTCAGTCATTTCTATTGATGAAATAATATTTATACTGATACATATTATGCAATTGCATCTTATATACATAATTTGTAAAATTGCAGTCATTATATAAAAACGCTGATTTTATAAGAATTTGTTTTATAAAACTAGGCTTAACTATTTAAAATGCGGGGGGCAATAGAAACATTCAGTTTCAGGGCGTTCGGTAAAGTGACTGCGTTTCATTCCCAGCGTGTTGGTTCTGAAGGGGTTAAGAAAAGGTAAAACAGCTCATCTGCCTACCGGGTAAAAAGTGTGTCATTGTATTTCGTGACCTTAGTCTAGAACTCTACAAAATACTTGTTCTTAAATTTCTGTGTGTTAATAATTTATAGAAACGCTGTGTAGATATGTTCATCCTTCAAATGAATCTGGAGGTATTAAATACTTCGAAATATTCTACAATTAATATGTACATTGTTTTTAATTTCAAAATGGATGTAATTTTCCTGACTGAAATATATTTTATATTATCATACATTATTTTATAGTCATGTTCTATATTCTTAAAAGGAAATATTATAGATGAATTTAAAAGGTGTTTAATACGTTTGGTAGTTTTTAAATGTTTCATAAAACTCAAAGTGTAGTTTTAAAATCTGTTTAAAGTAATTATTAGTAATTAGAAAATTGTTTGCTGTGGTAGTAACTATAACATTCAAAGTATACTGTTTAAAACATTCTTTTTTATTCTAATGTTTCACAATTCAATCAAGTGGAAAATTTCGAATTCTCTGGAAGATTTCATCAAGTCGTACGTCCGGTCGATAGATAGCTGAGTGGTTAGGGTGCTGTTCATTGGATTCGAATCCCATTGTGACATGGGTTATTCTAGAAATTCGGATTCTGCTTTAACCCGTTTGCGGTTAAGTCCAGGCGACGCGAAGAGCTTTGATTGGTATGGAGAGACTAGAATCTCGTACACCTAATCGAAAATTGGTACGTTAAATCGAATATTTAAATGCTACTAGATGGCGTTAAACGAAAACTGTTTTCACACCTGTTGAATCATATAGCCTTTGACCTTAAAGTACTTGAATTAGTTTGTTTTGGGCATCTGGATTTGAGTGATTTATTGATATAAACAAACTGACTCGAGGCTCTCTAAAAGCGCATGTGTTTTATATTTTCTCTTTTTGTAAAAAAAATGTGAAGTGCATCCAGCTGATTATTGCCGAAGTTGAAATAATTATGAGTGTTTTGTATATGTGCATATATATACAGAAAAGTTTAGAATTAAAATTAGAATATATACATATATGTTCTAACTCCTAATACATATTGAGTTCGAACATTATATGCATAAAAATATTTATTTATATATATATTTAATGTTCTTATTAAAAATATTCATAATGAAGTTTCATTTATGTACATAACTACAGTTACAATGGACATGCAATATATTGGAAAATTCTTACTATATATGTGTAAAACGTGCAACGTTCGACTGTGTATCGATTTTTATTTTGAACAATACTTTACACAGCAGAATTTTTAACTGAAATTTTATTATATACCGATTGTTATTGCTTCAATTCCATCTTTTTTAAATTTGATACGTATAACAATTGTAGTAGTATTTTCGTGTGTATTGTTTTTGACCTCTTGTGCACAAATATTATTCTAGTATTTTGTATGTTTCATCCTTTTCTATTGATGAAATGTTATTTATATTGATACATATTAAGTAATAGCTCCTTATATACATAATTTGAAACATTGCAGTCATTATATTAAATGCTGATTTTATTAGATTTTTTTATATAAAACTTGGCTTTACTCTTTAAAATGCGTGAGCCGGTAGCGGCGCTACGTTTCAGAGCGTTCGGTCCCGAGACTTTTTCATTCCTAGTGCGCTGGTCCTGACGGGTTAAAAAAAGTAAAGCAGCTGATCTGCCTGCCGGGTAATTAGTCTAACATTGTATTTAGAGGCCTAAGTCTAGAACTCTACAACATACTTGTGCTTAAATTTCTGTGTACACAATTACATATCTGTACGTTAATAATTTGTAGAAACGATTTGTAGAAATGTTCTTCCTTCAAATGAATGTAGAGCTATTAAATACTTCGAAATATTCTACAATGACTATGTAGAAGAACTCCGATTGATATGGAGAGATTGGTCTCGTATGGGTAATCGGACACCTGAACGTTTTATTTGAATTTTTAAATGCTACTAGGTGGTGTTATATTGCAACGGTTTTCACATCTGTTGATTCATATAGCATTTGACTTTCATGTACAGGCATTAGTTTCTGTTTGGGGCGTTTGTATTCTATTTATTTATTGATATAAACAAACTGACTCGCTCTTTAAATGTGCACGTGTGGGTTAAAGTTACATCTGCGTGTTTTATCAGCTTTCTCTTTTTGTAGGGAAAATATGATTAAGTGAAACTAGTTGATTATTGCTTAAATTGTAAATTTATGGGTGTGTTTGTAGAAGACTGCATTGTTTCATTTCGTTAGCGATGTCTAAGCTACAAGAAACCTAACAGAGTAAAATAACTGAAATGATAAATGGAAGTATTACGATTCTAGCATTGGGAATTTAAGGATCATAATAAAGAAACCCAATCTAAAAATGTACTTTTCCACAAACGCTATGTTCGCTACATCTTTTTTTTAGTGTGGCTATGACAAAGGACATATTTTTTAGAAATTTTGTGAATCCTGCATTTCAGTTGCGACACTGAAACAATTTTGATTTCGAATTTTATATAGAGTATTATAACTCAATTTTTTTTCTTTTAAAATACTACATAGATTTGTAATTATATTTTTGCATCTGTTTTCTTTTGCATAGTTATGATTCTAATATTTATTTCTAATATGAAATATTTATACTGATACATACGTAATATCCTCTTATATACATAATTTGTAAAATTACAGTCATTACATTAACATGCTGATTTTATAAATATTTTTTTTTATATAAAACCTGGCTTAACTCTTTACAATGCGCTGGCCGGTAGCGGCGCTTCGTTTCAGAACGTTCGTTTCACTGATTGCGTTTCATTCCCAGCGCTCTGGTCCTGAAACGGTTAAGAAAAGGTAAAACAGCTGATGTGTCTACCGGGTAATAAGTCTGCCATTGTATTTCGAGGCCTAAGTCTAGAACTCCACAAAATATTTGTACTTTAATTTCTGTGTATACAATTACATACCTGTACGTTAATAATTTGTAGAAACGCTTTGTAGAAACGTTCATCATTCAAATGAAACTAGAGGTATTAAATACTTCGAAATATTTTACAACATATACATCCATTTTGAAATTAAAAATAGCATTGTACTTTTTCTGATTGAAATATATTTTATAGTACTATACTTTATTTTCGTCTTGTTCTATATTCTTAAAGGGGAAAATTATAAATGAATTTAAAAGATGTTTAATACGTTTAAAGAGTTTTTAAGTTTTTTAAAACTCAAAGTGTAGTTTTAAAATCTGTTAAAAGTAGTTATTAGTAATTAAAAAATGTTTGCGGTAATAATTATAACATTTAAAGTATAATGTTTAAAACATTCTTTTTTATACTTATATTTCACAATTCAATAAAGTAGAAATTTCGAATTTTCTGGAAGATTTCACCCAATTGTACGTCTTATCGATAGATAGCTGAGTGGTTAGGGTGCTGCTCATCGGTACTCTACTTCATGGAATAGAATCCCACTGTGACATATGTTATCCTATCCATTCGGAATCTGCTTTTACCCGTTCGCGACCAAGTACCTTCAACGCGAAGAACTTTGATATGGAGAGACTAGCGTCTCGTATGCCTAATCGGATATCAGAACGTTTAATTTGAATTTTTATATGGTACTAGAGGGCGTTAAACGGAATCGGTTTTCACACCTATTGACTCATATAGCCTTTAACCTTGAAGTACGGGCTTTTGTTTCTGTTTTGGCCATCCGAATTTAAAGGATTTATTAATATAAACAGACTCATGGCTCTAAGAGTTCATGTGTAAGTTAGGTACAATTGAGTTTTTTATTGATTTTATCTTTTTGTAAAAATGCGTGAAGTACATCCAGCTGATTATTGAGGAAGTTATGAGTGTGTTGTATAAGTGCATATATATACACAAAATATTGGAATTAAAATTCGAATATATACATATATATTCTAACTCCTAATATATATATTAAGAGTTAAAACATTATATATATAAAAATATTTATTTTTTGTTTCATTTATGTACATAACTATAGTTATAATGAGTATTTAATATATTGGAAAATTATTTCCATATATATGTGAAACGTTCGACTGTGTATCTATCTTTATTTTGAACGATACTTTACACAGCAGAATTTTTAACTAAAATTTTATTATACACAGATTATTATTGCTTAAATTCCGTCTTTTTTAGTTTGGTATGTATAACAATTGTAATTGTATTTCCGTGTGCATTGTTTTGACCTCTTGTGCACAAATGGTATTCTAGTATCTTGTATGTTTCATCCTTTTCTATTGATGAAATATTATTTATATTGATACATATTATGTAATAGCCTCTTACATACATAATTTGTAAAATTACAGTCATTATATTAAATGCTGATTTTATTAGAATTTTTTATAAAACTAGGCTTTACTCCTTAAAATGCGCAGGACTATAGTGGCGTTACGTTTCAGAAGTTTCGATCAAATGACTGCGCTTCATTCCTGAAGGGGTTAAGAAAAGGTAAAACGGCTGATCTACCTGTGGAGTAATAAGTCTGAAATTGTATTTCAAGGCCTAAGTCTAGAACTCTACAACATACTTGTGCTTAAATTTCTGTGTACACCATTGCATATCTGTTCGTTAATAATTTGTAGAAATGTTCATCATTCAAATGAAACTAGAGGTTTTCAATACTTCGAAATATTCTACAATAACTATGTACAATGCTGGATTTAATTTCAAAATGTAGATATTTTTCCTGATCGAAACATGTTATACTCTTATTTTACATTATTTTATAGTCTTATTTTATATTCTTCAAGGGGAAAATTATAGAATTTAAAATATTTTCAAATGCTTCATATAATACAAAAAGTGTAGTTTTAAAATCTGTTTAAAGTCATTATTAGTAATTAAAAACTTGTTTGCTGTGGTAATAATTATTACATCTAAAGTATGTTTAAAACATTCATTTTTATTCTAATATTTCACAATTCAATAACGTATAAATTTCGTATTTTCTGGAAGTTTTCTTCCAGTGGCATGTCCAACCGAAAGATGGCAAAATAATTAAGATGCTGTACTCAGGTACTGGAGTTTGTGGTTCGAATCCCCAATGTGTCATGGGTTATCATAGCCATTCGGTGTCTGCTTTAATTCGATCACGACCAACACCTCTTGGGCGCAAAGCAGTGATTCCACTCTTATGAGCCCAGCGTCCCACCGACGCGAAGAGCTTCGATTGATATGGAGAGACCAGGGTCGCGTATGCTTAATCGGAATGTTTTATTTGAATATTTAAATGCTGCTAAATGTCGTTAAACGGCAACGGTTTTTACACCTGTTGACTCGTATCATTTTACCTTCATGTACGGGCATTAGTTTGTTTTTGGCATCTGGATTTGATAGTTTTATTGATGTAAACAAACTGACTAACAGTTCTCTAAAATTGCATGTGTGGGTTAAAGTTACATCTGCGTTTTTTTTATCCGTTTTTTTCCTTTTTGTAAAGAAAATATGATTAAGTGCAACCAACTGATTATTACTGGAGTTGTAAATTTGTGTTTGTAGATGATTTTTTGCCTGATGATTGCATTGTTACATTTTGTTAGCAATGGCTAAGTGACCAAGAAACTTAACAGAGTAAAATAAATCAAATGATGAATGGAAGTTATTCCGATTGGGTCTATTATGATCATTAGAATCATAATGCTACAATCTAATAATATACTCTTCCACAAACGCTATGTTCGGAACACCGTTTTTTAGTATGGCTATGACAAAGGACATATTTTTAGAAATTTGGCGATTCCTGCATTTTAGTTGCGACACTGGAATATTTTTAATTTCTAATTTTATGTATGGATTATTAAAACTCAACTTTCTTTTTAAAATTACTATATAATTTTGTAAGTATATTTTTTCATCTATAGTATTTTTCTTTTGCATAGTTATGATTCTAATATTTATATTTCATTCATTTCTATTGATAAAATATTATACTAATGCATATTTTGTAATAGCATCTTATATGTTTGTAAAATTGCAGTCATTATATTAAAATGAAGGTTTATAGGAATTTTTTTTTATAAAACTAAGTTTAACTCTTTAAAATGAGCTGCCCGGTAACGGCGCTTCGTTTCAGAGCGTTCGTTTCCGTGATTGCGTTTCATTCTCAGCGCGTTGGTCCTGAAGGGGTTACGAAAATAATTCCAGTAACTTTAATCGCATGACGAGTGTAGCTCGTCATTGTTCGGTATGGAATGAAAAACTAATGACGAGCTAGACACTCGTCATTATACCGGAAGGGGTTAAATGTGGAGTAGATTACGGATTCCAAAAGTTTGTCCATCCCTGCTGTAGATCATAACAGGGTTGGAGTTACCTATAGGGTGTACAAAGGGACAGCTGTAACCCCTAAGATTTTTTTCACGAAACTGAAAAAGGGGGGAAAAATTTTAATATTAGCTATGACAAAAGGAAGTTATTGGCAGGACAAAGGAGATAATTTCTATAGAAGTCTTATAAGAGTGCAATGTAGAAATTTTCCTGAATATCGGAAAACTTAAAAATTTGCGTCACTTTGCCAGATAAAACATGCACAGCTGAAAGATCGTTTTCAGCTATGAAATAGGTAAAAAATTATTTGAGAAACAGTAAACCGGAAATCCGTTTAAATGAACTCTGCTTGGTGTATATCTATAAAAATATTCCTGTAACTGAAGATGAAGTTTTAAATATTTTATAAAAACAAAAGCAGAGAAAAAAAACATAAATTTGTATAAACTAATAAGATTTTTTCATTGAATTGTAATCGAATATTTTTTAACCCTGAAAAAAGCAGTTGCAATTTTAAAATATTAAATGGTATTTTATCAATTTTCAAAGATACAGGATCCTATCAATTCTTTTAAATTAAAAATTTTTTCATACTATCTCTATTATTTTTTAAAAGGCCATATTTTTCCAATTTTTATAACGTGGTAAAATTGTATCATGAATAGTTTTACAATGGAGAAACTAGATTGATATAATGTATTTAGCTTTTACTTAATGGTAATACTAAATTAAAGAAGTCCATATTTTCATATCAATTATAGGCACCTATATGAGAGAATTTAAGAAGGGGAATGTTTGAAATAAAAATGTGTATATACATGTGTTGTATTGGAATATTTAAATTTAGTTTAACCCCTTAACGTGCACGCTGGAGTGAACTCGAGCACGCTAAACTGGCCAAACTGTGCACACTCGAGATAATTCGAGCGGCGTTTAACTTTGCTATAATTTTTCACACTCTAATGCAATCGAGAATTGAAAATAACGATGTGAAAGAAAAATAATTTTATTGATATTTTCTATTTACTTGGGGTTATGAGCTATAACACTTATTCAAGTATACAATATATTTTTTTTTCTGCACGACTTATCTCTTCCTTGTGAGCCGCTGTCCGACAGCTTATTCCGATTTTCTCATTTTTCAATATATATTTTACTAAAATATAATGTAAAATAAAATATAATTAACTATTTTATTACTAAGCTCTGTTTGTAAAAACATCCTTGACTCGAGGCATCACTTTATATACTTTATTCTTGATATATGAAACATAAGGGTTTCATATCTTATACGTACCCATCAAGGGATGACGCATCCTACTGTCAATTGGTAGATTGCCTACAAATTGAACAATAGACCATTTACACAATAATATTCTAAAAATTAGAAATCATACCAATTGCATAAATATCCAATATACTTAAATTTAATTTTTTTTTTTTTTTTTTTTTTGGCAAGACAACGTTCTAAATTGTGTTCTGTACATAAAGATTTTTTTGACCGTCCGTACTTTTTTTAAAGAAACTGTATTAACCCTTTCGTGGGCCATTTATTTCTCACTCCACGATTCCAAACTTTCAAAACAGAGCTGTTAATTTTATCCAATCGATCAAACAATTGATGACAGCACAAAACCGAGGCGGGAATCAGTCTTCCCGTCGTTTTAATAACAGGACTAATATATTATAATGGGTGTTGCGCTTCCCACAGGTAAAGCCACAGGGATAAGCCAAATCTATTGCAAGATCATGTAGGTCGGAAGTAATCTTGCCACGGCCCACGAAACGGTTAAGGGGTTAAAAGAAGTGACTTTACAAAATGTGGTGAGAGTTCAATCCCCTTCTGCATTTTACATATGGATGCCCTTGTTGACAAGACAATATGAACCCCACAAAATTAATTGGTACACCAATGAACAGATCAGGCACCGAAGTCCTAAAGATTGTTGGTACTTCGAAGAATCCTTAACCCGCGATGATGCGCGTAGGGTCTCTGAGGCCCGAGCGTTACAAAAAAATTCCACACAAGCACGCAATGGAAATATCACAAATTTTCAGTAGCAGTCTTTTACGTTTTCTGTACCTCAGTGACATGCATTTCGGCGATTTTTTTTTCTAAATATTTTTCTCAGAATGCGATATTATTAATTTATTCGGGATCCAGACACCTAATGTATATACATACTTTTCCATTTATATTTAGTGTTTGCTGTCGGAGAGGAGATACTGTCAAAAATATATCGTTATTTGATGAAATATAAAGATGAGATTTAAGTTTTCATTTTGCTTGTTTAGCATTTCTAAAGCACAAACTTGCATGAAAAAGATGTTCAATCCAAAATACTTTTAAAAATATTACTGATTTCGTCATATGACGGGACAATTGCTAGTTTATAATTCTGGTACATTAA
The DNA here is from genome assembly GCA_032207245.1 of Pardosa pseudoannulata. Classification (NCBI taxonomy): domain Eukaryota; kingdom Metazoa; phylum Arthropoda; class Arachnida; order Araneae; family Lycosidae; genus Pardosa; species Pardosa pseudoannulata. The sequence goes on from CM063497.1 coordinate 38,130,306, forward strand.
AAATTAATATTTCAAAGTACCCTCTGAGACAAGTAAAAACATGGTCTGTTTTTTGGTTGAGAATGTTCTGGTACACGTTCAATATTTTGTGTATCTTCATACTCTTCTAAAGTCTTCCGATACTGTGAATGCCGTTTAGAATCACTTTGAATTTATTTACTCAAACCGTGTGGTTATGTATAAATAACAAACCCACAAACGAACTAATTTCTTAATTTTCAATTATATATACTTAAACCCTAGATGTTTATGACTCCTTGAAATAGACTGATCGACTTTTATGAAAAGAATTTGTTGATAATACCAGGGATAAAATATTCATGGCAACAAAAAGTAATCGAAGATTATATTTAAAATTGTCGCAAATGTACATGATCTATTATTTAAGCCAAATAAAGTTATTTACGTAATATCTAAGTTCAGTTCTGAAACGTATGAAAATAATGCAGATGATATTTAAATAGTTTAAAATAAGAAATGATTAAATGAGAGGGTTAAAGGAATGACGTCATGATGCTAGAGAATAAAGTTAGCTTTTAGCCGGGGCTATCTTTCTAATGACCCCAAACCCCAATGTTCTTTCTGTCAGGCCCCACTAACTATTGTACATTTACTTACATCTTGTAGTCAGTTACAGCCTGCGTATGTCTTATTTTTTAGTACTCGGCATCCTACCTTAACGGAGTTACTAGGTGAACCCCCGCATCCCTGTCTTTTATCTTTTTTACGTTTTATAGGCTTATTTTGGTCTATTTAACTTTTTTCTATGTAGTGTTTTAGTATTTTTTACATCTTTTAATTAAAATTTATTGTGCTTTTAGCTTTTTAATGTTTCATCATTTTTACATTTTACATACCTATCTGGTGTAATTGAGTTTTTATTTTGCAGACGTTTTTATAACTTTATTAAACTGGTACGGTTTTACCTTGTTATTAGGCTAGGGCTCTTTTATCAGTTAGGTCTTGTTTTTATGAAAACACCTTGTGCTTGGCGCTTATGTCCTAAACAGGACCTTGCGCCGTAAAATTCCAACCAACCAACCAACCAACCTTTTAGCCGGGGAAAATGGGGCTTCAAATGTCATGAAACGCTCGAAAATGGGGGGAGGGAGGATTTCGAACGTTTTAAAGATTTGTTTTGAATTTTGCTAACCGTAACTCGTCAAGTCTCCAATATGGATGCCAATATCCATTCCAGATCCAACATCTTCATAAATTCGGACAGACGGACATTAGGCTATTATTATATTGGGGATTTGTAAAATCTATTTTGAACTTAAGATATCCCAAGTACCATATTACCAAATCAATTTCGTAAGTTTTAAAATTAGAATGCAATAGAAAACTACTTTTTAAAAAAGAGTATAATAACCATTAGACTTCAAAATTTTCTTTTGGTTATAAAGCGACAATCTATTTCCAGGATTAAAAAATAACAGGTCTAATTTAACTACAATTAGACCTATTAACCCCTCAACTCATTTTCTCGTGTGGGCTATATTCAAAATAAACGTGTAATCAAATCGTTTACACTTTCTTTGTATAAAAACATTTTGTTAGCAAGAGTGGTTTTTAGTGAAAGTGAAAAAAATAATTATTTTACCTATATATTCATTCTCTGTATAAAAAAATACTATAGATTCTTTACCTGTCTATCGGGAAAGCCTTGCTTTAACACAACGAATGGGGGACATGTACTGGTACCTTTTTTGACGATTGATACTTGACGTGGGTCACGTACTACTAAGGCCGAAAGATGTCCGACTGGTTAGGGAACTGCCATTCGGTACAGGACTTCGCACGTTCGAATCCCACTTTGGCATGGATGTTCGTAGCCGTTCGTAATCGGCTTTAAACAGGAGATCCCGGTCTCATTAGCGCTCGTGTTGCAAAAAGTAGACCGTAGCTCTATAAACTAAAAAGAAAAACCACGTACTATTTTTTTTTTTTTTTGACGATTGCTACTTGAGCGCGGGTCACGTACTAGTACGGGTTAATGTAACAACATGGTTTGTAAGTGGGTACAAAAATAACGGTATATACAGGAAAACGAAGCCGAATGTTCTTGTTTACTACGTAGGTTCTGGAAAAACTTAGACAATTAAAAACTAGTTTTTACACTATTTGTTTTATAATTGCTATTTTCCTTTTTCATAATGTAAAAATGTTTATATATAAACTTAACCCCTTCCGGTACGTTTTAATAATGAAAAAAATTAAGTGAAGTAACCATTTATTTTTTATTTAAAAAACTTGTTTCATTTTACAATTCTTTCATATTCTTAATTAAAATCCACATTTTACATAGTGTTAAGTATCAAAAACGGTAAAATTAAGATAATAGTCTTCAAGCTAGTGGTACTTTTCAAAACAAAGTGCAAAGGAATTATAAATTGTTTACATCGCCAGGGAATCTCACTTCTAATTTGATTCTTGTAACACACACGACATTTCTTAGTAGGTTTTCTTTTATTCTGACTCATCAATTTGGCAATGACTTGTACCAAGAAACTTTAAATAAACAATATGTAATAGTGACCTGGGATTTCCACAAGTAACAAAAGTGTTGCTAAATTCAGTACACTAGAAATTGTAAACTAAATTATCATTTATCAGTAACTTTAGTCGCATGACGAGTGTAGCTCGTCATTGTGCGGTATGAAATGAAAAACCAGTGACGAGTTAGACTCGTCATTTTACTGGAATGGGTTAATTCGAAAAAATTAAAAATATATACTACTACTACTTCCATTTGATTTTTCATATTTACTATACTATAAATTTATCCACTAAAAATATATATTTTTTCTTTACAAAAATCTTTTGTTTGTTATTTATATAGTTCTATTTATATATTTGTTTATATATTTCAATGTAAAATATGAAAAGTGGGTTAAAGAATGAAATAATTTTGGATCTATTGAGATTTAACTGAATAACTAAATTGACGCTCGAAACGCCCTTTCCAGGTGCAATTCCGCTGCGAAATGTACCTACACAAAATGTTAGTTAAAAAAGTGTTCCTTTTCTTCAGGAAATTTCTCATCCTGCAAATTTACCGCTTTCCTTTCTTCAAAACTTATTTCGAACGTATGCTATTTCTGTCTGACGAAAAGAGCAGCTGCAGTTTCATATTTTAACGAAAGTATTTTACTAAAGAGGTATTTTAAACTAATTTAATGTAGGGGATAATTGCCTTAACGCTCAAAGTCCCTTACTGACGCAGCAAATATGAAGTGTGGAGGATTTAAAAATTTTGATTACCCGTTATAAGCTTATCAAATCTACTTCTGTATACACTAAAGAGCCAAAACATGATGACCACCCCTACATTTTTCCATGAACTCGTCTGGATGACGTGGAAGGCACGTGATCAGGTGGAAGTGGTATTTAACTGCTGCAGGCGTCTGAAATATATTGAATAAAAGTGATCGATATCGAAAAAAATTAAATTTTGAAAAAATAAAAAATAAATGACTTAAAAATAATTAAATTGCATTAAAAATCCGAAAAAGGCCTAAAGAATAATAAACATAATCACCAGTAAGCGGTATTAACTATTTTCTTATGTAAGTAGTTAATACCGCTTACTGACGATTATGTTTATTTATTATTCTTTAGGACTTTTTCGGATTTTTAATGCAATTTAATTTTTAAAGCATTTATTTTATTTTTTCTATTTTTTCGATTTCTATCATTTTTATTAAATATTTTTTGTTGTGTACGGATGTCACTGGCCGCAAAAATATTTTGTTTTTCTATCCCTAAACTCTCTACTCACTAGTTATTGTGCTATGAACTCACGAATCTACCCTTCTATCTCTTTGCACTTTTATGTGTTTATTTTCCGCACGTTGTCATTTTTGTTCTTACTGACAGAAGCCTCTGGATTGAAGGGCTCGGCCCATATGGTCCAGTTGCCATACCACCTTTAAAGCCTTTAAAAAAATCATTTCTGTATGATGAAAGAGTCTCCGGATCTAAGCGATGTTGATAGAGGGTAGATTGTAATGGCTCGAAGGCTCGGAACAAGTATTTCCATCTGTCTCCGCCTATCTACCAAGGACTTGTGGTATCCATGCCAAGGCGGGTTGAAGCTGTGTTGGCCGCCGAATGTGGGCCAACTCGTTATTGACAAGTGGTCATAATGTTTTGCCACTTGCGTGTACTTTAGTATTGAAGTAGATTTTTAATTTTTTTATATATAAAATTGCAGTAATAAACAATATTATCTATACACTCAAACCTGTTTTTGTGTATATGGATAGGGACCGCATTAAAAAAAAGTTGCACAAAACTTCACGAATAGCTATAAAATATAGTTTTCGGAACAAAATTTAAATTTTTATGCGGTGAATAGAGACCGCATAAAAAGTCACTTTTAAAATAACTCAAAACCTTACGAAATAACTAGTACATACTTGGAATTTCGCCAAACGTTTTGGAATCCGATTTAAAAAATACACTTGCGAACATTTTTAAATATTTTATTTACATATGTGATTATTTTACACATACAAAACTTTTCAAAAAGTATAAACATTATTCTTCGCAGTCTGACAATACGCGAACATTCTTGTGATAAACTGGTTCAAAATCACTTTCGTCACCTAAAGATACTATCTCGCACTTGTTTAGAGTTGACTTTTTTCAGGTACCATATAGTCAGTGATTAGTTTTTGCGACGACTGTTGGTTCACTAGACGCTTGTATATGTCCCGGTAGCCAGATATGCACGACTGATTTCAATTTTGAAGTTCTTTCAGAATTGGCATCGATTGCAAGAAAATGACATTCTAGTTTATGACACAGTTGGAGTCTTGCATAGATTTTATCTGCTGACTTATGATCGGGTTCTTTTTGCCTATCAGTAACATCTGTTACGTAATGTATAATTTCATCTTCCCTTACGGTGTCATCCTGAATCATTTTGGCAAGATCATTTTCACTAAAACTCTTAAATCCATCTCCGCTGATGTCATTACTGATAACTTCGTCAATTATGTTCAAGTTGATTGAAAATTTTATTTACCGTACAAAAAAGACCGCACAAAAACAGGTTTGAGTGTAATGCTTCTAGGAATGAAGACTATGTTTTTAACTGTCATGTCATTTTACTGCACTCCTACAGATTATATAGCATTAACCCCTTCCGGTAAAATGACGAGTCTAGCTCGTCATTGGTTTTTCATTCCATACCGCACAATGACGAGCTACACTCGTCATGCGACTAAAGTTACTGATAAATATAATTTAGTTTAAAATTTCTAGTGTACTGAATTTAGCAACACTTTTGTTACTTGTGGAAATCCCAGGTCACCATTACATATTGTTTATTTAAAGTTTCTTGGTACAAGTCACTGCCAAATTGATGCGTCAGAATAAAAGAAAACCTACTAAGAAATGCCGTGTGTGTTACAAGAATCAAATTAGAAGTGAGACTCCCTGGCGATGTAAACAATTCAGAATTCCTTTGCACTTTGTTTTGAAAAATACCACTAGCTTGAAGAGTATTATCTTAATTTTACCGTTTCTGATACTTAACACTATATAAAAAGTGGATTTTAATTAAGAATATGTAAGAATTGTAAAATAAAACAAGTTTTTTAAATAAAAAATAAATGGTTACTTCACGCACAGTTTTTCATTATTAAATCGTACCGGAAGGGGTTAATAATCTTCAGAAAACATTGACCTGTGTTGCATTGATGTATAAATTTAATAAACGATATTTTAGTGTATTAACTTATTTTGTTTATCATATGTATTGCCTATTTTGTAACAAGACACTCGTTATTAGAATATCCACTGAGCTTCACTAAACCTGCTTTAACAGTGTTTGAACGCAGTGTATATAAAACAATGTATAACTTTCTAAAGTTAACAGTACGGTAAAAACATAAAAGTACGATATTTGAATTTAAAACTGTTTACCAAGCTTGTCTTCATCGGAGATAATCCCTTTACTATTTTTGTCTAAACTCTAGCATTTTCAAAGTTCTTTATCCTTTTAAAATATGAAATTCCTGGGACTGCAGAAAATAACACTATTACTTTAACTAAAGGGTAAATATTGTCGACTAGTTACGTCAAACATTTTTCGAGAAATATGCGATGCTTGTTTTCTAACATTTTAAAAGAGACAAGGAACTTTCAAGATAATAGAAATCTACGAAGAATAAATAGCAAATGCTTTTTTTAGTCTCTAAAATATCCATATATCCTGAATTTTTTGTAGCAGTTATTTTAACACTAGATTGTCCGAGATTTCTTGTATACCTATATTGCCCCAAAACAGTCAAAATGACTGCATTGTGAAAAAATAACAAAATGTAAAGAAATTTGTTTAAAATTAATTTTTAATATTATATAATAAAGGAGGGCGGAAGTAACTACAATTATTCATAAACCCATTTATATGTTATAGAAAAAGTCACCAAATTCTAAGAAATTGTCATTATATTTCATAATTGTTTTTCTAATTGAAATTAAAAAAACAGTCAAAATGACTGCCTTGGGCAATCTAGTGTTAATTACATTTGCCGTTTAACCTAGTATGTTTTTAAAATTTAATTTTCTAGTTTATTTGTTTTTACTTTTTTCTGTGTAAACTGTTACGGCCTAATATGCAACTTCAAAGAAAAATTTAAAGTTTAAAACAGAAATATTAGACATTTAGAACAAATAGTTCATCTTCAAGAAAAGAAATGAACACTTTTGTTTGACACTGCTTAATTGTACCAAATTACTTTATTTTTAGTCGTGGAAATAGATTGTCTCTTTATAACCAAATGTAGATTTTGAATGTTGTTATACTTTTTTCAAATCGGTGTTTTCTGTTCCATTCTAATTTTAACACTAGAATTACGGTGGTCTTTGTATACCTAGAATTAAGGCTGGTGTCATTTCCCACCTTGATAAAATATCTGCTAATTTCTCTACATTTTCTCAAGATATTTTGCAAGGGTCGTCGGCCTTAAGTATTTGAAGTATTTTCTACTTTCCATATAGTTCCATCAACAGCAATTTCTTTACAAGTTTTAGTCTGAATTACGGTGAATTTCATATTAGCTTTTGATCTTCTACTAGTTCCCATTTTGACATTCTTAAGTACGGCAGAATTTGAACTCATAGAAACAAATCCATTTGTATTTTCACTTGAGCTAGAGAAAGATATTGCCTGATTACTCTCTATAATATATTCAGAATCGCAAGATGTTTCATCACCATCTTTATCTGCAGAATTATTTTCGATTTCAGAACTGGAATCAGCATCAGATAGTTCTTGCATCAGTTTCACGATTTCTTCATGCTTTAGTCTTTTTCTACGTGCCATTAGTACATCACCATAATAAAATCATGTAAATAGAATAAAATTTTCCACTAAAATTTGTTATGAATAATAAAATATCTACGAAAAATCTACAAACGTTCAGTTCAACGTTCAGATCGTAATAATTTCTTTTAAGTTTTCTTTCCACAAAGGAAAGTATTGTACATACTTCAAATCATGTGACTGGCAGATGTGACTACTCAGACTCACCGTATAGTTTTCCTTTGTTTGTATTCTGTTTAGCAGGGGCAAATAAAAGTAGTTTACAGGAGTGTTCAGGTAATACAATGGAATGTATTCACATTTATTTTCTCTTCAAGGTGTGAAAATGACACCTGACATATTTCTAGTTATAATCATTTGTTAGGGCTAAAATACGAATAACGATTTTCTTGAAATCTGTACTATTTCGTAAATCACAATGATTTAGGAAAAGTCGAGAAAAGATTAAGATATTTGAGAAAAAAAGAGCTGTCACAGATAAAAGTTCGCTAGGTGTCAAAATGACCTCTTCCGTAATTCTAGTGTTAAGACTTAAGGTATCCGATGGGTACTAGTACCCTATTTCCAATGACTGGGAGCACGTAAAATGTGTTCGTAGTCACAATGTCCTCCAAGTTCTTAATACCTCTGGGGGGTGTCAGGCTGTCTATGGGTTTTCTGCTTGGTCTCTGCTTCATAATGACGAGGACCTACTTGAGCGAAGTAGGTCTTTCACTTTAATGTGGTCATTAAAACAAAAAGCGCACCCCTTGGCCTTAATACGAGAGGCTGCAGGCTCAATCGTGCTTGGTTTGAGCAAGTGACTTAAGAAACACCATAATTCCAAAATTGATTTTGTAAGTACAAAATTGATTTTATGAGTTCATGTTTCTACAGTACAGTAGAACCTCGATCATCCGAGCTAATAGTACCGCTAGTAGTACCTCGGATATCGGAAATCTCGGTTAATAGAAAACCTGTATTAAAAGAAACCTTCCGTGCTTGCGAATTTAACTAACTTTTACAATAAAAAAACAATAGAACGTTCTTTAAATGATAAAAATAAACATATATGAACTTACATTTCATATATGTTCCTCATCTTCATTTTCAGCGTCATTCATGTCCGTTGAAGGATTAACGGCTTGTATGATTTCTTCGTCATTAAGAATTTCAAAATTTGGTTGTTGATTTACAACTTCCATCTACTCGCAGATGTCCTCTTCCAAAACTTTCTCAAGTTCTTCAATTCCATTGATGATCTCAAGAAGTTCCCTGTAGGTGTGTTTTGTCTTCTGGAATACACCCTGTCTCGTCTTTTCAACAATTATTTTCTTGAATGATTTACGAATTGTACTAATTGACGTGCTTGGGCAATCACGTTGTGTGCCTGTAACACCGAGAACGAACTAAAACGTGTATCATTTTTTCCACGCTCATTTTGGAAAGGAGAAAAGAAAATTAGACTTCGTTATTGACTGGGTTAACAGAAACCTCGGTTAAACGAAGCTCGGTTTTTCGAGGTTCTACTGTATATGCAAATATGTAACATATGGAAACGAAGTTTTTATAATTGTCATATTTTGTAACATATCCAGCATAAATCGCAGATCCCATACAATTATTCAATTCTTGATAGTTAACTTTAATGTCCTGAGAATATAATTTCAAAAATAATTTTTGGTTATTATATGCATGCCTCAGACACAGAATTTAATGATATCAAATCTAAGAGCTGTATTAAAATGTATAGAATATATTTATCATAGAAGTAGCAGTTCAGTTGTTTCATAACTCCTTAACGTGCACGCTCGAGTTAACTGGAGCGTGCTAAATTGGCCAAACTGTTCACACTCGAGATAATTCGAGCGGCGTTGTACTTTTGTAGATATTGCGCTGTGTGTTGTACTAAAAGATATAGAAAAGGAAAAGAAAAGAGTAGTTACATGTATAATTGTTGCAATGTTGGGCTATGTGCTGCACCTTGTTTCGAAATATATCACACAAAAGAAAATTTTGATTCATTTTATAAATACTAGTATTGTTATTTATGTTTTAAAACTATAAATGAGTATTTTTACTGATATTTTTTCTGAAATAGAAATTCAAAAAGAAAGATAAAAAAAATTATGTGGGTGTAATATTAAAATATTAGATTATTTTCTGCAATGTTATCAAAATCCAAAATTGCAATAAAAATTTTGATAATTTTTGTTTTTTGTAATTATTTTGGCAAGACAAAGTTATAAATTGCTTTATACATTGAAAAAATTGATTTTTTTTTGCCAGCATTTTTTTTAAACGTGCATTAAGAGATTAAAGTTCCACATTTTATAAAAACGTCGGCAATTTTAAAAAATTGCCTTTAAGATCACTTTTAATTCAGTGTACTTACGATGTTATAAAAAATTATAAGTTTCATATTAAATTTTCTTTTTTTCTATTATGTTACTCCTGAGTAATGCACTTTAAAATGTAGGTTTTTTAGAAGATAAGTTTGTCAAAATTTGTCAGGTTTACTTACCTTGGTTCGATTAAAAATGTACATAATGGGATAGTTATTGGAGGAAATTTTGAGTTCTGTATATTTGATTAAGTATATCTTGTTATGATGTTCCGTTTAGATCAGGAATGTTTTTAAGTACAACCGTTAACACAATTTAATTAACCCTTTCAGACCTGATTTTTTTTACTTTGGCTAATCGATCTGAAAAAAATGCCTGCAACTAGGCTATTGTAAATAGATCTAAGGAAAAATAAATAAATCCTGATTACAAGCTTTTCAAGAAAAACAGCTTTCATATATAATATATGTACAATGTGTGTGTATATGTGTGCTTTCATTATATGTGTACAATTGTGTACACCAGGTCTGAAAGGGTTAAAATTTTATATTGCTCTAAATCGCTTTATAACGTGCATGATATGACAAACCAATGTTTTATAAAATTAGTGCAAGAATGTTAGACTGGTTTCAAATGAAATGTTTACTAACATTTCATTTTAAAGGGATGTAGCCTCAGAGCTACACTGGTGAGCAAAATTTAAGAAACAGGTGCGTTTTTTTGCCGTAACTCCACAAGAAATTACCTGAGACAAATTCAGAAATGAGGGAGAGTATTATGTACGCAAAGGATGAAGAAAGCATCGGCGCTGAAAAAGGAATACAATGAATACGGTATGGAATAGAACTAAAACGAGCTTTATTGAAAGCATAGTATCGTGACTCTTGATTGTCTATCCAAAAGGAAGAACCGCAAGCAGATGTTCCATTATATGGGATATGCCCTCCCCTAGCTGCAGTGGTTGTTTAGCACAGTCTCCGCATACTCAGAACCAATTGGTCCAAACTTTCTTGCGGTAGGAGTGCCCATTCCGCACTCAGCATCTGTTTGAGTTGTTGGATGTTCTCCGTAGGATGTAAGCGTGCTACAATGCGTCTCATTAAAGCATTCCACACATGTTCGATGGGATTTAAATCAGGGGAGTACGCTGGCCAATCAATTCGAGTTATATGCTCACTTTCCAGTAGCTTCTCAACAGCAAGATCCCATACCGTATGCATCGTATTCCTTTTTCAGGGGCTGAATGCTAGTCGAAGCACGACGTTTAATAACCGTTTGCGTGGGCCACTCGTCCACACATAATTACTATCTTTCTAATGACCCCAAATCAGTTCTTTCTGTCAGGCCATAACAATTTTACATTCTTACATCTTAGTCAGTTACACCGCATGTTTTATTTCTTTAGTACTAGCATCCTCCTTCGGAGTTACTAGGTGCCCCCGCATTGTCTTTATCGTTTTTACGATGGCTTATTTTGGCTAAACTTTTTTTCTATTAATGTTTTGTAACTCTTTTAATTAAAGCTGTTTAAAGCTTTAATATGTTTCATCTTTTACCTTTTGTCCTATTCTGGTGAAATTGAGTTTATTTGCAGACGGTTTTATAATTTATTAAGTACGGTTTACCTTGTTATTACTACTCTTTTTTCAGTTTGTCTTGTTTTTATGAATCAGTGCTTGGCGCTTATGTTAAACAGGACCTTTCGCCGTAAAACTCCAACCAACCAACCATTAAACAGCAAGAGCCCATACCTAAGCATTGTATTCCTTTTTCACCGATGCTTTCGTCATCCTTTACGTGCATAAATATCCCTCATTTCTGAATTTCAGTCTCTCAGTTGATTTCTCGTGGATATAAAAAATATTTTGCTTAGTTAACCAGTGTAATTTCGATGAGTTTCAAAATATATTATGCGAAAACAAATCTTTCATCTAAAGCTGTTTAAAGGCCCCTTAATTATATCTTAATTCCTTTTGACCCTTAATTGTCCCCTTAATTCCTGTGCAAAATTATTAAGAAACTGGTTTATTATTTATTCAGTACCAGTCAAATGAATTTATTAAGCATGATTCTTTTTCCACAACTTATTTCACATTCATGTTCGATGATATTTAAATCAGGAGAGTGCTCTGGCCAACACATTCGAGTGATATTCTCACTTACCATATATTAATCATCATTTAATTAACTCTAAAATTAAAGTTTAGCTCTGTTTACAATAACTTTTTCTAGATAGTTAATAAGAATGTATATAAATAAAATAATTTTGTTAAATGAAGTAAAAATGTTATATAACCAAATAAATATAAGGCCACTTAACCACAATATAAGTTTCGTAATTTGTGCTTTAGAAACTAATTTTTTCTTCGGAAACCTATCATTTTTGTTCTATGCACATCATTTAGAGTAATGAAAGCAATATATTTTATGACAGAACAAAAATAATTTCATAAGTTTCAGTATCTTAATTTTTATTCAAATTTTAAAACATCGGATATTTATAAAATTTTACTTCACAGGAAAGTGTTTACTTCTACAGTTTGCTAATTTTTAGTTACTAATATTAGTTACAACCGTCTTGAAATATAAATTGCTCTAAATTTTCATGCTGTATATATTTTTTTCGTTATTTTAATCAGTATTACTGGAGTTAAAAAAATCTAAGTAATTTGTTAAAAGTTAATGTTATAAAATAACTTCAGTTTTATGATGATTTTAAAAATCTTTCAAACTAAAATTTTTTGAAAGGTATTATATACCCGTAAGGAGATTGACTCTTAAGTGTTCGAAAATAAGATTTTCTTTTAAACATTTTTCTAGTCAACCACTTGACTTTTAAATAAATCCAAAATTTAATGTGTCTGAAAAATTCTGACTGCGGTTCAACACAGTAACAAGGTGAGAAAGAATGTTCTTTAACGAAATTTAAATTGTTATAAAATCATTAAACGGAACTGTCATCTTTAAATCTTCAAAGATTTTTTTTCTTAACTCTAGACAATTTTAAATCGTTTAAAACAGATCCTATTAAAATATATGAATTCGAACCTGTGAAACCATACGGTATTAGCATATAGCCAGCCATATGACGATATCAGTAATATTTTTAATTTTCCAGAATTGAACAATACCCTATGAGACAAGTAAAAAAAATGGTGTGTTTTTGGCTGAGAATAAACTTGCAACAAAAAATAATCGATGATTAAATTTAAAATGGTCACATGTGTGCCTAATCTATTATTTAAATTAAAATTATTTACGTCAAATCTATGTTAATCACCTTTTCTTAACCGAGAAAAATATGGCTCAAAATTTCATTAAACGCTCGAAAAGAGGGGGAAGGGGTGTATTTCAAACATTTTAAAACCGACAGTATTATTCCCTGTGATATTAAGCATATTTAACACCAATTTATTTTAGAATCGGATCGATAGTTTAGAAGATAAACTTGACTCGCTTTGAATTTTGCTAACCCTAACTCATCAAGGATCCATTGTGGATACCTTTATCCATTCCAGGTCCCACTGCTTCATAAAATCGAGGACAGGCGGACAGATGACTTAGGCTATTGTTATATAGGGGATTTGCATTTAATATAACTTATATAATATAATTATATTACTAATATATTAAATTTTATTAATATAATTTAATTAATGCTTTTAAGGATCCATAAAAAGCTTAAATGAATTTCACTTAAAATGCTTTAAGTTGCTAGTTTGGTTTGGATCACTTAGATTTACATTTATTGCTACACGAGGGCTAATGACAACGTGATCTACTGCTTAAAGGAGATTCAGAATGGCTACGAACATTTACGCGACAGTGGGATTCGAATCTTCGAACTCCGGTACCGAAGATCAGCACCCTAAGCATTCGGTCATCGTGGCAACGCTTTCAACTGGAGAGCTCTCTAAAAATGCTGTTGCACACATTGATTCATAATAAATATGTTGTAGAACTACGATGAAACTCGATCTATTGTTTTCGTTATTAATTTTATTTGAAATTTGCAGTGTTTAAAATCGATTATTCTTAATATTTTTTGGAATCCAATCTTTTTCAATATTTCAGATGCTTTTAAAAAATTTAAATAGGCGAAGAACACCTAATAATTATAGTTTGCAAAATTCCAAAAATTATTAACGATAAACACTATATTATTGCGAGTCTGTTCAGAGTGTCAGAAAAATTTTCAAATTTTTGAAACAAGTTCTCACTTTTAGGTTTACAAATAGTTTTTATTTTTTAGATATTTAGTAAACTCACCGTAACTAATTAAATAAAAAGAAATGAATGAATGAATGAATTCTGAAAATTTCTTGTATTTGAAATAATAGTTTAAAATTTTTCTTGTATTTAGCCTTATATCTTCCATTTATACAGAGACTGTTCGCACATTTTTTAGACTATTTTGGTTAGCGGTATTAAAAAATCCTTTGTTGCAAAATAAATAAATGCAATTGTACTATGATTTTAAAAGTCAAAATTATGGTCTGTAGAGATTTGTTTTTATTCAAAATAGCGTTTTTAAAGAAGCAGTGGTTTGAAGTCTATATTTATGCTCTTTCTGAAGAAAAGTATTCATATTCCGCTATCCAAAAAAGATGCGAGAGTCATGGATTTGTGATATTTAAAGCGTGAATAGCTAATATCGTCAAAAAGAAAAGGAAAATGTCGAATCAGATCCTCAAGTGTGACAAAAATTCCAAACAAGTATCCAAGGAAAAAAACGAACATCTTCGACTATTGCAAATGTGCGTTGTTTAATGCTGAAAAAGAATTCCCTAGTCAAAGGACAGTTGCAAAATCATTAAAATGCCCAGTGTCCATGGTAAAAAAAAAAGATAAAGGTTGATTTAAACCTTAAGAAAGCGAAAAACCTGAATGCTCGTAGTATTTCTCTAAATCATATCACTGAACGCAGGACAGGCTGCAGAATTCTGTATATATTTTTCATATAATGGCATTCTGTATTTTTCATATAATGGCAAGTTAAAAATATAGTTTAAAAAAAATGTCAAGATTAATTCCAAATACTATCAGGAACATATTTTATCTCCATTTTTTCTGAATGAATTAACCTCGCTCTGAACGCAGTGCTATCAATCTGTGGAACTCCAACCAGAACTCCAAAGTTAGCAGTCGCACATCAAAATCCACCGTGAATTTCGCAAAAGAAATGGATTAAAAACCGGCATAAAGGCCATACCTTTCACTTATATCCCTACTAAATCTCCCGATGTATCACCTATGGGTTTTTGTGCTTTGTCTTTTAAAATCTGCATTATCTAAACTTCTTCCAACAACCCTTAGAGGACTATGGAAAGCTGTTCAGAATGAACGGGAGATAATACCTCTTCTGACACTTCAAAAGGCATTATCCTGTAAATGACGGTGTCGCAAGATAGTTCAGATTAAGGGCTATCAAACTGAACATTTCAAACACAAGAATTTTATGTAATATACACCATCAAAAAAGTTTGTGTAGTTGCTTTAAAGGGGATTTGTTCTTTTAGGAGTTTTAAAAATTTAAATAGGTGAAGAATGAGGTCTAATAGTTTACAAAAAGTCAAATCATAACAAACTCACTTTTTGTTGTAGTAAACCTGCGCACAGTAATTCAGGAAAATGAGAAGAAAAACTTTTTGGTGTAATCCCTCAGTTTAGCCTAAAGTTCCATCTTATTTGTTTTTAGAAAATAACCAAAATTATTTCAAATTTGGAACAAATGCTGAAAGCTTAATACTATAATTAAAATACTTTAATTAAAGTACTTTAATTAAAATACTTTAATTAAAATAACTATGAAAAGGTGATAATTAGGAAAAATATCTTCCCAACTGCTTAGAGGTGAAGTTCCTCTAAAAAAAAAATTCAATTCTGTGAATGATTTTTCCGGTTCGAGTTATATTCCTTTTATAATCCGCATTTAAGCTTCTTTTTGGAGGTTTTCTACCCTTATCTTCGAGATGTAATTCAAGGTTAAGTATGACATATTAGTAGCAGCAGAATAAGCAATCAGGAAAAATATTCGAACCGGTCTGTCCAGGTACGAGTTCAGTTGGTAATATGGGGTGAAAGTTCGATTTCTGATACTTAATCTTTATTTTGGAACACTCTGTTGCAACTGGCAGGAATATTCGAAAAAAAAAATTAGAAGTTGTGTAACATATAATAATGTAAACGGAAGTTATTGAAAATTATATGTATATAAATATATAAAAGACAGAGCGATGTTGAAAATATTACATTGGGAAATTAAACACTTATGTTGATATTTAACGATTGGTTGATGCAAGAAAAAAATCAACAGTCATAACGTTTGGATAATTTTTTAAAGTCTAATTTTATTATAATCGTATAATATGAGTAGAATAATGTAATTAATGTAATTTTCTCCGAAAGAAATTAATATTCGGTAAGTTTTGAAATTATGTTCCATGAAGTGATATATAGAAATAAGAAATATAAAATTTTCCAATATATAAATCTTATTTTATGTACGCTTAAAGGTCAAAAGACTGTTAAATTGACAAAAAAAAAAATGGATTTTTCAGAAACACATGTCTAAACAAAAATTAAGTTCTGAACATTTTAACACATTGTATGTGGGACACTTACTAGTACGTTTTTTGACGACTGATACGTGATCACGGGTCAGGTACTAGTACGGGTTAGTGTTACACCATAGTTTGTTTGTGGGTACAAAAATAACGGTATATACAGGAAAAAGAAGCCGAATATTCTTGTCTACTACATATTCTGGAATGTAAAAATGTTACATATAAACATAATTTGAAAAAATTAAAACTATATACTACTATTTCTATTTGATTTTTAATATTTGATACTATTATAAATTTATCCACTATAAAATATATTTTTTGTTTACAAGAATCTAATAGTTGTTATTTATATATTTATATTTAAATGGATTATATATTTCAATATAAAATACGAAAAGTTGGTTAAAAAATGAAATTTTAGATCTATTGAAATTTAGCTGAATAACTAAATTTGCGCACAAAACGCCCGCTCCAGGTGCAATTCCGCTGCGAAATGTACCAGCACATAATGTGTTAAAACAGTTCGCTTGAAAAAATTCCAATATAGAAAGGAGTTATAAATAAAAACGCGTCAGCTGTTTACTGTAAAAAAATTAAACTTTGAGATATTGTACTGTGTATTAAAACACTAAGTTTGTCTTAAACTTAAAGCGCATAATTGCTAAAAATACAGTTAATTTTTATTATTTTTTTCAACGAAGTATTTATTACTTAAACTTTCTAACAAAAATGTTTCATAAATGAATGAGATATGTATAAAAATAATTTCTTCTGACAACTTAATTATTTTTGTAATATTGGTAGTTTTAAGGTTTGAGAAGTCGGAAATAATTTTTTTACATTTTTTTTTTCGACTTTCGAGTCGTGTATCACTCTTTCAGTAATTAATATGGAAGAAACTATTTCAAAACAATTAATTCTATTTCTCGAAGAACTTAAGAGTAGATCTGCAATTTTGTGTAGTATTGAATCTGTTTAGTAATTACGTACTATTTTTATTTCTTACTCCTCAAATGTTCACAATGTTTGCACGTGTTCGCAGCAGGAAGAAATATTAAGATATAGAAAAATCGGAGGTTAAGCATGCTCTGTTATTGCTTTATTACACGAAATCATAAATATATCTATGTAAGAACGCTTTATGCTGCATGCGGTAATTGTAATAAGATATCGTAAAGACTTTCATATAGGAGATTGATATAGAGGTTTAAATCGATTTAGCTATACCGGTATTACTACCACAATGTAATACATAACTGAAAAGTTTGGATGTAGGACAATATACCAGTGGTACAACATTATATCGATATTTTACGTTATTTCAATATATCGACCAGGCCGAACGATGACGCGATGGTCTCTGGTACGGTAGTCCGCGGGTTTGAATCTTGCTGGTGGCAAAGATGTTTGTAGCATGTTCCATTTCGGTCTCATTAGCCTTCGTGTCCTGACTGAACATGTGTGAATCTTCAGGTACCACTAAAAAATAGGTTGTAAAATTTTTGTCTTACAGCGAGTTATCATTTTCTGATTAAGTGGAAGGCAATCATAGAAAGTACCTGTAAAATTTTCAAGTAATTTATATTTATAAATTTTCCATTTGGATCGATACTTTGTTTTTTTTCGAATAGTGTACTTAAATTTAAATTTTCCGGCAGACTGAAATCATGACAAATTTCTTTATCTATTATAAAACTCAATTTTACTGTATTTATTTTACAGTGAGCAGCGGTAGCTCGGTTGGGAAAGTAGCCTATTTCTGAACTGGAGAGTTGCGGGTTCGGTGGTGGAGCCGTCCTAAGATCCGCCGTGGTCGCTAAAGTTAACTGGCACACGTCAAATATGTTCGTGGTCACAATAGTTCTCAATCAATACCTCTGGGGTGACAGGCTAACTCTGTTTGGACAGTGCTTCTAAATTACGAAGACCCATCGGGGGTAATGTTACTAATGGCCGTAGCATACATTAAGTTGCACGTACTCTGTGGGTGATGCTAAATGAGTAACATCTTCGCAGCCTTGTTAAGGCGTTAGGATAATGTTTGTATCGCCTGCTGCATTCGAAAAGAAGTATTTGTTTTACATGTGATACTAAATTGTTTTCATGCAGTGATTCAGTGTTTATAAATGGCGTTTTACGATGTTTAAATCGTGACATGCTCTAGTATTCAGTTTCTTAAACTTCACACTTATTTTGTGTGCAGTACATGTTAACCTAGATTTACGATATGTATCGATAAGTAATCGTCAGAAATGACTCGGAAAGAGTCATTAAAGTGATCACATTATTGTAACAAATTTCTGCACCATTTTTTTCCGATTGCTAGCTGCACTACATCTTATGAAAATCTTTATAGCAAATGGTAAAACGCTACCCTTTGTCACCAGATAGTAGTTCCTGAACTTCTTTTATTAAATTTTGGACTTTATTGCAAGGTAATATTTTATAGACTGTGCAATTATCCACTTTATTAACATTAGATTGCCTAAGGAAGTCATTTTGACTGCAGTTTAATTTCAATTAGATAAACATGTATATTACAAAGCAATGTCTTATAATGTTGTGATTTTCGTAGAACATTTTAATGATCGCATTTGTTCTACAAAAACTCGCAAAACTCTAATAAATTGCGTCATATGTATATTTCTAATTGGAAATAAAAATCAGTCAAAATTATTTCCTTGGCAATCTTGTGTTAATAAACTACAGTACAATATTGAACAAAACTTAAAACTGCCTCAAAAACTGTGTATAATTTAATAGGTGTAAAGAGTATAATTTGGTGATTACTTGGTCAAATTTAACATTAAGGAAAAAGTTTTCAGATACTTTACTCAATGATGCAAGGAAATTACAATAAGAATCTTAAAAATTCTGACTGAAAAATACTCAACACGTGCAAAAACCTCTAGAAGATACTTAGTGATGTAATGAAATGCCCGCAAGATTTACCAGAATAATTTTGGATTACGTAAATATAGTCGAACGCAAAGCATTTAAAGGTCTTTGACTACATGACATTATCGCAGAAATAGCAGCTTAAGAAAACATAGATAAGGATGAGTCTCCAGTTTTTTTGTATAATTATGTAGCAACGCGTACGCTATTCAAAATCGGTTGCTGATCTTTGAATGAAAAGGTAGGAAACTCTGTGCAGGATATTTATCCTAATGATAGTTTTATGCCTAAAGAAAATGAAAGCGAAAGTATTTTTATTTTCGAAGCAATGTATCATGAGTCCAGTTTTCGTGCAATGAATCACGTGTGTATGTTTGTATATATAATAATTAAAATAAGCCTTTGTGAATAACCCTTTAATGCAGTTTTTTTTAAAGGCCGACCCAAAAAATCCAATTTTTTTATGGTAAAAACACAATTTAGAACGTTGTCTTGCAAAAAAAAATTACAAAAATAATCGAACTTTTTTCCCAATTTTGGATTTTGATAACATTGCAGAAAATAGTAGAATGTTTTATTACCTGCACATCTACTTTTTTTAATCTTTCTTTTCGAATTCCTATTTCAGAATAAACATTATCAGTAAAAATACTTATTTATACTTTTAAAACATAAATAACAGTACTAGTATTTATAAAATTAATCAAAATTTTCTTTTGTGCGATATATTTCGAAACAAGGTGCAGCACATAGCCCAACATTGCAACTATTACACATGTAAAGACTCCCTTTTTTACTTTTTTCATTTGTTATCTCTTTCAGCACAACACACAGCAAGTGCTAAGTAGAAAAAAATATATACAATATATATTATTTTTGAATAACCCTTTCCCGGTTGAACTCGGGCAGACAAAATGTACCATCCTGGCTCATCCTCAGTGTAGCTCGGGCACTGTGAAATTTTACACTGTACAATGAGTCTTTCCCGATTTATTTCCCATGTGCTTCTTATGGTTTCGAATGCTTTTGTTTACTTTTCTGGCTACTAGATTATTTGCTGCTCAAAGAGAGACAGCAGAGGGAAGAAGGTAAGGAGAGAAACAAGGTTCTACTGTCCAGATTGCGATGTTTTGGACTCTGTGCAGTACAGTGTTTTCAAATGTCTCATACATGACCAAATTTTGAATAACAATTTCATAGTCATTTATGTAAATGCATAGGATATAAATAAAATTTAATTCAAGACAAAAGCTAGGTATTCTAAGCTTTATATTTATATTTAGTGTGAATTGCCTCCAAAGTCTAATGATTGCTGCCGTAAAGAAAACCAACTATACATGTAAATTACTCACTTATTTAAAATTATTTTTTATATTAATTTTTAGGAAATTTTGTATGCGAATGATGCTATTATGTTTTAAAAGCTATGTATGTATAAAAATAAGTATAAAAAATTGACATTTTTTGACCCATAATACCGAAATAAAAATGAACCTGTAAGGGGATAAATAAGTGTTATAGCTTACAATCTCATGTAAGTGATAAATATCAATAAAACGATTTTTTTTTGTTTTGCTTTACATTGTTATTTTCAATTCTCGATTGCATTAGAGTGTGAAAAATTATAGCAACATAAAGTACAACGCCGCTCGAATTATCGCGCTCAAGCACGTTAAGTAGACAAAGACAATGATCTTGTAAGAGGAAGCTTGCGGGTTCGAAGCTCAAGGCAGTTTAAGAGCTGAGTGTTCGTTAACCCCTTCCGGTATGATTTAATAATGAAAAACTGTGCATGAAATAACCATTTAATTTTTATTTAAAACACTTGTTTCATTTTACAATTCTTACATATTCTTAATTAAAATCCACTTTTTACATAGTGTTAAATAATATCAAAAACAGTAAAATTAAGAAAATATCAAAGCAAAACATTAATAAGGTATACAGATAATAGTCTTCAAGCTAGTGGTACTTTTCAAAACAAAGTGCAAAGGAATTCTTAATTGTTTACACCGCCAAGTAGTCTCACTTTTAATTTGATTCTTGTAACACACACGGCATTTCTTAGTAGGTTTTCTTTTATTCTGACTCATTAATTTGGCAATGACTTGTACCAAGTAAACAATATGCAATAGTGACTTGTGATTTTCACAAGTGATAAAAGTGTTGCCAAATTCAGTACACTAGAAATTTTAAACTAAATTATCATATTTAACAGTAACTTTAATCGCATGACGAGTGTAGCTCGTCATTGTGCGGTATGGAATGAAAAACTAATGACGAGCTAGACTCGTCATTTTACCGGAACGGGTTAAAGGCGACTGGGGCAAGTAAAATAAGTTCATGGTCATAATGTCCTCAAAGTTCTCAATTAATACCTCTGGGGGATGTAGGCCAAGCCTATGGGCCTTCTTCTTAGTCCCTATTTGTAAAGTACGAGGACCCAATTGATCAAAGTCTTTCTTTCACAATAGCGGTGCTCATTAAAACGAAAGGTACACACTTTGCTTTCATACGAGTAGGAAATGACTCAAATTGGGTTTGGTTAGTTCAAGTGACATCAGAAACCATGGGCGGACTAAGGCAACCTAGGCAGGTGCCTTGGGTACGTAATTTTTGGGGCCTGAAAATTTGGTTTTAAATTTTTATTTAACAGAAAAACGTGATATTCATAATTATTGCTAAAACGTATCCAAATTATGTCGAATCGTTGATTGATAAAGTCGACAAGTGTGGACGAGTTTTCCCGTGCTTATGCATCCACGCCCGCGAGTGTCGATGTGTGTAAATACGATGGAGCTTCACACTTATCAAGCCTTGACTATGCACGTCAGCACGTGTTTAAAAAGTCACACTGATTTTTAATAGCTACGTTTATCCTGAACGTATTGTATCTAACGGGAAATTCCAGCACATGAAATACGATTCAGTTTCAAAGAACATTTTGAAGTTCATATTTTTTTTGTATGTTTGTATGCTATTATTTACATCAAAAACAGATATGAAAGATATAAAATTATTAACAATAACTTCAAAACATTTTTTCACGATAGTGATGTTAGTGACTCTTCAGTAGAGGAATTAAAATGTTATGAACAAGATTTAACCCCTTCCGGTAAAATGACGAGTCTAGCTCGTCATTAGTTTTTCCTTCCATACCGCACAATGACGAGCTACACTCGTCATGCGATTAAAGTTACTGTTGAATATGATAATTTAGTTTAAAATTTCTAGTGTACTGAATTTGGCAACACTTTTATCACTTGTGAAAATCACAAGTCACTATTGCATATTGTTTACTTAGAATTTCTTGGTACAAGTCATTGCCAAATTAATGAGTCAGAATAAAAGAAAACCTACTAAGAAATGCCGCGTGTGTTACAAGAATCAAATTAAAAGTGAGACTACTTGGCGGTGTAAACAATTAAGAATTCCTTTGCACTTTGTTTTGAAAAGCACCACTAGCTTGAAGACTATTATCTGTATACCTTATTAATGTTTTGCTTTGATATTTTCTTAATTTTACTGTTTCTGATATTATTTAACACTATGTAAAAAGTGGATTTTAATTAAGAATATGTAAGAATTGTAAAATGAAACAAGTTTTTTAAATAAAAATTAAATGGTTATTTCATGCAGTTTTTCCTTATTAAATCATACTGGAAGGGGTTAACCTAGCAGAACTGAAAAATGAAGTATTACAATGTAAGACTTTTATAAATGAAGAAAATATTATTTCTATTGTATCCATGTGGTCATTTATTCAGGAAACTAATACTGTTTAACAACTTTAATTTGTACAACTTTAACCTTTTACAGGCTGAATTCAGATCCAAATATATTTTGGATATTTTTTTTTTCGGCGTATCATGTCTTCTAATGCTTCAGTTAAAATGTTAGTGATTTAATTGTTTAAAAAAAGTTTCTTTTACGATTCTCATGATGTTCCCATTTGAGAACATTGGCCACTTCTAAATATACACTGGATTCACAAATTGAGTAGACTGATTTATATATTATATAAGGAAAATAATTAGAATGAATTTAAAATTTTTATTTTTTAAATTTAAGGACAGATATCAATAAAGTTTAAAACTTATAAATTTTAATGAAAACATTTTTCTTAAACAAATATCAAAAACACGAGTTTATACCTTATGCCATGATATATTGGAAAGCAATGGAGATGCAATTTTTTCTTGCACTCATTGCAAGCTAATCTTGCATTTAATATGTACTGTGCACATCTACCTTGTGTTGTTTGTACAAGTAAATGGCCTTCACTTTTTCTCTGTGATATAGGGCGGTAAACCATGGGTTCAGGTTGAGCCCTTACTTTCCTTGGTGCAATTCTTAGAAGAGCGGCTATGTATTTTGTCTGTGAACTACAAGTTACAACACTTGTAGTTCACAGACAAAATACATTTAACATCTTTCAAAATAATATCTGAGAAGCGAACGTACTAGACTGCTTATAGAATTAAAATACCTTCTTAAAATTAGCGAATTCCCCTTCATTTTCTACCCCTTTCAAGAAATTCTTTCCTTAGAGGAAATAATTTCGTCGAGTATAGAGGCAACAGTCCATTGTTCCCAATTGGGAACATTAATAAATTATTCCAGGTACGTTTCTGATTATTAATGTCTAATTCCATATTTTTTAAATAAATTAATGTTGTGTAAAGGATACCAATCGGATTTTAGAAGCATTAGATGTATTTTTTTTTACATTTATGTGAATTTTTAATGTGTTTTATAGAAAATGATGAAAAGGGTTATATTTATGATTTTCTATACATTTTTCTATTAATCATAGAAATATAGCTTTTATTTTAAAAAACCGAGTAGACATTTTACTACATTTATTAATTTTTTTGTATCAATATTAATGAAATTAAATTTTAAATAATTTTACTAATATAATGTTCCCTTTTGGGAACAATGGACTGTAAAAGGTTAAACCTAATTCTAAGAATTTATTTAACACTTCTAATAAGCAGTGCAATCGCTGAAAGATCAGTAATGTAAAAAGTAAAGATCAGTAATGAAAAATATTTTAAGATCCACTTTAGGCCAACAAAAATTGTTTATCATTACTTTATGTAGAAAAGAGTTATTAAATAACTCTATTAATTATGGTAAATTAATTGATGAGTTTTCAGAATCAAAAGTGTAAAATTTTAGGTAGTATAACTAATCAATCTCGGTATATTTGTTTGAGAATTGTTTGTTTAAATAAATTATGTTTATTTAACTTTTGTATCTGTATATTTTTCTTATTTTCCAGTGGAATCTGGTAATTAAATAGAATCGCCGAACGCTGGCCGATTGGTTAAGGCGCTGATCGTTGGTACTGGAGTTACTGGGTTTGAATCTCACTATGGCTTGGATGTTCGTAGCCGTTCGGAATCGACTTTAAGCAGCAGGTCCCGGTCTCATTAGCCCCCGTGAGCAAAACAGTAGACCATAGCGCTCCAAACCAAATAGACGAAAAATTAACCCCTTCCGGTAAAATGACGAGTCTAGCTCGTCATTGGTTTTTCAATCCATACCGCACAATGACGAGCTACACTCGTCATGCGACTAAAGTTAATGTTAAATATGATAATAATTTAGTTTATAATTTCTAGTATACTGAATTTAGCAAGACTTTTGTTACTTGTGGAAATACCAGGTCACTATTACACATTGTTTATTTAGAATGTCTTGGTACAAGTCACTGCCAAATTGATGAGTCAGAATAAAAGAAAACCTACTAAGAAATGCCGTGTGTGTTACAAGAATCAAATTAGAAGTGAGACTCCCTAGCGGTGTAAACAATTCAGTATTCCTTTGCACTTTGATTTGAAAAGTACCACTATCTTGAAGACTATTATCTGTATACTTTATTAATGTTTTGCTTTGATATTTTCTTAATTATACCTTTTCTGATATTATTTAACACTATGTAAAAAGTGGATTTTAATTAGGAATATGTAAGAATTGTAAAATGAAACACGTTTTTTAAATAAAAAATAAATGGTTATTTCACGCACAGTTTTTCATTATTAAATCGTACCGAAAGGGGTTAAATAGAACTACAAACTATATGCTTGAAAATCAAATTACCAAACGCAAAGTGTGTGCCATTACTGAAAAATAGGACCGGAGTTACGATGTTTCCTAAGGTCCTCTTTAGCCTTAGTCCGCCACTGTCAGAAAAAACAATATGTGAAGCAAAGGGCTACAATTCAAAGAACAATATTAGCTCCAGTCCTCGGAAACATAATCCATTAACTTGCAATTAATGTCATATTATTCAGTTTCGCGAGATCTTGCTGATGCATTTGGTCTTTAACCATATTGGAGCCACTTTTACCGAGTATCTGATATAAAAGTATGAAAAGACCTAAATTCTATCTCATTTGACACTTGCTGTAGAATGAGAGAAATTTTATATCACTTAAAAAAATTGGCGTTTAACACGTTGACTGCCTTGGGGGTGACCGGCGAAGCAGCAAATAATAAAAGTACATATAGTAAATATGGATACTAATAAATTTTTAAATAATATCATTCTTATTATGATGGTTTGAAGAGATTATTGCAATATAGAAAATACAAAATATAATTTAGTTAGTACATGAAAAATATAAATTTTATCAGTGCCTATTGCGACGAGTCGGATTAAAACATTAAGGCAATGTAAAGGTGAATCGACTCAACTGGAAGAATATCACAACTTTTTTTGGTTAAATTCTTTGCTGTAGTTCTTTCTAGCTGCTTTGAATGGTAAAAACTGTAATCATTTAGCAATCGAAGCACGATTATTTGAAAAAAAAATGGACAATCTTAACAATTGCATACCTCGCCGTGGGAGTCAAGAGTAACCCCACCACCACCACGGAAACTGCTTCAAGCATAATTTTGTAAGTCATTTTATCGGCTGCAAAAAAATATTTCAGCATATGCCTGGCATAAAGAAAAGTTCATGCCGGCACCTTGGGCAAACCATCGCAAATGCTTCTGGTAGTTTAACCCCTTCCCTGTTTTGCCGGTACGCTGTACGAGCACAGCTTTCGGGCCTTTACTGATTTGCCCTTATGGCGTACGGGCAATCTGATTTCTGTTTCGCTTGCACTGTTTCGGCCTTATTATTTCCAATTTCAGTAACGAATTATTCGTATAAATTCGTATAGATGTCCAGTAAATGTTAGTTTGCAGTTTATTGTATTTTCTACTCTGGTTCAAAAGCGCGGGTTTTTTCGTATGTTTTGTATCAGAAGACTAATTGTTATCTTTCAGAGTATAGCTTTCTGGTTATATTTTACTTACCGCCTGATAATTTTATTGATGTAAGAGTTGAATAATATATTTTTACTTTTAAATAATGGAGAATTCAGAGCGTATGCAGCTAATTTCCAGCGATTCGAACTGTGACTAGGAATCAGAAACTGAATTATCTGTAAATGATAGTAGTGAAAGTTTACTAGATGACCTGGATAGTACTGACTCTGATAGTAGTACAGATGGAATCAGTCAAGTGATTATTAGTCAATTGTGATAATCCTTCGGATCCTCTTCCTAGATTTGCTTTCACTGGAATTTCAAAAATTAATTTGGATATCGATGAGACTAAAGGTAAACTTTAGATCTATCATGCTTTCATAGAAAGAAAAAAAAGTTGTAATAAATGCTTAAAAATATTTAAAATGTCAATTTTAATAACATATCTTTACTTAAAAATGTAAAATAAACAATAAAAATGTAGTAAAAAAATGACATTTTTTTTTACCAAATTCTGGAAAATATAATGAAACTCTCAAAGTGTTAAAAATATTCCGTCTGAGATGGTAATTAATGGGCGAATGCAATACCGACAAACCAAATAAAGTTTTTTTTTTTTTTTTACATTTTTGCTGAAGTTGCACATGTAAAATTAGACCTATTTTATGTCTATATATTTATGTATGTATGTATGTATGTAATGAAGCGACTTTTACTCTCGTTAGAATTTAGTTTTAACCTCCTTTTACTTTAAAATTGCTTGGGATTACTGATAAATGAGAGAACGTAAGTAAACTTTAGTCGAGGCTCCATTAAAAAAATTGCAAACTGACGTAGTTTTGAAGTTTATTAAGACTAAAATTGGACGTCTTTACACGGCAAAAGGAACATCGAATTATCCCGAAAGTACACTCCTATTGCATAATTCGCCCAACAACAAGGGATAAAGCAGATATTCTTCCCATGAGACCAGCTACTTAGTCGGAGATATGCAGCAGTTTCAACGTTGGAAGAGAGATAAGTTTTTCCTGGGACAGCTGGAAAATGTGGCGAGTGGACAGAAAATTACCATTTATTTTAACATTAGTTTTGGGAGATGGGTGAAAAGAATTTATGTTGGTAAACATTTATTAAAATCAGACATTATACCGCTAGAAAATTGGAGAAGGGGTAAAAGGAGAAATCTAGACTGATATTTTAGGTGTAATAATTATGTATTATATATATGTAAACTTTCGTCTGTGTGCATACACATACATTTATAATCATACAATAATGGCCTTATATTAATTTAATATTCTTCATTGAAAACAAGACTTCAGGGTAGGATTTTCTGATAGAATTATTAAATTGCAGTCTTGATAACTAAAACTAACAAAGGGCATAACCTAATGGAATTATTTTCTCATTATTACGATGCTTCATTAATTTTCTCCTAATGGATAAGTACTGAACGGATGTGTCAAATTAAATGTTTCAGGAACACTTCAACGGTAAATTTCATACATGTTTTTTCACACATACTCTCATTCAAGTGTGTGTGAGACCAATGTGCTTTGAAAACTTTAAACATGCCATCAGCATTTTTTACAACATATTCTATTCTTTTGTTCTTTATAAAATTAGTTTTCTTCATTAATAAAGTGATGGATCAACTATTTATAACAACGACCAAAAAATTGATGAGTTTAGTAAATTTTGCAATTTATTAATTTTTTTTCAGTAATTTTATTTGAACCTTAAATTGAAACTTTAATAAATGATTTTTTATAGCTAATTGAATTTCAAAATATTTCAGAAGATTCGGTTTTGAATAAATTTTTACAAGTTGTCTTTCATAACATTCTTTAGAAAGTGTACATAGTTGCAGTTACGTCAAGGAATGTTTTTTTTAAATGGAAAATAGATGCACTTAAGAAAATTTTATTTTTTATCTTTTATTTTTAGGTAGCTGACGAAAAGTTTTATTTGAAGCTAAATCTTTATATCTTAATGAAGGAAAACATTTATTTTTGCTGTAAACTGAGTTTAAAGTTTTGTGTTGCTTTAACAAATTTTGAAAAAAAGACTTAAGTTCTTATTAATTAGTTTATTATATCATCATTTTATACTCTTCTAAAAAAACTGAACTCATCGGCGCAACAGCCCCTAGGGGGCCAAGGCCTACGGTGCCAATCTCCGTTTACGAGACCAAGGGATCTGGGGGGCGAACCATATGTACCGGTTAGGTAGTCAATCTAACGCGGAAACCCCAATGTTTAGTTCCTAAGCACGCTTGGTCCTCAGTTCAGCTACCCACTGAAGGGATGAAAGGCTGAGTCAACCTTGCCCAACCCGGGGATCGAACCGCGGACCTTATACTCTTCTGAAATGATTATGTGAATATTTTAATAATTTTAGTCTAAATAATAAAAATGATAATGAATTTTAATTTCATTTAAAACATTTGCTTTGAATTTAAGCATTTCAATTGTAAATTGAATTACTGATTGTGGCGGTTCTGTTTATTAAGGGTGCGAGACGTCGTGAAGGTTAAAATAATATTTAATGCATATGCAGCGCATGCAACAGCTCGTTGCAGGTAGGTACATAAATTTTTGGAGGAGTGACAGTAGTTCTCACTAAAGTCGGCGTACATCGGAATGGCGATTGCGACGAACCACGTCGAGTGCTAGGTTTCTTCTGCTTCAGCTGGTCGAAAGCGGCGGTGACCTTGGGATGGCTGCGGTGACCTTGAGAGATGAAAGGCGGCGAGCGTATCCAGGCAGGTGATAAATGGGAATGTTCCGCTGTTCGTAGCTCGCCGGCTTTTATACGAAGCATGCAGGAAACTGCGCAGGCTTGGTGGTAGATTGACGCTGCTCGTGCAATTTGCATAGATGGCTGGATCGCCATAAAGTAATAAAAATGATAATGAATTTTAATTTCATTTAAAACATTTGCTTTGAATTTAAGCATTTCAATTGTAAATTGAATTACTGTTCATTCTAAGGTTTTCAACAGGAAGTAGTATATTTTAATTTGGTACTTATATTTTGTTTAAAAATTTATTCTTTACGACTGCCTTGCCTCTTGAGAAATATAATGTTCATAAATTTACGTTCATTTATGATCTGTAAAAATTTTGTTCTAAACTGAAGTTTTACGTTCAATCTAAAATGGGCTACTAGGTTGAATTTCCAGCTCAAAATTTACTATTTCCTTAACCACTTCCGGTATGATTTAATAATGAAAAACTGTGCATGAAGTAACCATTTAATTTTTAATTAAAAAACTTGTTTCATTTCACAATTCTTACATATTCTTATTTAAAATCCACTTTTTACATAGTGTTAAATAATATCAGAAACAGTAAAATTAAGAAAATATCAAAGCAAAACATTAATAAGGTATACAGATAATAGTCTTCAAGCTAGTGGTACTTTTCAAAACAAAGTGCAAAGGAATTCTTAATTGTTTACACTGCCAAGTAGTCTCACTTTTAATTTGATTCTTGTAACACACACGGCATTTCTTAGTAGGTTTTCTTTTATTCTGACTCATTAATTTGGCAATGACTTGTACCAAGTAAACAATATGCATTAGTGACTTGTGATTTTCACAAGTGATAAAAGTGTTGCCAAATTCAGTACACTAGAAATTTTAAACTAAATTAATTATCTTATTTAATAGTAACTTTAATCGCATGACGAGTGTAGCACGTCATTGTGCGGTATGGAATGAAAAACTAATGACGAGCTAAACTCGTCATTTTATCGGAAGGGGTTAAGGAAATAGGTGACTTTCATAAATATAACTTCGCTGAATATACGTCTGGCACTCCTTTTAGGTTCCCGGGTTCGTTGCTTTGAGTCCGACTGCTTGCATGGATGTTATTAACCGTTCGATATTCAATTTAACCTTTAAGTTTCGGCTGACCGCTGGCTTGAGTATGGACTACAAATCGATTGCATTTTAGGAAAATCCTCCCCCTCTCCTTCAACTTTCTCAAGAGGGAAAAATATTTTGTCCTATTGTCCCTCTCTGGGAGTGGAGGACGTTACAATGCAGGGTTGCTCTAAAACCAGTCTGAAAGTTGTTATTTGACATTTCACTTTGAGAAAGACCCTTTAAATTTTGGAGTCATGATCAGATTAAATAAAAACAAACGTCGAAGGAAAGAAACTTTGACTTGCTTCCAAACGGATTTGGTTCACAAGATAGAATGAATAGTTTACAAACAACTGCTGGACATGGACAAGAAAGCGCCAGTTGTTCCACATGTCGCCAAATAAAATCACATTCTTCCTTCCCGGTACTGATGCACTCAGCAAAACTCCAACAATAGGGAGGGACTGGCCAAATGACAAGTGCGTAATGACCCCGTCCCTGAAAAAGGGGTGAATATCTACGGTACAACTGTAGTACCCTGGCCGACTTTTGGGTTTCTAATTATTTATGGTACAACTGCTGTACCAGCCAAAACCTAAAAGTCAAGCATTAGGTTCTGATGTCATTATCTTTCATATAGCAAAACAGTAGACCGAACATCTCCAAACCTACTAGAATTCATTCGTTTTTAAACATATTTCATAATTTTTCCTTAACACTATATTTATATGAAAATTGTGGGTTTACAACAACAAAAGCAAAATCTGATGAACCCTAAAAATTCATGATTGTCTCAAAAGTAAAATCATCTAACCCCTTCGGGTAAAATGACGAGTCTAGCTCGTCATTGGTTTTTCATTCCATACCGCACAATGACGAGCTCCACTCGTCATGCGATTAAAGTTACTGATAAATATGATAATTAATTTAGTTTAAAATTTCTAGTGTACTGAATTTAGCAACACTTTTGTTACTTGTGGAAATCCTAGGTCACTATTAAATATTGTTTATTTAAAGTTTCTTGGTACAAGTCATTGCCAAACTGATGAGTCAGAATAAAAGAAAACCTACTAAGAAATGCCGTGTGTGTTACAAGAATCAAATTAGAAGTGAGATTACTTGGCGGTGTAAACAATTAAGAATTCCTTTGCACTTTGTTTTGAAAAGTACCACTAGCTTGAAGACTATTATCTTAATTTTACCGTTTCTGATACTTAACACTATATAAAAAGTGGATTTTAATTAAGAATATGTAAGAATTGTAAAATAAAACACGTTTTTTAAATAAAAAATAAATGGTTACTTCACGCAGAGTTTTTCATTATTAAATCGTACCGGAAGGGGTTAAAAGATATTTACTGCCTATATTGTTTTTGTACTAATTTTTCATAACCTGTCATGTAAATTTTCAATAAATGTTGGAGTTATGACATTTAGACACTTAACAATATCGATTTGCCCATGCATTTTCCTTTTACTGTTCTGACTAAACTTTCTTCTATTAGTTTATACTCTGCTGTGTAAATTGTCGATAAATTTCTAAGATGTATGACAATTAAAAATGTACCTCAAAAGTTTCCAAAACTGTTAGTTAAATAAAAATTTTAAAGATATGCGGGTGATACTCCGCAGGAGTCCTGCCCAGGTTAAAAGTCCGGTTGACCCGGTGTACTACATGGAACTTTCTGACATGAGAGAAGATGTTGGTGATGGAAGCAATAACAGCACAGGGCAATTGTGATAGTTATTTTGAACAGGTACTTTGCCCCATGCGGTGCGGTGATTTACAGTGAGCCAGTCCACCATGCTCCACGTTTTTGATAAGGCTGCCTGCCCAGGATTCCTTGAATGTGCCATAGGGTTTCTTAATACGTTGTATGCGGGACACTTACTAGTACGTTTTCTGACGATGGATACTTGAGCGTGGATCACGTACTAGTACGGGTTAGTCTAACATGGTTTGTTTGTAGGTGCATAATAACGGTATATAAAGGAAAACGAAGTTGAATGCTTTTTTCTACTATATAGAAATAAAAATTAAATATAAATATTTATTATGATGTCTAATTGGAATAGGTAACTGATCAATAACCTGAAACATTCTAGATCCAGCCCACATCTAGTACACAAAGGGCACCTAAATATGACCCTAGTGGAATATTATTATTGGATATGTGGAAACATATTTTAGGAAAAATTGTTACTTCTGGAAGAAAAAAATCCGCAAAGACAATGTCGTGTGTGTGTTGTGAAAAGAGTACGGAGTGAAACATATTACATACGCAAGTTTTGCCGTGTACCTCTTGATAGAGGAAAATGCTTTGAACGTTACCACACTATAAAACATTACTAGTTTTATGATTGCTCTGTTCATTTATTTATAATCCAAAATGTTTATATATATATAACCTAATTCGAAAAAATTAAAATTATATACTATTTATATTTGATTTTTCATATTCACGATAATTTTATAAATTTACCCACTAAAAATATTTTGTGTTTACAAAATCTTTATGGATGTTATTTATATATTTCTATTTATATATTTGTTTATATATTTCAATATAAAATACGAAAAGGGAGTTAACAATGAAATAATTTTCGATCTATTGATATTTAACTGAATAACTAAATTTAAGCGCAAAACGCCCGCTGTCGGTACAATTCCGCTACGAAATGTACCCGCACACAATGTGTTAGTATAAAAACAATGCAAGGGTTAGAGCAAAACTTATGGCAACTATTTTTTTCTCTTGAAGATATTAGGCCGGTTGCAAAATGTGACATATACAGACTAAAGGGTAAGGTGTTAACTACATGTGTGGACAATGAATAGCACTGAAATATATGAACACACTAATTTATTAAGGTAATATACAGGATAATATGGCCCTCACGGTGCAAAAGAATGACAACACAGTACACTTAAAGTAGCATGTAAAGTACACATAAAGAAAATTTTTTGAACGTTACCAGACTAAAACATTAGTTTTATGATTGTTCTTTTCATTTTTTCTATAATGTAAA
Organism: Pardosa pseudoannulata; assembly: GCA_032207245.1. NCBI lineage: Eukaryota > Metazoa > Arthropoda > Arachnida > Araneae > Lycosidae > Pardosa > Pardosa pseudoannulata. The sequence continues at coordinate 38,163,599 of CM063497.1, forward strand.
AATTATGTATGTGTGTGTGTGTGTAAATATATATATATATATATGTGTGTGGGTGTATAAATATATATATATATATATATATATATATATATATATGTGTGTGTGTGTATATATATATATATATATATATATATATATATATATATGTGTGTGTGGGTGTATAAATATATATTTATATATATATATATATATGTGTGTGGGTGTATAAATATATATATATATGTGTGTGTGTGTGGGTATATAGATGTGTGGGTATATAGATGTGTGGGTATATAAATATATATATATATATATATATATATATATATGTGTGTGGGTGTATACATATATATACACCCACACATACACACACACATATATGTGTGTGTATGGGTGGGTATATATATGTATACACCCACACACACACACACTTACATACATACATATACATATATATATATATATATATATATATATATATATATATATATATATATATATATATATATATTTATGCACACCTACATATATATATATTTATGCACACCTACATATATATATATATATATATATTTATGCACACCTACATATATATATATATATATATATATATATATATATATATATGTATATATATATGTATATGTGTGTGTGTGTATATGTGTGTGTGTGCGTGTGTGGGTGTATAAATATATATATATGTATACATCCACCCATACACACATATATGTGTATGTGTGGGTGTATATATATGTATACACCCACACATATATATTTATATACCCACACATACATATATATATGTATGTATACACCCACACATATATATATTTATATACCCACACACACACATACACATATATATATATCCCACACATATATATATATATATATATATATATATATACATATATATATATACACACACATATATATACACCCACACATATATATATATATATATATATATATACACCCACACATATATATATATATATTTATACACCCACACACATATATATATATATTTATACACCCACACACATATATATATATATATATATATATATATTTATACACCCACACACACATATATATATATATATTTATACACCCACACACATATATATATATTTATACACCCACATATATATATATATATATATATATATATGTACGTGTGTACATATATATACACTTATATATATACGAAAAAATTAGAACTATATACTACAATTTCTATTTGATTTTTCATATTTACGGTACTATTATAAATTTATCCACTAAAAATATATTTTCTTTAAAAAAATTCTTATTTTTTTTCTGTTTAAATATTTGTTTATATATTGCAATATAAAATATGAAAAGTTAGTTAAAAATTTCGATCTATTGACATTTAACTGAATAACTAACTTTACGCGCAAAACGCCTGCTCCCGGTACAGTCCGCTGCGAAATGTACCTGCAGACAATGTGTTAAAATGGCCTGTTGTAGTAATAGTTATATTTACTACGTATGTTATTGAGTATATAATCATCCTTGTCGATTATCCTTCGTTATATTTTACGATTCAATGAGATTGAAATATCGATTTTTCAGGTACATTTCGCCCACCTGGATGTTCGCTGTAGCCTTAAGCTACCAGAACAAGTTACGGCCTCAACATATAGAGTTTCTTTGAGGAAACACTTCGGGCGGCGTATTTTCCTCTTACGCAAGCATTCCAAACTGTCGTCACAGAGACAATGCAGTCCACGTTACGCGATCGCACTGCAATGCTCGCATCCAAGTCGTCGATTGTTTTTGCTTTTCAACATCCTCGATAAGCATCACGCGAAAATCGGTGCCGAGCCGGCCTGCCTCTTCTTGGCTGGTACCAAGAATGGCCGGTACTTGCCAAACCTAACACGCTCGCCAATTAACACTCTGCGAAAGTTAAGGTCGTCGCTAGGTCGTGTTATCGGGAACTTTGATCGGGCTGCTATGTGACGGTTGGAATGCCAAGAGCGTTGCTCAAGTTTGTTTGGGATTTTACGAGTGGACGTTGTGATTTTGTGGTAAATAATGCTGGGGAGTGGAAGGATTTTTCGGATGTCACACCTCATTTGTTTTGAAGCAAGACTATGCTTCTTTCAACATAGCATGCTTATCCTATAGGTAAGAAAAATAACCTGTTTCACATAGCATATATATATATATATATATATATATATATATAGTGTGTGCATGTATGTGTATATAAATCTGTATATATGTATACATAATATGTTTATATAGTATGTGTATACATTATATACATATGTGTATATATGTGTTTATGTTAAATATATGTATACATACTATATATATACATATGTGTATATACTATATACGTGTATACATGTGTATATACTATATGTGTATACATGTGTATATACTATATATGTATACATAATGTGTATACTATATATGTGTATACATAATGTGTGTATATATAGCATGTCTATACATAATGTGTGTATATATAGCATGTCTATACATAATGTGTGTAGATATATAGCATGTGTATACTATATACGTGCATAGATAATGTGTGTATACTATGTGTATATATAGTATGTGTATATATAGTATATGTGTATACTATATACGTGTATAATGTGTGTATATAGTATATGTGTATACTATATCCGTATATAAATGTGTGTATACTATATGTGTATACATGCGTATATATAGTATGTGTGTATACTATATACGTGTATACATAATACGTGAGTGTATATATATGTTTATACCATATACATGTATACATAATACTTGTATATATATATATATATATATATATATATATAGTGTGTATATACTATTTACATAATACGTGTGTGTATATATAGTGTGTATATACTATATACATATTGTGTACACTAAATGCATGTATACATATGTATATGAATGTATATATATATATATATATATATATATATATATATGTGTGTGTGTGTGTGTGCTTACATATATGTATATGTATATGTATGTCTAATACTTATTTATAAGCAATTATAAATTGTTTCTTATTCTTTATTTACATAATTGAAAACACATTCGTATTTATTTACAGGTAGTTATATTAAGATATATTACAGAATTATATCTGTATATAATATAGGTATTGGGTATAAAAGTTGATTGAATATATTGGATGACTTTATTGAAAATGGACTTCAAAATGTGGGGCTTTAGTATACTTAAAACTAAATACAAATAGATTAACTTATGTTAGTAGATATGCTATGGTAAATAATGTAACATATATACTAAATGAAGCCATAAATTTAAAACTTTAAATATGAAAATTTTTAAGTTCATTTTGGTGTGATTAATATATTAGACTAAAAAATTACAATTCAATTATAATACAATAAAAGTTCTAAATTATTTTATTTGCTTAATTGTAAACACGTTTTATACGTTTCTTAAGAAATAGCTAAATACATTATGTAGAATTTTTTGTTTATTATGTTAATGAGATGTATAGCATGCAATTCATTTTAAAAATACGATTTTATTTTATAATTTTAAAATCTTTGGACATTTTTGCATACATCAAAACAAGCCCAATTGAAAGAATCTAATTAAAATGTGTAATATGAAAAAATCTTTGCTTATAATATCATGAAAATCTTTAAACTCATTTTACTAAAAAGGGTCTTTTCAATTTGCACTATAAATAAACTATTGTAATTTTATTATTCAATATTTAAAGTTTATAATATTGATTATAATTTTTTACAGCCAATAGATCGAAGTTGAGTGATGAAAATTTAAGTATTTTTCATTTCGAAATTTTATTTAACAATTTATAGTATATGAAATGGAATTTTTAAATATTATTTTAGCTTATTTGGAAACTTAATCTTCTGGTGTAATTATTCAGGTATTTTTTAAATTTAAATGGGTGAAAATTATATTACTTATTTACTACAAAGCAAAAACTATTAAAAAAATTTACTTTGTATGGTAAAACTACTCACAATGTGTCACAAACACTTCGAATATTTTAGTTTTTTATATAAAGTAAACAGAGTTCAAGCTCTGTTTACTTTACATAATACGCTCTTTATTTGCAAAAAAAAAGTATTTTCAGTAAAACCAATTAAATAAAAAAAAGTATAGACGAAATGCTGAAAATCGCATGTATTTACAATAAATGAAAAGATTTAAAAAATTTAAAGAACTTTTTAAAATCGCCTGTTCTGGTAATAGTTATATTCAGTAACATAAAAATAATATATTATGTTCATGAATATCCAATAAATATTTTATTTATTCAATTGAAAAATATTTTATTTAAAGTTGATTAAAAGTTATTTGTTCAGATTTAACTGGTGTTTAACTTTAAATGTTTATTCAGGTTTATCATTTATCTCTCAATTAATCAAATACATACATACATACATGTAAGAACATACACGTATGTGTACATATAATTTCATCTTTCAATTACAGAGTTAAAATATTATAAAAGAGTATCAAAAACTGATTTTAAACTTCCCTCTGCCCCCCCCCAACAAAAAAATATTTTAATTCATTTTTTGTTTAAATAAGTCAAAGTTTGTATCAAATGTTACATTTTTCAACCAGATAAATGTCTACAAATATTTGTCAAAATTATTCTTCTGGATATTGATCTGAGAAACTTTGTATTTTTGAATTTCAGAATTTGTGGAGTAATTCCGAATATACGGTAGATGGATATATCTACTGAGATATTAAATAGAACATTATTTGTATAGGGTGATTTAAAATGAATATAGAAGCTACAATCAACTAACGTTTTAACGAAAAGAATTAGAGTGTGGAAGTGAATCTAAAAATTTGTTAACATACTTAACAACTTTCTGTGAAGCCTAGTAACGTAAATGCGCCAATTTTGTAATCTCCGAAGAGTACAATAAAAGGAAAAACAGTATTTCAATTCCATGAAGCCCATTCGTCAGTACATAATATTTAATATAACATTATCCCAATATATAGATACTTCTGTACATACCAAGGGAAAATAAGGTTATTTGTTACACACGTGCACACGACAGCATAAAGGTGTGTGTTTATTTACACTCTGTCTGGGGTTTCAGAAGGCTGCATAAAAAAAACTAAAAAAAATACACAGAAGAAGAACATTGAATTCACAGTACTATTTCCAATTTAGTTTAGGGGCATTGCAGTTGTTCTATGTACAGAGACTGTTCACACACATATATTAGACGATGTATATTGTAGTCAAGACACTAAGTTGCATAAAATTCTTGTGTTTGAAATGTTCTGTTTGATAGACCTTATTTTGAACTATCTTGCGACACCGTAATTTCCAGATCCTTTTCAAGTGTCAGAATAGGTATTCTATCCCATTCTTCCTGAACAGTTTTCCAGTGTCGTGTAACGGTTGTGGTATACCGTTGTGGGACGACGTTAGGATAATGCATATTTTAAAATTCTGAAAGCACAAAAATCCATAAGTGATACATCCGGAGATAGGGATATGAAGGGTATGGCTTTGAAACCGGTTTTTTGTTTGATTTCTTTTATAAAATTTACAGTGGATTTTGATGTGTGACTGCTAGCCTTGTCTTCATGGAATTCCACAGATTATTGGCACTGCAGGTAAAGCGATGGTATTTCATTCAGAAAAATTGGCTATAAAATATGTTCCTGATAGTATATGGAGTTAATCTTGACATTTTTTCAACTCTCTTTCTTTTAACTTGCCATTATTTAAAAAATCAGCAACAATCATGTATCACTTAGAAAATTCTTTCGATTCTTTGAACCATGTACTTACATTTTTCCCCCTTTTATGATAATAAAAAGCTCTTTTTTGTTGCACCTATTTTAAATATACCCATGATTCATTTATTGTGACATTTCTTTTCCACTTTTCTGTGAATAAACGTTTGTCGTACAGAATTCTGCAGCTTGTCCTTCGTTCTGCGATATGCTTTATAGAAAGACGACACACATTGCGTTTTTTCACTTTCTTAAGATTTAAATCAACGTTTATCATTTTATGTACAGTGCACACCGAGAATTTTAATGCAACAACTGTCCTTTGACTAGGGGGATTTTCTTTTAATATTAAACAAAGTTCCTTACAATAGTCGAAGATGTTCGTTTTTTCCTTGGATACTTATTTGGAATTTTTGTCACACTCGAGGCTCCATTTTGATGTTTTTTCCCTTTCTTTTTGATGATATAACCTGTCGACGCTTTAGATATCACAAAACCATTATTTTTACAACGTTTTCGAATAATGGAATACGAATACCTCTCTTTGAAAATAGCATCTTTGGATATAGAGATAGATATATATAGATATATATAGATATATATAGATAGGGATAGTTAGAAATTAAAACATTATGTTATATAAAGAGAGCGAACTATTTGAGAAGAGAAATGTATATATATATATATATATATATATATATATAGTGGGAGAAATATATATACATACATACATATCTTGACATATATAGATATTGATAAATAGATAATGACACATGAGACCGAGAGAAATTTCAGTAATATTCCGAGAAACTAATAGGTGTTTGTTAAAACTATATTCTATTTACAGAGATACTCAGTTAAATCTCTTGAGCGCTTTGGTTGTTTAACTTTGCATATATGAGTATCTTAAAGATTACATTTTCGCACCTTGTATTGAATACGTTAAGTATAGAGAACATTTGGATGAATGTTTTATTGGAATTCTGGTGTTCATTAGTACACGATTTAAACCTTAACCTAAAAGATAACTGTTGAGACAATGTTTGAAAAGCAGACAACCAAATGTCTGTTACATAACGTTACAAATATAGCTTCTCTTTCTAAGGAATAGTCATTCAACCATTTGCGATTAGTAGAAATTTCAATATGAATTTATTATGTATATAGGTATTTGTGTGAGTATAGATAGAGATATAGAGATATACATATAGATAGATAGATAGATAGATGGCGATAGATAGATAGATAGATACATACAGATATACATATAGATATAGATACATATAGATATAGATAGATACATATGGATATAGAGAGAGATATAGAGATATAGAGATATAGAGATAGATACATATATATAGATAGATAGATATAGAGATAGAGATGTGTGTATATGTATGTAGAGATGTGTGTGTATATGTATATATATATGTATATGTATGTATACATACATATAAAAACACACTCATAGTTATTTCATCTTCCGTAATTATCGGTTGCACTTCCCCATATTTTTCTTGGAAAAAGAGAAAAACAATAAGAAACGCAGATGTAACTTTAACCCGCACATACGCTATTATAGAGCTGAGAGTCACAGTTTGTTTATATCAATAAATCCATCAAATCCAGAAGCCCAAAACAGAAACTAATATCCGTACATCGAAGTTAAATGCTATACGAGGCAACAAGTGTGAAAATCGTTTCCGTTTAAAAATTAGTAGATAAAAATTCAAATAAAAAATTTATTACGCATACGCGACGCTTCTTAATTCATGATTATCGTGAAAAAATATCATAAGATTTCACTTTTTTAATAGCTCATTAGAATTTTATTGATTAATTTAATTAAATATAATTTTTATTAAAAAAGAAAAAAATAAATGTTTATTACAAAATTTGTTATTTCTTTTCTATAAATGATGTGGTGATTTAAATTCTTATCAAAAAACATATTTATTTAAAAATTTTTAAAAATGTTTGTTTAGTAAGATCTTTTCTCATTAATGAATTTTAATAGAAAAAAAAAATTTATATTTTTAAAAAATTAAATTTGCATTCTCTTTTGAATGAAGTAAAAAAATTAAATTACCTACTTAATATGTGTATAAACAAACGATGTTAAAAAAAAATTTATGAATTTTATATACTGGAATTAAAAATAAAAATAAGATATAATAAAAACAAAATCTTTAATGTTATTTATGAGCTTTTTATTTTTATGACAAATTATGTACACTTAAAAGCTTTAGATTTTTCGCTATGTCAATGCAATTTTAGAATGATATAAAATATTTAGTGTAATTCACTGCGGTGATTTTTCTTTTAAATGTAATAAAAATTTTTTTTTATACTATTAAATATTTCTTTTATAAACATAAATTTTGTTAAAAAAATTTTTGTTGTTAAATTTTTCTGTTTTCATTAAAAAAATAATCTTTAAAACATAAAACCGTCAAAAAAAATTAAAAACTTAATCTAGAATTTAAAGACTGTGATAATTTAAAAAAATAATGTTTTTTTGATTATTTACAATTCATAATTGATATCTTTAATTTTAAAGTCTCCCTAGAAATAATTTGTTGTTAATACCGGTGATTACATTTTCATTCTAAAAAAATAATCGATAAATAAAAACACAGAAACGCACAAACTCCCTAATATTCAAAGCTATATAACTTAAACCCTAGATATTTATTAGACTGTGAAACAGACTCTAGACTTTTATCAAAATAATTTGTTGTTAATACAGGTGATTATATTTTCCTTCCACCAAAAAATAATCCCTTATATTATAACAGCCTAAGTTATCTGTCCGTCTGTTATCGAATTTATGAAGTGGCTGTAGCTGGAATGGACAGAGGCAGTCATATTGGTAAATTGGTGAGTTAGGATTAGTAAAGTTCAAATTCTACCCCTTCTACCTTTTCTAGATTTAATGCCATTATTTCAAGCCCTATTTTCCATGGTTAAGAGCAGACGATTGAATTTATCAATTTGTCACATAAATAGGTAAAAATAACATCTCTTTTCTAGCATTATGACGTCATTCTTTTAACCATCTCATTTAATCATTTCTTATTTTAAATTATTTAAATATAGTCTGCATTATTTTCATAAGTTTTATCACTGAACTTAGATATTACGTAAATAATTTTCTTTAATATTTGGCTTATATGATAGGTTAGGGACATATGATAATTTTAAATTTAATAATCGATTTTTTGTTGCATTTAAAATTTCATCAACGGTATTAAGAAAAAATTCTATATACCTCCACTGTGTAGTGGAAATGATATTTTCATTCCTTTACTTCCATTAATTACTGTGGCCAAAAAATGGGAAGAACTTAACGATAATTTTGAAGCAGGTAAGAAAAGTTTGAATTACCTTTCTAAATGATTTCAACGTGATTCTAAACTGTATTCACAGTATCGGGAGACTTTCGAGGAGTAGGAAGATAAACAACTTCTTGAGCGTGTACCAGATAATTCTCAGCCAAAAAGAAACCATTTTTTCATCTGCCTCATAGGTTACTTTACATTTCTGGAAAATTAAAAATTTTACTGATCTCGTGATATGACGGGCTATATAACTAATCAATAAAAAAAAAACACACAAACTAACAAAATTCTTAATATTCAAAGAAATATAACTTAAAAGCTAGATATATATTAGTCTAGGAAATATATTCTTAAATTTTTAAGAAAAGAATTTGTTGTTAATACCGAAGATAAAATTTTCATTTCAACAAAAAATAACCGATGACTAAATTTAAAATTATCACACATGTTCCTAATCTGTTATTTAAGCCAAATATAAAAGTAAATTATTTAGGTAATATCTAAGTTCAATAATAAAACGTATGAAAATAATGCAGACGATGTATAAATAATTTAAAATGAGAAATGATTAAATGAGATGATGATAAATAGATGAGGTTAAAGGAATGACGTCGTAATGCTTGAAAAATAGTATTTTAACCTATGTAATATCTGATTAACTTAATCGCCTGCTCTTAATCTTAGAATATAGGGCTTGAAATAATGGCATTAAACGTTCGAAAAGGGCGGAGGGGAAAGTGGTGTATTTCGAACGTTTTAAAGACTCTGAATTTTGCTAACCCTAACTCATCAAGAATCCAGTATGGATGCCCATATCCATTTAAGGGCTATCGACTACTGGCTTTTAAAAAATAATTTGTTGTTCATACCGGTGATAAAATTTTCATTGCAACAAAAAAAATAATCGGTGATTAAATTTAAAAGTATCACATATGTTCCTAATCTATTATTTAATCCAAATATAAATGAAAATTATTTACTCATTATCTAAGTTCAGTAATAAAACGTATGAAAATAATGCAGGCGATATTTAAATGATAATCGATGATTAAATTTAAAATCATCTTATATGTTCCTGATCTATTATTTAATCCAAATATAAATGAAAATTATTTACGCAATATCTAAGTTCAGTAATAAGGCGTATGAAAATAATGCAGACGATGTTTAAATAATTTAAAATGATATGATAATAAATAGATGAGTTTAAAAGAATGACATCACTATGCTAGAAAAATGTTATTTTTACCTAATTATTATATGATAAACTCAATCGTCTGCTCTGAACTTTCGAACATAGGACTTGAAATAATGGCATTAGACGATCGAAAAGGGTGGGAGAAAGGGGTGAATTTCGAATGTTTTAAAGACTCTATTTGAATTTTGATAACCCTGAATCAAGTAGAATCCAATATGGATGCCTCTATCCATTCCAGGTCCAACAGCTTCATAAATTCGAGGACAGATAAATTAAGCTATTATTATTATTAAGAGGACTAGTATATAGCCCGTCATATGACGGGATCAGTAAAATTTTTAATTTTCCAGAATTGTAAAGAACCCTATGAGGCAGGTAAAAAAAATGGTTTGGTTTTTTGGCTGAGTTTGGCATTTTGACCTTTCAACAAAAATAATCGATTAAAATTATTACATATGTACTTAATCTATTACTTAAGTCAAATAAAAAAGAAAATTATTTATGTAATATCTAAGTTCAGTGATAAAACGTATGAAAATAATGCAGAAAATATTTAAATAATTTAAAATAAGAAATGATTAAATGAGATGGTTACAGGAATGAAGTCATAATGCTATAAAAAAATTGTTATTTTTAGCTATTTATTATGTGATAAATTGATAAGTTTAATCGCTTGCTCTTAAAATGTGGCTTGATATAATGGCATTAAACGTTCGAAAAGGGAACGGGGTGGATTTCGAACATTTTAAAGAGGACAGTATTTTTCGTTGTGACACGAAGCTTATTCATACCAATTTACTTCAGAATCGGATCTATAGTTTAGGAAAAGATAAACTTTACTCGCTTTGAATTTTGCAAACCCTAACTCATCAAAAATCCAATATGGATGCTCTATCCATTCCAGGCTTCCCAACAGCTTCATAACTTCGAGGACAGACGGACAGATAACTTAGGCTATTATTACATTACGAGAAGAAAGTTTAAGGATACACAACATAAAATGTTTATGCGGCCAGGGACATCCGTAAAGCAATACATGAATTTAATAAAATAAAAATCATAAAAATTATAAAAAATAAAATTTATTTTATTAAAAATAATAAAACAACTTTCGGAATAAGAATTTAAATGAAAAAGCAGAAAATATTAAATTTATTAGACATTAAAAAAAAATTGGTTGCGTCGGGAATAGAACCGTTAACCCGAGAAGTACGACGATCAAGTGGGCGGACATTCTACCAGACGTACAACGCCAGCACGTTGTGGGTAAACTAATTAGAGTACATGAATGTTTAAGTAGAAACAGTCCAGAAAATTAAATATTACTCCCCGCCTTTGCCATCCTATCAAGAATGAATTTCTTATAGAATAAGAGGAAGGATAAGGCTTAAAATAATAGCATTAAACGCTCGAAAAGGGGGGATGCTGTGAATTTCGAACTCGCTTTCAATTTTGCTAACCCTAACTCATGAAAAATCCAATATGGATGCCTGTATCCATTCCAGGTACAACCGCTTCAGAAATTCGCGGACAGACAACTTAAGCTATTATTATATAGGAGTTATGATGAAGATATCATTGAATCTTAAGTTGAACTATATTGTGTTTTATATTGCTCCAAATACGAGTTTTCAATCAATAATTTAACTAAAATTTTCACAGTTTGTTAATGGAACACACGCACACGTCAGGCTTTTAAAATTAGTTAGGTTTTTAGAGGGTTATTTTGTGATATTAATGGGGGAACTATTTAATAACGCGGAATGTGTGATGAGGCAGATAATAAAAGGCTAAGTGATTGCGCGAATCGACAAAACATTTGTTCCTGTGGTTTTAAATAATCTTGTATTTGTTTGGGATACATATTTTTTTAAATATGAGTCTTGAAATATGCTCCCTGTGTTTCGTTAATTTCTACTTATTCCAATGAAAGACTCTAAAGTCGTAGACTTGCATAACATTGCTGTCTAATGTCTTGCATAAGATTGCTGATAATTTACAAAATATGCACCATAAAGCGATTTTCCATCAAGAGTTTAGGTATAAAGACATCATATAACCATGTATCGTTGCAAATAAATGACCTTACTACCAAAGAGTTATTGATTCTCTAGATATTTCTATAGAATAATGGACTTTCAAATGATGGATTCAAAGCAATCAAGCCCATATATATCAAATATTTCCTAAAGACCATATTTTAATAAAAGTGGTATTTATATATGCATATATGATATCTATTATAACATCTACATAATTTAGAAATACCGTAGAATGTAGTAAACGAGTAGGTTGATGAAGACGTTCACTTACAAAAACATCTTTTATTTAAAACACCAGATAACGCACAAAAACACGTAGAAAACACAAAACGCAGGATATATTTGATATATTATGTTGTGGTGTAGTACATTGCTGTTGTTATTTCAAAGTCATTTATAACCCAAAGTTGCTTTATATCGTCTTTAATTATAGTATAATACCACTGATCCATATTACAATGTTCAACTTTATTAAACTGGTACGGCTTTACCTTGTTCTGTTATTAGATTAGGGCTCTTTTATCAGTTAGGTCTTGTTTTTATGAAAACACCTTGTTCTTGGCGCTTATGTCCTAAACAGGACCTTGCGCCGTAAAACTCCAACCAACCAACCATATTACAATGTTCAAATATAGAACAAATGACCAGGAAATATATATATATATATATATATATATATATATATATATATATATATATATATATACATATATATATATATATATATAATTAAAAAATAACAGAAGCACTCCACGTGCTACGCCTCAAAAAAATTGCCAAAATCCAAGAGAACGCTGCATTTTTTTCCTTCTTCCTTTCTACTCAGCGACCCTATACTTTTTCCATTATCCTGTGCTGATGCGTTCGTTGTTCCATTGTCATTTTTACAATTCGTCCTTTCCCGGCTCTGACCAGAAGGACCGGGACTCCAAGGATGATCCTGAATCGCCTCCTGGAGACCAATCACAATTCTCCAAATCTTGGTGAAGTTTAAGTGCAATCATTTTCACTGGCCACACCACACGCTTCCTGGAGTCGCGAAAAAAATTTGGGCATTCAACCCACAACGTGTGAGTGCGGCGAGCAAATCAGTTTCGCAAACTTTATGTCAAACGTAGCTGCACTCTCACATATTACATCACGATTTCAAAGGAAAAGCCACGAAATCTGTGTGCCATCCTTTTTTATTAGCTACTGGAAGGGGCGTGGCTTCAGGAATGATGTCATTCCGGTAACCAACCACTTTACTTTAATTACTTCTAGTTTATTCTAGAAGATATAGTAAGACACAATGCGAGGAAAAAGTGAATCAATGGAGCTGCGAATCTAAGTTGAAAGTGCCAGGAAATGAGTGTAAGCCGCCATTATTATGAAAAATACGTTTTTGAATTTGTTTATAGGGGATCTAGATTTACAGTGAAAAACAGAATACTTATTGCCGGACGACGGCCGATTGGTTAGGGTGCTGGCCTTCGGTACCGGAGTTCGTGGGTTCGAATCCCACAGTGGCATGGATGTACGTAGCCGTTCGGAATCGGCTTAAAGCTGTAGGTCCCGGTCTCATTAGCCCTCGTGTTGCAAAAAGTAGACCGTAGCACTCCAAACCAAACCAAACAGAATACTTAAGTTAGAATTTTACTTTAATAGAATTGTATTATTACAAATATAATATATATACACATACACTGTCTACCAATAAGTATTTGGACACCTGTGATAGAAAAGAAAAACTGACTTTATTCAAAATCAATAATTGGTAGAGCCTCCACGATAGGCAATTACAGCGTGAACCCTCCGAGGTATACCACAAGTCTTTTATTACACTAGATGATTATCGATAATTTTTCGATTATCCGAAGTAGATTTCGTCAAAATTGCTTCGGATAATCGACGTACTACTGTATGCCCACCATCAAAAACAAGTGTATAGGTATTTGGCTGAGAAAAATTTCCCCCGGCCTCATAGAACCGCCCTGCATTCTCGTTTAACTGCAGGTACCGCACGTCCTCAAGGGTTAAAAAATTATATAAAGTAACAACTATTTTCGCTGTTTTACAGTATTGAATACTTTGTGTGACTAGAGAAATTACTTTGTGATTTTTATGACCATGTCCAGTCTAATCCCCTATATAATAATAGACTAATTTATCTGTTCGTCTCTCTTCGAATTTATGAAGCAGTTGGACCTCGAATGGATAGAGGCATCCATATTGGATTCTTGATGAGTTAGGGTTAGCAAAATTCAAAGAGAGTAAAGTTTATCTTTTTCCTAAACTATCGATCCGATTCTAATATAAATTGGTATAAATATGCTTCCTATCACAGTGAAAAATCCTGTCGTATTAAAAATGTTCAAAATCGACCCCTTCCCCTTCTCGTGCTTTTAATGTCATTATTTCGATCCCTATTTTCCCCGGTTAAGAGCAGGAGATTAAATGTATCAATTGATCAAATAATAAATAGAGAAAAATATCATTTTTTTCTAGCATAATGACTTCATTTCTTTAACCCCTTAAAGCACGAGTTTGGTTTAGAAAAATTTATAAAATATGACATATTTTCTTCACAGAAAAGGGATTTATAGGTACAATGTAAGTTATTTTGTGCAATTTCAGTTTTGGGGGTGAATAGGGAGCTTGGAAGGAGTAAAAAGTATATAAAAAAATTGTTATACAAACAAAGTGTAAACGATTTTATTACATGTTTAATTTGAATTTCGCCCGTGTCAGACACGGGCAAATGCGTTAAGGGGTTAAACCATCTCATTTAATCGTTTCCTATTTTAAATTATTTAAATATCATCAGCATTATCTTCATACGTTTTATCATTGAACTTAGATATTACGCAAATAATTTTCTTTGGATGAAATAATAGATAGGTACATATGTGATAATTTTAAATTTAATCATCGATTATTTTTTGTTGCAATGAAAATTTTATCACCGGTATGATCAACAAATTCTTTTTATAAAAGTCTAGGTGTCTATTTTAATGGCTAATAAATATCTAACTTTTAAGTTATATATCTTTAAAAATTAAGAAGTTTGTCCGTTTGCGTGTTTGTTTTTTATAAATAACCACTCGGTGTGACTAAATGAATTCAACGTGATTCTAAACTGCATTCACAATATCGGGAGACTTTAGAGGAGTATGCAGATAAACAAATTATTGAGTGTGTACCAGATAATTCTCAGCCATAAAACAAACTATTTTTTACCTGCCTCATAGGGTACGTTACAATTCTGGAAAATTCAAAATTTTACTAATCCCGTCATATGAAGGACTATATGCTAGTAATAAGCATATTAATAGAGTCATTAGAATTTTATATACGAAATACATAAATGAATTCCTGAACAATAGGAAATTAGTAATTCAATACAAAAAATAGTCAAACTGGAAAAATATTTTTGTTAATTTTAAAATAAGTTTGTATGGCAAAATTTCAGAATAGTAAAATAATCATATTATTTTCAAAAATATCTTTTAATAATGAAGCGTATTCTTCAATTGATATTTTTTTTTTTCATGAAAAAAAATTTCAGAGATTTAATCCAAATCCGTCACGTTTCTTATTTTCTTTAATCAACTAACAATGTATGAAGATTCTAAAGTACAAATTTTTTTTCCATATTTGAAATCATAAATATCGTTGAAAAGGGATAAGAAAAATTATCATTTATAAGAAAAATATCGTTTGATAGACAGGAGTATCATTATACATAGAGGACATTAACATATCGTATTCAATTTCCATGTGACAGTTAAATATTATTGTTATAAAGAATTTATGGTCGTATCGATTATTGGTTTACCGAGATTGTGCATTACTGATGAATATCTTAAATCGGAGATGTTATGGACTAGTAAAACATGTATGGAATATATATAACAGTGAATATTACAGTCTGTCTTTCTTAGTGATCAAATTTCATTTGAAGCATCATATAATGTGTTATATATAACAATAAACTTAGATATACGAGACGCATCTAGAAAGTAAGTTTCCCTACTTAAAAGAAAATAAGAACCTACACTTTCAGGGACACATTTATTGGTAACAAGTACGGCAATGTTTCAGCTATTTTTAAACATAGCCACCACCAGAATTGAGACACTTGTTGCATTGTGGTATCAACTTTTGTATCCCTCTGTCGTAGAATTCTGCTGGCTGTGAATGGAACCAGCCTTTCTGTTCTAGATCACCGTGCACATCCCTTTCCGTACCGACAGCGTCTGTTTGAGTTTGGTCCTGACCGAAGATCCACTATAATGCCAATTCATTGCTTGCTGCTTGGTTTCAGGGGTAAAGTGCGAAATCCAAATCTCATTGCCCATGACGATCCTGTCGAGGCACTCGTCGCCGTTATCGTGATACTGTAGCAAAAATGTTACTGATGCTCCTAAGTGTTGAACTTTGTGTTCGGGTGTCAGTTTCGGCTCATAGACCTAGCAGAGCTGACGATGCATTTCAATTGGCGCAATGCTTCGTGCATTCAAGATCATCGACCAAAACTTGCTAGCTGCGGGAGAAGGAATTAGTTTCCATTTTGAACCACTGCTACCCCGCTACTGGCACGAATCAGGACTTGTTCAGCTGGCATATGATTAATACGTCATTTGTTACGCACGCGCAATTGACACGAATAATTACGTTTACTTTAATGGGGAAAGCGCAGGGAAACTTAATTTCTAGATGCGCTTCGTATATTTGGTGTCGCATGTAAACATATAACAGGAGAGTAAATCGTTATTATCAATAAATCTAAGTGTCACGTTCTGTACTCCCCAAAAAGTAAAGTTATGTTCCAGAATTGAAAAATCATTAAATGTAGATTCAAATATCAAAACTATAAATAACAGAATGTAATCCAGCATTTCGTAAAAAGCTTTTCAAATGTTTTTTTTTTTTTGCTGTCCCGAAACAGGAAAGCTATGCATTAATTTATGTATATTTGTTAAAAGCTTACGAAATGTAGGGTAGATTGAAATTTAAAAATGTCATCATTTCACGTCTAATTGTTTTTTAGTTTTGTGACGAATATACTCTCAAGAGCCAAAACATTTTGACCACCCCTACATTTTGCAATAAACTCGCCTGGAAGAATGGCACGTTATCAGGAGGAAGTGGTATTTAACTGCTGACGGAAAGTCTGAAGAATCATTCTTTCATTCTTACGTCTGTGTGTAATGGGAAAGGCTGTGGATCTAAGGATTTTGATAGAGGGCAGATTGTAATGGCTCGGAATCGTGGGTTGTTCGCGGCCTAGAGTTGTTGGAACTTATGCAAAGTGGATGAATGAAGGTGGAACCAGCAGTAGACGACATGGTGTTGGACGTTCCCACGCTATCACAAATGGTAATCGGAGATTGCCTCGCGTGGTGAAACAAAACCGGAGCTAGACAGTGGCTCAGCTGACAACCCAATACAATGCAGGGCTAAGTAGAATAGTATCAGAGCACACTGTTCAGCGGACACTGTTGGATATGGGGTTACGCAGCAAACGTCCCACTCGAGTGCTTTTGCTGAACAAGCGTCATCGCCGACTGCGCCTACGCTGGGCACGGCAACATCGCTACTGGTCCATGGATCAGTGGGAGAGAGTTTCTTGGTCAGATAAATCATGGTTTGTCATTCATCACTCCGGTGGCCGTGTCACCGTCTTTCGGGCGAACAGTTGCTCACTCAATGTACAGTAGTTCATACACAGGCCGGTGGTGGCGGTATTATGCTTTGGGGGACATTCTCTTGGGCGTCTCTGAGACCCGTGGTTGTGGTAGAGTAGACCATCAATGCTACAGGTTATTTCAATATCATTACGGACCAGTTGCACCCTTACATGGCCTCTGTTTTTCCAGCTGGAAATGGAATGTTACAAGAGGACAATGTCCCGTGTCACAAGGCTAAAATTGTGTTGAAGTGATTTCAGGAACATGATGCTAAATTCCAGTTAATATCCTGGCCGCCTGACTCACCGGATCTCAATCCGATAGAACACATTTGAGAAGTCATGGGACGGCAGCTCAGAGCTCAAAGCCATCCATTCGCAATATCTCGGATTTGCGTAACTGTTGCTTAAACATCTGGTACAATCTGTCTCCAGCCATACCAAGGCGGATTGAAGCTATTTTGTTCGCCAAAGGTGGGCCAACTCGTTATTGACAAGTGGTCATAATGTTTTGTCTCTTTAGTGTACATGCCAACATTCAAATATTATATACTTATCTGAAGACGAAATTAGTAAAAATAATATTTAAAAATTTTTACATTCATTTCGAAACACATATTCTTCATTTAAACACTTTCCTCAACAAATAATGCCATAGAAAAACTGATATTCATAGGCTAATAACGCCCTGAGGCATTAAGATTGTACTTCAATTCTCTAAAATGAAGCGGCATATAAACTATTTACACCCAAATTTAGACAACATAAAATTTAATGAAAAATTTATTACGTTGAGTAGAATGAAGAACTTTTTTCTTATCTGGGCAAACTTGATAAAACTTTCATTATTTCCTAAGCAGATTAGATTAGATTGCGAAAAAAAAGTGCAACTTATTTTTCATACTGGAAACTGTTTATTTCGGGAAAATTAGAACTGTATTTTTAATGAAATTTTTAACCCTTAAATTTCAAGAAGAATATTCTTAAAATTATATTAACATTTTATGTACGGGTATACTTCACCGCCAACTTTACGCGTGCAGAGGGCTTATTTTAATGAATCTCGCGAAAGTTTAGTTATTCAGAAAAATCGCAGTAAATCGAAAACTACTTTGTTTTTATGAACGCAACTTTTTTTATTTTACACTTTAATATATACTGTATGACTAATTAATAAAAAAAAACAATATTTTTACGAAATCACAAAAATAAACGATTTTTAAATTAAAGTCCGAAAATTTGTCAGCGCCTATTTCTTCATCACTATCTTTGTCACAACGGCTCATTTTATCAATTTTGTATTCAACAATAAAAAAAAACCAAAATTCAAATTGACAAAACATGACAGGTACGTTCTGGAGCTAGGAATTCGATTGGAAACGAAATAAATCAACAAAAGACCGAGTAACTCGACAATCATAAGTTGTGGAAAGAAAAAATGGAAAGCGTTGCATAGCAACGCAAACAACACATATAATGTCACACATACATATAATTATACGTATGTTGTAGATTTTTGGTGGCTTGCTGGTATCCACCACAAATCTACTAAATACGTATTTTTACGTGACCTGCGCTCCAGTGATAGACTGCAAAAATACGTTGCCCGCAAGCGAAGTGTTAAAAAAATCCTAAAAGTTTTTCAAAATGTTTTTTTCTGTCCCGAAAATGGAAAGCTATGCATTAATTTATTTATATTTGTTGAAACGTTACGTAATGTAGTGTAGACTGAAATTTCATCATTTCACGTGTAATTGTTTTTTAGTTTTGTGACGTATATGCATGCGTGCATTCTAGTATTATATACCTATCTGAAGACAAAATTAGTAAAAATAATAAAAAATATTATTTGAAATTTTTTTCGTTCATTTGGAAACACAAGTCTTTCATTTAAACACTTTCTTCAACAAAAAATTGCATAATAAAACTGATATACATAGACTAATAGCGCCCTGAGGTATTAATATTGTACG
>CM063497.1:38188568-38193568 GCA_032207245.1 Pardosa pseudoannulata
ACATCACACATATATGCATTGCCACGTATGTCGGTGATAACACAACGGTCATTACAAAGCGTTTATCGCCTGTCAACTTTACAAACACAGAAGTTCATTTACACTTGTTAAACAAGTCTGTGATGTCTTCTCAAATGGTTCACGTGTGTGACTCAGAATGCGAACAGAAATTCAACGTAGGTCTTATTTACGTGAAAGAAAATCCTGTTAAGGTATCCAAATACTTTCTTCAGTACTACACCAACTACAGGTGCATCGATCCTGTATCACCAGTTGACAGTACAACTTTAGAGTACTACCTCAGAATGGTGTCTATATTTTTCATGTGCATATCGGTCGTTTCCTGTATTTTCTATTTTGTGAGATTCATGATGGAGGAAAGCCTGAGGACCTTACCAGGCTATGGTGTACTCTCCCTTTGCATTGCGGATATTATACTTTACTCGTGTTTCTTCACCATGAAGATAGATCCGGATAATAAAAATTCAAAAATCATCTGTCCTGTCTATCTCTATATGACATTGGCAAACTGGCTTTGGATCAATGCCCTCACATTTGATCTTTGGAAGACTGTGCGACTGGCAATTCTGAAGTTTAGAAGGACTACTCCTAGATCACTGATAATCAGGTTCATTTGTTATTCGATTTACGCTTGGGGTGTACCGCTGCTAATAACATTTATGATTGTGCACCCCTTGACGTCAGACGAAACACAAACCTTTCAAGGAGGTTTTTCCAACGAGACCAAAAATTTGGCTGAGCTCTATATCGCCGTACCACTTTTCATCATCCAAGTTTCAAATTTCGTATTCTTTTATTCTAGTGTTTATATGATATTTAGAGAGTCTAAGAAAAAATCCCAATCCGAACAATCTGAAGTTTCAAACATCAAAAAGAGATTCTTGTTTTTCTTTCGCTTATCTTTCATACAGGCTGTTATATGGGTATTGGGTTTGGTAGGATATTTTGCGAAGATTGAGACATTTATGTACACCTATATTTATGCCAAAATTCTGGAAGGTCCCTATATTGTCTGGAGTTACTCGGCGAGTGGAAGGGCAAAGGACAGAATTAAGTGTTCAGGTTTTTGTAGATCAAAAACTGATTTGGAAACTACGTCAACGTGACAGTACGTAAACGCACAGATGAGACTGTTTCCTTTACAGACGCTTTGTGTATGTTGTTGACAAATGTTGTTTTATACCATCTTGTAGATGTTGTTAAATTTAGCATGCCTCATGAGTAGAACTGACACAGAGGCATTAAGAGAAGACAAGAAAATAACTCTGCTCATTGTCCTTATCATCCCAGAGTGATAGCTTGAGACTTTAACTCTTTGCCTGTGACTCCCGAGATCAGTCCGGGCAACGCAAATGGAATGCCCGGCCACAGTTCGGGCAAAAGACAAAACCGGTATTTGAATTTCGTGAAGCTCTAAATCGGTTCGTCCAATGCAGAATATTTAATTTGCCATTTTCCCAATAGATAGAAATACTTTCCCTCGAAATTTTGGCAGTTTCACGCCATTTGTGGCTATTTCTCTGATGCTGTAAAGAACTTGTGAAATTCAAAGGAATCTAAGGGACATGGAATTTATGACAGTTGATAGCGATAATAATATTGTTGTATGATTATTTTATATTTATTCAGAAAATTATGTCATTTGATTTATTTTGCTGTCATTTGAGCAAAACTTACTGTGATATATTAATATTTTTCATGTATGTGAAAATAGTAATTATTTCGTTTAAAATTTTTTTTCAAAAATAATCTATGATAATATTTTAATGATAAATCAAACAAAATTAAAGAGGAAATTATTTTCCATTTTTGGCATGTTTTTCTGAAATATATTCCACAGGCAAGGGGTTAACTGATACAGGATGT
Organism: Pardosa pseudoannulata; assembly: GCA_032207245.1. NCBI lineage: Eukaryota > Metazoa > Arthropoda > Arachnida > Araneae > Lycosidae > Pardosa > Pardosa pseudoannulata. The sequence goes on from CM063497.1 coordinate 38,190,456, forward strand.
GCCAGTCTTGAAACTTAATGTGCTAATTAATTGTATTTTTTATCTGTTTTTGTTTTAGTGTTAATTATACATTTTAAATGCAAATGTTATCAAGAATTCTTCAGTAAAATTCTGCATATTAAAAACTTAAATTATATTTTTTGGAGTATGTATTCTTGTCGATATCCCCTTTCAAAGCATATAAAGATATTATTTTCTTTTAGTGCAAAGCCTCAAAAAGCCACATTAAGAAAGACATTAAAAATTAAATTACATTTTTGTAGAGCTGAAGTATGTATTCCTGTCAATATCCGCTTTCAAAGCATATAAAAATATTTTCTGTTAGTGCAAAGCCTGAAAAAGCCACATTAAAAACTTAAATTTCATTTTTGTACAGTTAAAGTATGTATTCCTGTCGATATCCCATTTCAAATCATATAAAATTATTTTCTGTTAGTGCAAAGCCTCAAAAAGCCATATTAAAAAAGACATATTAAAAACTTAAATTACATTTTTGTAGAGGTAAAGTATGTATTCCTGTCGATATCCCCTTTCAAATCATATAAAGATATTTTCTGTTAGTGCAAAGCCTCAAAAAGTCATATTAAAAACTTGAATTACATTTTTCTAGAGTTGAAATATGTATTCTTGTCGATATCCCCTTTCAAAGCATATAAAGATATTTTCTTTTAGTGCAAAGCCTCATAAATCCATATTAAGAAAGACATTAAAAATTAAATTACATTTTTGTAGAGCTGAAGTATGTATTCCTGTCGATATCCCCTTTCGAAGCATATAAAAATATTTTCTATTAGTGCAAAGCCTCAAAAAGCCATATTAAAAACTTAAATTACATTTTGTAGAGCTGAAGTATCTATTTTTGTCGATATCCCCCTTCAAAGCATATAAAGATATTTTCTGTTAGTGCAAATCCTCAAAAAGCCAAATTAAAAGTAATATTAAAAACTTAAATCACATTTTTTCTAGAGTTGAAATATGTATTCTTTTCGATATCCAATTTCAAAGTATATAAAGATATTTTCTGTTAGTGCAAAGCCTGAGAAAGCCATATTAAAAAAAAGTCATATTAAAAACTTAAATTACAATTTTTCTAGAGTTGAAATATATATTCTTTTCGATATTCTCTTTCAAAGCAAATAAAGATATTTTCTGTTAGTGCAAAACCTCAAAAAGTCATATTAAAAACTTAAATTATATTTTTGTAGAGTTGAAGTATGTATTCTTGTCGATATCCCCTTTCAAAGCATATAAAGATATCATTTTCTGTTAGTGCAAAGCCTCAAAATACTTATATAACTTCGACAAAATTTCAGTGGGTTTCATTTTCCTTGAATATTGTTCAAATATTAACTGTAATTGAATAACTGTATAAATTATATGCATGAATTTATACTAAATTTTTATACATACTTATGACATCCCAAAAATATTTTCTTTTAAAGAATGATTTTTAAAAAAATTTAAGAAAAGCAATTTTCCCTTTGAAGCATATTTTAATTTATAAACTAACAGCTGTTCATGATTCAAACATTTCATTTTCTTTAAAATAATTGTTGAAATCTAGACATCGATTTACCATTGTTTCCGCTTCATAAATTTTCTAAGAAACATGTGTGTTCTACAATACATATACAAATCGTGTTTTAACATTATTTAAACCCAATTTTTAAAACCATTACTATACACATACATTCTAGTAAAAAGGAACAGAAAATTTCAAGATTTATTTATAACTTTTATAGTATTTTGCAAACCTCTCGGGTTTTAAACATCTTCGTGAATATACAGATTTCATTGAACAGTTGGGACATTGAAAATATCCTTTTGGTATATACCAGAAAGCATTAAAATAAATGCTAATGATTAATAACTAGCATATTTTAATTTTCCAGAGTTGTAAAGTACGCTATGAGGCAGACAAAAATTGGTTTGTTTTTTGACTGAGAATTATCAGGTACAAGCTCATAAAAACATACACACTATTATTAAAAAAGAAAGATAAATAAATGTTTATTACCTAAAATTTGTTATTTCTGTATCTATAAATGATGTGGTGATTTAATTCCTTACAAATAGTAGGGCATACTTTATTTCAAGAAATTTTTAAAATTGTTTGTTTAGTAAGTATTCTTTTTACATTAACTTTGAATTTTAATAGGAGGAAAAATATTTATATATTTTGAAGTTCAAATTTACATTCTCTTTTCAATTGCACTACTTACTAAAAAACACTTAAATATACACCACATTAATTTATGTAGTAGTTTCAAACAAACAATGTCTATGCAAAATAAAATTAACTATGAATTTATATACTGCAATAAAAAGTAAAAATATAAGATAGGTAAAGAGAAAACAAAATCATTTCACTCAAGGCATTATTTATGAGTTTTTATTTTTATGACAAAATTATGAACCACTTAGAAAGCTTTTAAAGATGCTTTTCGCTATGTCAATAAGCAATTTCTCAGACCATGATATAAAATATCCTTAAGTGCCACTTAATTCACTACGGTGTCATTTTTTGATTTAAATGTGAAGTAAAAAAGTTTTTATTAAGATATGTCTGGTTATAAAATGGAAATTTCTGTTAAAAAAACGAATCTTTTAAATATTTCTGTAGAATTAAAAATAAAACCTTTCGAACTAGCATAAAGACTGTCGTGTGACAGAATTTGTAAAATATTTAAGTTTCCAGAGTTGTAAAGTACTCTATGAGACCGACAAAAAATTGGTTTGTTTTTTGACTGAGAATTATCAGGTACAAGCTCAATAGTTTATCTTCATACTCTTCTAAAGTCTCCCGATACTTTGAATGCCATTTAGAATCTCATCGAATTAATTTAGAGAGATAATTCAAAGTTTTCTTAGCTACGTCGAAAATAACGTTAAGTTCTTCCTACTTTTTTTCCACAGTAATTAATGGAAATAAAGAAATAAAACTAACATTTTCACTAATGTGTTAATATTATTGTTAATACTAGATAATATTATTGTAGAACAACAGATATGGGTTTTACAAAGAGAGGAGAAAACGAAAGTTGTTTGTAACTGCAGTTTATATGTTGCTAATGTAAAATACATTTTCTTGTCAACCTATATCATTACTACCA
>CM063497.1:38198568-38201068 GCA_032207245.1 Pardosa pseudoannulata
AAATGAGTATTTTTTTTATCATGTAAATCTTTAAATTTCTTAAGAGTTAAAGGTACAGAACAGTTTTTAAAGGTACTTAATAGTTTTACTTTAATATACATACATATATATATACACACACACACATGTATACATACATATACATACATGTATATATACATGTGTGTATGTGTGTGTGTGTGTGTGTGTGTGTGTGTGAAATTCACTTACCCATAAGCAAAATGTTTCAAAAACGTATATCAGAGAATAAAGATTTTAAATAAAATTGAAGATTTTTTTTATTATGTAAATCATTAAATTTCTTAACAGTTAATGTACAGAACAGTCTTTAAAGGTACTTAAGAGATTTACTTTAATATACATACATATATATCTATCTACATATATATACACATACATATACATGTATACATATATATACATGCATGTTTATAGATATATATACACATACTTGCACCTGTACACATATATATCTATGTGTGTGTGTGAGAGAGAGAGAGAGAGAGAAATTCACTTACCCATAAGCTTACCCGTGTAGATATATATGTTTGAAAATTGTATATCAGAGGCAAAATATTTTAAATAAAATTAAAGTTTTTTTTATTATGTAAATCATTAAATTTCTTAACAGTTAAAGTTACAGAACAGTCTTTAAAATTACTTAACAGTTTTATTTTAATATATATACATATATATCTACATATGCATGTATAAATATATATTCATGCACATGTATACATACATATCTCCCTGTCTCTGTGTGTGTGTGTGTGAGACTGTGAGAGAGCGAGAGAGAGTGAAAGAGGGAAATTCACTTACCCATAAGTAAAATGTTCAAATATGTATATCAGAGACAAAATATTTTAAATAAAATTGAAAATTTTTTTTATTATTGTAATCTTTAAATTTCTTAATAGTTAAATGTACAAGACAGTCTTTAAAGGTACTTGAAAGTTTTACTTTAATATATATATATATATATATATATATATATATATATATATATATATATATATATATATATATATATATATATATATATATATATATATATATATATATATGTATATGTATATATATCTATATATGTATATGTATATATATATATATATATATATATGTATATATATATATATATATATATATGTATCTATATATATATATATATATATATATATATATATAAATTTGTATATAAATTTGTATATATATATATATATATATGTATATATATATATATGTATATTTTTCATATACATCTATACATATATACATACATGCACATACATGCACATGCATGCACATGTATATATATATATATATATATATATATATATATATATATATATATATATATATATATATATATATATATATATATATATATATATGTGTGTGTGTGTGTGTGTGTGTGTGTGTGTGTGTGTGTACACAAGCGGATTTTGGAAAACCAGTCACAATAAATTATTGTAGTCCTTAATTGTTGTAACTTTCCTGGACTTGCAGTGCAAGGATAAAATTCTAGTTGTTGCAGTCTTTCCACTATGTTAAGAAACACAGGCTGAGTTCCTAGAGAAGCTAAAACTTTGTTCATAAGCTCCTAAAAAGAATATTTATACCAGTCAATGATAGACGAGAGAATGATCATGAAAACACGTACTGAAACTGGGTTGTACTTCAAAGCGATACAAAGATGAAATCTTTGTAATCCAGATATTATAAAACTGCAGGACAAATTTGAAATTATACCCCCCCCCTTTTCTTTTTACTTGCTAGGACTACTGGACAAGGAGAAGCCTAATCAGCTTACCAGTAATGAATTAAGATGCAGTCTAGCCACATTGAAGAGAACACAAGTCCAAGTCTAAACGAATTTAATTTAAGAACTTCTAGAAAAATACATCTTCACTAGTTAGCGGCAGACAAGAGAAAGACACAAATATCACTCTACTCGAACAGAGGTGCACCCAAGAGCGAAGACAGATAGAATTTTCCCAGGGGACAAGAAATTTAGTCAGCGAATTTAAATGTTGAGATCGGTATAAACGATTAGCTATTTGTGCTTGACAGATGAAAACCGCGTTGAATGAACAGGAAATTTACATTTATTGAACAGAAAGCTTTGGGAAATGTATGGAAAGAATTTTAAGTCGAGGACACTCCTTTGATTATAACATTTTGAGGCTGGGAAAAAGATTTTAATGATGTAGAATGGGAGGAGGTTTTTAAAGGAATTATTAAAGTGAAATAAATTTGATATATTACATATATGTTTACATATCTATAATATATATATATATATATATATATATATATATATATACATATATATATACATACATACATACATACATACATACATACATACACACATATATACACATACATATATATATATATACATATATACGTACATATATACATACATACATACACACATACACATAAGAGCCTAAACATTATGACCACCAGTCAATAACGAGTTGGCCCTACTTTGGTG
>CM063497.1:38218568-38231068 GCA_032207245.1 Pardosa pseudoannulata
ATATGTATTAAATAAAATATATATTATTCTGTAGCATAAAATTATATACAAAATTACAGACATATTATATATTACAAATTTATATATATATATATATTTACTATATATATATATTTATATATATATATTTATATATACTATATTTTATATATTATATTATATATTTTACTTATATAATAAATATATATACTAGTTCTATATTTAGATACTTATAAATTAAAAAGATATTATAAATTATATATATATATTTATATATATATATATATAATATAATATTTATATGTATGTTTAAAATATATATTATTACAAATTACAAAATACATATATTATACAACCATATACATATATATTTAGATATATATATGTTTATATGTTTGTATCTATATATCTTTACTAGTTCTATATATATGTGTTATAATAAAATAAATATATATATATATATATTTAATATATATATATATATATATATATATATTTATATTTATATTTATATATATATTTAACAGTTTACAATATTCGTTTGCGTGTAAATTCTCATTTCACGTTGATAAGTATTTACCTTACTATGTCCGTCTAGACGCTCTCTAGCTCTTTAGTAGTTAGATTAGTTTCCTAAATTACAAGAAACATTGTTTTGTTTTATATTTTTGTGCTATTTATAAACACGTATGTCAAGGAACAATTTGTTTTTGCTTCTGGGCAACCAGATAGTGCGTTTTTATTACTAATATTATATATTGTACAATATATATATATGCTGCTCTCTGTTTCATTTCATAGTTCTTGTTAGTATTATCTATTTATTATAAATAACACAGTATAATATTTAATGTATATGCATTATAAACAATTACACACACCACAAACAACTCAATTACATATTTTATATTATATCTTTACTAGTGATTTATTAATATATATTATATATATTAGTATATATATTTTATATATATATTTTTATGTATATATATGTTATATTTATATATATATTTATATATATATATATATAGTATATTTTATGTATATATATGTATATATTTATATAGTATATATATATATATATGTATATATATATAGTTACTATTAACATGTATTATATATATGTATATATTAGTTATGTAGATATATATGTATATATATACTTTATAGTATATAATATATATATCTTTGTAGTATGTCTAAATATATATATATGTATATTATATATATGTATGTATATAATATATATATATTGTATATATATAAAATATGTTATATATCTAAGTATTTATATATTTAGTATATTTATATATATATGTATTATATATTATATATATATATTATATTTTATATATGTATTTATATTTATTTAAGTATTAAATATAGTGTATGTAAAATTATATATATATATATATGATATTATATATATATATATATATATGTATGTATAAATATATATATATATATATATATTATATTTATATATATATGGTTATATGTTTAGTATATATATTTATATGTGTATATATATATGTATATTTATATAATGATTATATATATATTTAGAATATATATATTTATATTTATATATATATTTATATAATTTTTATTATATATATATATATATATTGTGTATTATATATATATTACATATATATGTTTTATATATATATAGTATATATTATATACTAGTTTTTATTATATATATATATATATTATATATATATATGTGTTTTATATATTACCATATATACAAATATTATATATATATGTAACGACTTTATGTTATATTATATATATATTTATTTATATGTTACAATATTCATATTTTATATTTCCCAATTAATTTATGTATATATATTTTTATTTATATATAGTATATATATTATATATATAGTATGTACATATATGACATTTATTGTACAAATTGTATTAAGACTATATTTTTATATTCGTTATATAACAATTAAGGCATAAGTCATGTGTTCGCCAAAATTTTTTTTGGGGGGGGAATTAACCAAAAATATCCAATTTTTATAGAAATGACCAATAAATAAACAAGCGGTGTAAGCTTAGTGTAACAATGCATCTGTTCTATAAAAAATTACAAACAATGGACCTCAGAAAAAAAAAATCAAACAATAATGCATCTATAAAAGATATGATAGAAGAATATAAATCAAGTGTGTTCTAGACTGTTGTAATTTTTCAGAGACAATTATCAACATTTTCATATTATTTTAGATAGAAAATTCAGGTACAGTTGCATTTAAAGACACCGTTTTATTTTATTTTTATTTCTTTCCGCCAAATTTGGCGATATTTCTCTGACGTGTTTTATGTGCAATGAGTCGGTTAGTGTGTTTCCCTTTTCATTTAGTTTTGCCTACATGGCAGCTCTAAAATGTGTTCTTGCACACATTGGTGTGTGTGATTTCTTTATGACGTCAGGACCCGTCAGTATTCGAGAAATTTACATCTAGCTGTTCTTTTGGTTTACAGACACCTAGGTCAGGTTGTATTTATTTTTGTTCTTATCATTCTTGGGATTTTAGTAAGTAATTTTGATTTTGTTCTTATCATTTTCTGGGATTTAGTTAATTTAGTTATGGCGAATAAAATTATTTCGGTTTTGAAATTGTTAAAAAAGTATCAGGATATTTTAAATCAAACAAGCTGTTTTGGTTTGGAAATTTTCCCTTTGTTCTTATTTTCTGGGATATAGTTAATTTGGTTATGGCTGGTGAAGTTATTTTGGTTCTTACTTTTTTTGAAATTGTTAAAAAGTATCAGGATATTCTACATCAAACAAGATGCTTTGGTTTGGAGCATTTTTGTTTTGTTCTTATCATTTTCTGGGATTTAGTTAATTTAGTTATGACGGGTGAAGTTATTTCGGTTCTTACTATTTTGGAAATTGTTAAAATGTATCAGGATATTCTAAATCAAACAAGATGCTTCTGTTTGGAACATTTTGTTTTTGTTCTTATGATTATCTGGAATTTAGTTAATTTAGTTACGATGGGTGAAGTTATTTCTGTTCTTACTATTTTTCAAAAATTGTTAAAAAGTATCAAGACATTCTAAATCAAACAAGATACTTTGGTTTGGAACATTTTGTTTTTGTTCTTATCATTTTCTGAGATTTAGTTAATTTAGTTATGACGGGTGTAGTTATTTTGGTTGTTACTATTTTTGAAATTGTTAAAAAGTATCAGGATATTCTAAATCAAACAAGTGGGTTTGGTTTGGAACATTTTTGTTTTGTTCTTATTTTCTGGGATTTAGTTAATTTAGTTATGACGGGTGTAGTTATTTCAGTTCTTACTATTTTTGAAATTGTTAAAAAAGTATCAGGATATTCTAAATAAAATAAGATTTTTGGTATGGAACATTTTTGTTTTTTTCTTATTTTCTGGGATTTAGTCAATTTAGTTTGACGGGTGAAGTTATTTCAGTTTTAACTACTTTTGAAATTGTTAAAAAGTATCAGGATATTCTAATTCAAACAAGATGATCTTGTTTCGAACATTTTTGTTTTGCTCTTATTTTCTGGAATTTTATAATTTAATTATGACGAATGTAGTTATTTCGGTTCTTACTATTTTTGAAATTGTTTAAAAGTATCAGGATATTCTAAATCAAACAGATGCTTTTGGTTTGGAACATTTTTGTTTTGTTCTTATTTTTTGGTATTTAGTTAATTTAGTTATGACGGGTGTAGTTATTTCGGTTCTTACTATTTTTGAAATTGTTAAAAAATATCAGAATATTCTAAATCAAACAAGATGCTTAGGTTTGGAACATTTTGTTTTTGTTCTCATTTTCTGGGATTTAGTTAATTTAGTTATGACGGGTGAAGTTATTTCGGTTCTTACTATTTTTGAAATTGTTAAAAAGTATCAGGATATTCTAACCCAAACAAAATGCTTTGGTTTGGAACATTTCAGTTTTGTTCTTATTTTCTGGGATTTAGTTAATTTAGTTATGACGGGGGAAGTTATTTCGGTTTTAATTATTTTTGAAATTGTTAAAACGTATTAGGATATTCTAAACCAAACTATATGCTTTGGTTTGGAACATTTTAGTTTTGTTCTCATTTTCTGGGATTTAGTTAATTTAGTTATGACGGATGAAGTTATTTCAGTTTTTGAAATTTTAAAAAGTATCAGGATATTCTAAACCAAACTATATGCTTTGGTTTGGAACATTTTAGTTTTGTTCTCATTTTCTGGGATTTAGTTAATTTAGTTATGACGGGTGAAGTTATTTCAGTTCTTACTATTTTTGAAATTGCTAAGAAGTATCAGGATATTCTAACCCAAACAAAATGCTTTGGTTTGGAACATTTCAGTTTTGTTCTTATTTTCTGGGATTTAGTTAATTTAGTTATGACGGGTGAAGTCATTTCGGTTTAATTATTTTTGAAATTGGTAAAAAATGTAAGGATATTCTTAGGTGTGAGGTGGATGTTGCATTTCATTCTAAACTCCAAGTGTGTGGAATCAACGGTATTCAGAATGGGAATTTTTTTTTTTTTTTTTTTTTTTTTTTTTTTTTGTTTTTTTTTTTTGTAAAAAGAAATTATTTAAAAGTTTTTTAAGGATGGTAGGAGTGTTGAAGAATGTTTCTGAAGCTACCCTTTCCAATTTTCATAGGTTATTACATTTATTTTGTATTTTTTTTATTACAAGGGGTAATCCCCGTCACATTTTGGATTTTTTATAATATTAGTGCTTATTAAATGATATATATTGTGTTTATTCTGTTGATATATATATATATCATAAATATTACTAATCTGTTATTTACTTTTTAAATTAAGTAAAAAATGATAATTAGTATGCTAATTTTATTTTAATAATGCTTTAATTTGTTAATCTGTCTTTTTTATATTTTATAGTTTAATTTTGTTAATGTTGTGTTTCAAATATGCCATGTTACTTCCTCCATGGTTCTTTTGATGATCTTTCAGAAAATGAGTACCGCCGCCATGTTTTTTCTACTTGGCAATTTTTCAAAACACGCGTTTCTCTGTTGGTCGCCAAAAAACATGGCGGACGGGACCAGCGTCTTTAATGCATCTGTTCTAAAACTTTAACGACCCGGAAAAAAAAAAAACTAAGGTGTGTTATCTGAATGATAATTAACATTTTAAGTCATAATTTAAATAAATAACACTATATATGAAGATACCTAATCTAAACTTTAAAAAATGTTTCCTGGTTATATTTCTTTTGTTTATTTTATTTGTTTGGATAAAATTTTTTATTAAATATTCTCGCTTTGAAATTGTAAAATTTAACACAATCCCTCCGATATTGTTGAAATACAACGTAAAATTATGAAAAATAACTATTTATAGATTTATATTTTTTACCTAGCGATTTTAAAAGATTAACAATTTGAAAACATTAAAATTTGAACAATGATAAGAATAAATAATATATCATAAATATTACCAATCTATTATTTACTTTCTTATTTATGTAAAAAATGATAATTAGTATGCAAATTTCATATTAATAATGCTTTAATTTGTTAATCTGTCTTTTTTATATTTTATAGTTTAATTTTGTTAATGTTGTGTTTCAAATATGCCATGTTACGGCCTCCATGGTTCTTTTGATAATCTTTCAGAAAACGAGTACCGCCGCCATGTTTTTTCTACTTGGCGATTTTTCAAAACACGCGTTTTTCTGTTGGTCGCCAAAAAACATGGCGGACGGGACCAGCGTCTTTAATGCATCTGTTCTAAAACTTTAACGTCCCGAAAAAAAATAAATAAATAAATAAATAAACTAAGGTGTGTTATCTGAATGATAATTAACATTTTAAGTCATAATTTAAATAAATAATACTATATATGAAGATACCTAATCTAAACTTTAAAAAATGTTTCCTGGTCATATTTCTTTTGTTTATTTTATTTGTTTGGATAAAAGTTATTATTAAATATTCTCACTTTGAAATTGTAAAATTTAACACAATCTCTCACATATTGTTGAAATACAACATAAATTTATGAAAAATAACTATTTATAGATTTATATTTTTTACCTAGCGATTTTAAAAGATTAACAATTTGAAAACATTAAAATTTGAACAATGATAAGAATAAATAATATTAAAACTGTGCACTTTCGACATTCTTTCCCAGTATCGTATAAAGTTTTGCATTTGACTAATAGATGGCACCACTATTACAGATTGCTGCTAATTATAGTACTTCCTTCATATTCGCTGTTCGTGTAAATCCATGGAATTAATTGACTTCTCGTTAACATTTATCTTTAAATAAAACCTTCCTTAGATACAATTATATAGAGCCATTTTATTGTGTTAAAAAAGTGTGAAACATAAATTAAATACTAAATTTAAAAATTAGAAAATTACAGTTTTAAATATAATACTTATTTTAAAATACTACAAGAATAAATAAATGAAAATTGTACATTTTGGACATATATTCCCAGTAACGTATAAAGTTTCAGATTTGTCTAATAGATGGCAGCATTATTGTAGCTTATTGCTGATATTTATTTTCAGTTCCTAATTAAGGTACTTCCTTCGAAATCACTGTTCGTGTAGATTCATGAAATTGACTTCTCGTTAAATTTTATCCTTTAAGAAAAACCTTCCTTAGATACACATAAATAGCAGAATTTTATTGTGTTAAAAAAGTGTGAAATATAAACTAAATATTAAATTAAAAAATAAGACTAATTATAGTTTTAAATGTCTTACTTATTTTAAAATATGAAAAGATTAAATAAAATTAAAATTGTACATTTCTGATATATTTTCCGAGCAACGTATAAAGTTTAAGATTTGTCTAATAGATGGCAGCAGTATTTCAGATTATTGCTGATTTATTTACGATATTTTAATTAAGGAACTTTCACCGAATTCGCTGTTCGTGTAAATTCATGGAATTGACATCTCGATAAAATTTATCCTATAAAAGAACCTTCTTTAGACATAAATATATAGCAGCAATTTTTTGTGTTAAAAAATGTGAAACATAAAATAAATATTAAATTGAAAAATCATACAAATTATAGTTTTAAATGTGTCATTTACTTTAAAATAATAAAAGGCTTGAAAGAAATTTTCACACTTCAATTTCTTGAACGATAAATCTCACTGTTCTATTTTTTTTTATCTATTTTACACAATAGTATAAATATATACTGACTTAACTTGCCAATTGGCTAAAGACATTCTGTACCTTCTTCATTGATTAAATAATTTGTGATCCTAATTGCAACATAAAAATAATTAATTAAAAAGTATAAAAATATTCAATTAAAAAATAGTGAGGATTTATAGGGTTTTTTTTAATATTTTCACTTTTACTTCATTTATTCAAACACATAAAAATCCTTTTACGGAAAGAAAAACAATAAAGCAGTGAAGAGCTCAATTTACTTATCTTTCGTGTCCAAATATAACAAAATAACACACATGTAATATATTACTTAATTTATTCTGCAATAAATACTATCTTTATTTTGGAGAAGTAATTTATTAATCAGAAAAAAAAGAATTTGAATATTTGACAATTTAAAAACAAATCGTAAAATTGTTTGGTATCATTCAGTATAGATGGTAGCACTAAAGTAATTTATTTATCAGAAAAAAAGGATATGTATAATTAGCAATTTTAAAACAAAACGTAAAATTATTTCTTATCATTCAGTATAGATAGCAGCACTAATGTAATTTATTAATCAGAAAAAAAGGATATATATAATTGGCAATTTATAAACAAAATGTAAAATTGTTTCATATTATTCAGAGAGATGGTAACACTAAAGAAATATATTAATCAGATAAAAGGGATATGAATAATTGGCAATTTAAAAATAAAACGTAAAATTGTTTCGTATCATTCAGTATAGATGGCAGCACTAAAGTAATATATTAATAAAAAATAGTTTTTTTATCATTCAGTATAGATGGCAGTACTAAAGTAAATTATTAACCATAAAAAAAGGATATATATAATTGGCAATTTAAAAACAAAACGTAAAATTGTTTCATATTATTCAGTATACATTTTAGCACTAAAGAAATATATTAATCAGAAAAAAAAGGGGTATAAATAATTGGCAATTTGAAAACAAAACATAAAATTGTTTCGTATCATTCAGTATAGATGGAAGCACTAAAGTGATATATTAATCAGAAAAAAAAGATGTATATAATTGTCAGTTTAAAAACAAAACGTAAAATTTCTTTTATATCATTCAGTATAGATAGCAGCACTAAAGCAATTCATTAACCAGAAAACAAGGATATGAATAATAGGCAATCTAAAAACAAAAAGAAAAATTGTTTTCGTATCATTCAGTATAGATGGCAGTACTAAAGTAATTTATTAATTAGAAAAAAACTGATATGAATAATTGGCAAGTTGAAAACAAAACGTAAAATTGTTTCGTATCATTCAGTTTAGACGGCAGCACTAAAGTAATTTATTAATCAGAAAAAAAAGGATATATATAATTGGCAATTTATAAACAAAACGTAAAATTGTTTCATATCATTCAGTTTAGATGGCAGCACTAAAGTAATTTATTAATCAGAAAAAAAGGATATGAATAATTGACGATTTAAAAACATAAAGGAAAATTGTTTCGTATCATTCAGAATACATGGCAGTATAAAGTAATTTATTAACCAGAAAAAAAGGATATCAAAAATTGGCCATTTAAAAACAAAATGTAAAATTGTTTCATATCATTCAATTTAGATGGAAGCACAAAAGTAATATATTAATCAGAAAAAAGGATATAATTAATTGGCAATTTGAAAATAAAAAGTAAAATTGTTTCGTATCATTCCGTATAGAAGGCAGCACGAAAGTAATATATTACTCAGAAAAGAAGGATATATATAATTGGCAATTTATAAACAAAACTTAAAATTGTTTCATATTATTCAGTATAGATTTTAGCACTAAAGAAATATATTAATCAAAAAAAGGGGTATGGATAATTGGCAATTAGAAAAAAAAAATAAAAAACATAAAATTGTTTCGTATCATTCAGTATAGATGGTAGCACTAAGGTAATTTATTAACTAGAAAAAAAAGATATGAATAATTGGCAATTTAAAAACAAAACGTAAAATTGTTTCGTATCATTCAGTTTAGATAACAGCACTAAAGTAATTTATTAACCAGAAAAAAAGGATATGAATAATTGACAATTTAAAAGCATAAATGAAAACTGTTTCGTATCATTCAGTATAGATTGCAGCACTAAAGTAACTTATTAGAAAAAAAAAGGATATGAATAATTGGCAATTTAATTTAAAAACAAAACATAAAATAGTTTAGTTTCATCCAATACAGATGGCAGAACTAAATTACATTGACGATAAATTACTGAGATGCACACTGTTCAAAACCTTAGTATTGGAATATATCCTTCAAGATAAACCCTGCTTATACAAATGGATATAACAAATAGTAAAATTACGAAACATTTATTAATTTTACTTTTTAATTATTTCTGTTCTTAACACTGAAAAATGAATTTCGCAGTGTCTTTTACAGTCACATATTTATATATTTTAAAGCTGCCAAAAAACAGTCGGAAGTAGTTTTTTCACCTCATATCCTTAGAATAATCTGTGAAGCTAAATTTCCAAATACTAATTCTGTTGCACTGTACTTTAGTTTCTAGTTTATAAGGTAAAATTAACTGTAACTAAGAAGAATTCTTAACGTGGACATACGACCTCCCGGTATGGCTATTATATATATATATATATTATATATATATATATATATATATATATATATATATATATATATGCATATAATAAAACAGAATCAAAATCAGAACCAAAACTCTATAACTATATTAAACCCAGTAATTGTAATACGGAAAGGAAAAAGGATTAATATATATATATATATATATATATATATATACAGTGCTCACAGTGTTCTGTAGCGCGATCTATTTGCGACAATGACGCCACATTTTGTAGGAAGATTAAACAAGACGGGGGACGGAGGATTCCACGAAAAAACAAATTAGTTCCAAAAGTCACCGCTAGGGGAATATTTGGCACTGTGTTATAGAAAATGCAAATTAATACGGAATAAAATTACTTTTTGTTATGCACATTTTCTGATTTAGTTCAAGTGTAATATGGATCACTTTTAAAATGCGTAAAATCGACATAAACACCGATAAATTCTCGTGATCTGCAACATCACTTACGCTGAGCAGCAGAAGAAGTTCTTTATTCAAATTTCACGTTACATCCATTGGCACAATTAAGAAACTAATTTCCGTATTGATTTGCATTTGTTAACACTCTATTTTCTATTAGACAGCGCCAAATATTACACTAAGGGTGACTTTTGGAACTCATTTGTTTTTTCTCGGAATCCTTCGTCCCTCGTCTTGCTTAATACTTCTACAAAATGTGGCTTCATTCTCGCAAATAGATCGAGCTATAGAACACTGTGAGCACTGTCAGTTTAATTATGCCCACCCGGTATATATATATATAATATATATATATATATATATATATATATATATATATAATATATATATATATATATATATATATATATATATATATATATATATATATATATATATATATATATATTAATAGAAATCTCCTGTTTAAAAAGTAAATATAAAAGCGTAGCGTAGTCTGTTAAAGGCGACACTTTGCGAGGGATGGCAAAAGCTGCATCTCTTATGGAAGTAATAGTAATTTAACGATAGGTAATTGGCAGCACATTATAAGTCATTTTTTGCAACCCCTTTGCTACGCTGCTTGTAGCTAACTAGTGTTAGTATTTATATATATATATTTTTCAAATTTTTATTTTGAAAGCTCTTGAGATGTGACGTGTAATTCCCTGGAAAACAGTTGAAAGACTACAGTTCTGTAGCAACAAGTTTTAACATAATAGTTTTTTCTTGCTATTTCTACTTATTTAAATGTGAACTAGGTAAAATCAAGTGAAAAAAGTTCTAAAATTTAAACAATTGTACAATGAAATGAACCTTAATGAGCTGTAATGAATTGATTAGAAAATTCTAGCATATTAAATAGAGAATAGCAAAGCAATTAAACCCGACTTCCTGTGATATAATGAAATAAACTGAAAGAAATTAAGCTGATATTGATATAAAGTCTTTATTTTACATATTTACAAAATAGAAAATAGAAGAAGTTCATAACTACTGTGGTTGTCACAATCAACTGACGCATGATACGGGTAAAAGAGAACACTTCTCTTACAAATAACATATATTTTCAGCGACTATTCAATAACTTTCGTGCTCAGTAAAGTACTGAGGAAAAGCCTATATAACAAACGAAAGTATGATTTTTACAGAGAAATCTCCTTATATACAAAAACAGTTGAAAAAGGAACTTTAAGTGTACTTTGTGAAGGTTTTTGACTCCTTACACGTCTTCAAATCCTGTTGAAGAGGAAAAGAAGTCTGTGAGCGGATATATATAAATTTTTATCTGCGTTGGTGAATGAAAAAATTTATCTGAGTTTTTTAACCATTATAAGGTGATACACACTGACTTATTTTCCTGCTATATTCTATATTTTTGTTGTAATGCTAAGAACATTTTATCCCGATCTCTCAAATGTTCTTGTCTATCGTGAGGGTAGATGATTATCACTTCATTAGAATTATACATCAGAGAAAAGTAATGAACAGTAATCCGATTTCTGTTTTCAAAAGCTATCAAAGGTTCAAAAATATATCTTATATTATAACCCAAATTCCTCAAATTGTCGTCTCTAGTTTGAAGGTAAATGATCTGATCAGAAACTATCAAAGGTGAAGAAATTAAACATAGAAAGACATCGTAATATGAAGAAGTACATTAGCACATATAAATATCTTGTGTAACAAATAATACTAAAATTTGGTATGCCTACTAAACAAGGATTCAACCTTAAATAAATATAAAAGTGTACATAGATATAAATATACAAATAAAGAAATCACACAGCGATATGAAAACGAAACGTCAACAACCGGAAATTCACAAATAAAATCAAACGTCCAAATCACCTAATGAACGTGAGTGAAACGCGTCTTTATATGCACGTAATGAGTATAGAATTTGCCCAGCAATATAATGAAGTAAACACATCGCTATGTGACATATGTACATAGCTGCGGTAAGTCGTATTAATGCTTGTTTTGTGATTTTGTTTTGTAGTAGCCGCCTCCTATAGTTTCTATCTTTTCCGGTCTCATGACGTCAGAGAGCCAGTTCGTCATATCATAATCGGTCAGTTCTCCCCCGTACTCCACTGGCAAGCAAGCTGAAGGGAAGAAATCTAACAGAGATTCTTTGTCATCATGGAAATGGATCTGAGAATAAAAAAAGTACAAATTGAAATTAGTCAAACTTACTATCGAAATCTATAGCAAACATACATACTGTGAAGACCCTCCTTTATCCAGATCTAACGAGCGAAATCAGCTGATTTGAAGCCTCCTGTT
>CM063497.1:38236068-38253568 GCA_032207245.1 Pardosa pseudoannulata
CCGTTGGGCAGATATTTTCCCACAGATGTTGACGCAGGTGTTAAGTGTCTTGTACATATAACTTACTGCTAGCTGACCCTTCAGTTTGTCCTTTCCCAATGATGAAATGGGAACCCGTCCTCAAACGTTATCTTAATAAAGGTTTTTAGCTGAAACGGTGTGTCCATGATTTGAACCACTCATTGAGAAGTCCTTCTCATTATATATATATATATATATATATATATATATATATATATATATATATATATATATATATATATATATATATATATATATATATATATATATATATATATATATATATATATATATATATGTATATATATATATATATATATATATATATATATATGTATATATATATATATATGTATATATATATATGTATATATATGTATATATATATATATATATATATATATATGTATATATATATATATATGTATATATATATGTATATATATATATATATATATATATATATATATATATATATATATATATATATATATATATATATATATATATATATATATATGTATATATATATATATATATATATATATATATATATATATATATATATATATATATATATATATATATATATATATATATATATATATATATATGTATATATATATATGTATATATATATATGTATATATATATGTATATATATATATATATATATATATATATATATATATATAATATATATATATATATATATATATATACATATATATATATATGTGTGTGTGTGTGTGTGTGCGTGTAATGTAATGTAAAAATTTAATACTTTAATCTTGAACTAAAATTACTGACTCCTTTATTAAAAAACCACCAAATCCGTAATTTTGTCATCTCTTTAGTGGCCTCTCGGCATTAAACTTTTTTGTCTCCTTCCTGTTGGCGAGAACTCGCCAACCTATTTTGCTGATTAAGAGCATTTCTACTTTGCTGAGTAAACAAATTCCTTTCTCACACTGGTAGCTTCCCCAAGGTTATAAAAGGCCGTGCGACCATCTTTTGTTGGATTTTTAATGTGGACGTTGTTAAATAGAGCTGATGAAAAAGTTCCAAAATATTGTATTCTTTTTCGACCCCGATACATCCTCGAAGCATATCAGGCCAAGCTATGTTTCAAAAGTCTGTAGGATTTGTACCAACGCGGTAAAATCCCAATGGATTTCCAGTTTTTATCATATTAAATTTCAGCGATTTAGTGAAAAAATTGTTTGTGAAATTTGAAAATTGAACAGTTCATCAAAAATAATCTTGATAAAATATGCAGTTTTACTAAGCAGAAAAATTCTACAATAACTTATTGCTTGACCTTTATATTTTCGGCGTATAAAGGTAAACTAAAAAGAATTTAACAAAAATATTTTCAAAGAATTCATCAATTAAATTTCACTATGAAAAGTTATAATTGCAAATTTTATATACAAAATTTTTCAAATTATAGTTTATTTGTATTTCTAGAATTTATATTTCTTAAAATGTCTGTTTTTTTAAACATATCTAAATTTGTTTAAATTGATAACATTTGTAGACATGTGATAATTCTTAAAAAAAATTATTATGGTTGTCCTTATTGATTTATAATATTGAAGAAGTGGTTTAAATTTTACTTATTTGCCGGTTTATTATTGTTGACAGTGTTGACATTTAATAATACAGCAGGATTTTATTATTTTAATATTTATTGTTTGTAAAAGAAAATAATTTTAATATTGATAATAATTCATTGAATTTGATTTTAAAGTTCATGTTGAAATTCAGTGATAATATTGAAAAATCTTAAAATTTGAAATTGATATTGATATTGTATTAGTGATTTACGATGTTCGCTGATTTCATTTATAAATTTTGTTTACATAAATTGTCTTAAAATATAATAACAGTTTTATCATTAAATCAAATTGTGTGTGTGTGAACTCCCAAGATAATTTAATAATTTGGTTAGCGATTTGAGATTTTGACTTTGGAAAAATTTGTTTATTATGTTATTCCACCACGTAGTAAAGTCTCACGGTATAAACAACATGAAGGAGATTTATTAAAGGCAGTCGATGGTCAACGGCATCCCATCACGTTTTGGAGAGACACCTATTCTTGAAAGTGTCTAATTCCCCCACCATCTGTATTTACGTTAGACGAGCTGTTACACAGTGAAGCAAAATCAGTGCCACCCGGATACTTTGCAATGTTATTTTATTTCTTATTTTTTCCGAGTAGGCTTTAGATAGCCTTAGAAGTTTATATAAAGTTTCTCCTAACAATCCTTACTGTCAGCGACACTAAAAATTCTGAAATTCATTAGAGATCGTTAATGGGAAAGTAATGACATTTACGTCCGCCCATATGTTAATTGGTAAGTGACATATTTTCCTCACGTTAGCCGAGTTGTTAAACAGTGAAGCAAAATCAGTGCCACCCGGATACATTGCAATGTTATTTTATTTCTTATTTTTTCCGAGTAGGCTTTAGATAGCCTTAGAAGTTTATATAAAGTTATATTTCAATCCTTATTGTCAGCGACACTAAAAATTCTGAAATTCATTAAAGATCGTTAATGGGAAAGTAATGACATTTACGTCCGCCCATATGTCAATTGGTAAGAGACATATTTTCCTCACGTTAGCCGAGTTGTTAAACAGTGAAGCAAAATCAGTGCCACCGGATACATTGCAATGTTATTTTATTTCTTATTTTTTCCGAGTAGGCTTTAGATAGCCTTAGAAGTTTATATAAAGTTTCTCCTAACAATCATTACTGTCAGCGACACTAAAAATTTCGAAATTCATTAGAGATCTTTAACAGGAAAGTAATGACATTTACGTCCGCCCATATGTTAATTGGTAAGTGACATATTTTCCTCACGTTAGCCGAGTTGTTAACCAGTGAAGCAAAATCAGTGCCACCCGGATACCGTGCGATGTTATTTTATTTCTTATTTTTTCCGAGTAGGCTTTAGATAGCCTTAGAAATTTATATAAAGTTTCTCCTAACAATCATTACTGTCAGCGACACTAAAAATTCTGAAATTCATTAAAGATCGTTAATGGGAAAGTAATGACATTTACGTCCGCCCATATGTCAATTGGTAAGAGACATATTTTCCTCACGTTAGCCGAGTTGTTAACCAGTGAAGCAAAATCAGTGCCACCCGGATACCGTGCGATGTTATTTTATTTCTTATTTTTTCCGAGTAGGCTTTAGATAGCCTTAGAAATTTATATAAAGTTTCTCCTAACAATCATTACTGTCAGCGACACTAAAAATTTCGAAATTCATTAGAGATCTTTAACAGGAAAGTAATGACATTTACGTCCGCCCATATGTTAATTGGTAAGTGACATATTTTCCTCACGTTAGCCGAGTTGTTAACCAGTGAAGCATAATCAGTGCCACCCGGACACATTGCAATGTTATTTTATTTCTTATTTTTTCCGAGTAGGCTTTAGATAGCCTTAGAAGTTTATATAAAGTTATATAACAATCCTTACTGTCAGCGACACTAAAAATTCCGAAATTCATTAGAGATCGTTAACGGGAAAGTAATGACATTTACGTCCGCCCATATGTTATTTGGTAAGTGACATATTTTCCTTTTCGGCGAACACATTTTGCCTCCATGAGTCTTTTGTCAGAGCGTATCTTTACTTTTTTCAGGCTCTTAAATGGTTTACCAGTATAGTATGGCCCAAATATTGCTCTGTTTTGCCTGTAGACTGTACTAATATTTTAAATTACTTTTATTGTTTATCCTCATATTTACTTCATTGCAAAAAAGTACCGGGATTATTTTAAAAGCAAAATATCTTTGTTTTTAACATTTATTGGTGATATCAACAATTTTGAACATGTTTTAAAAGATATTAACTAGTTTTAGGCTTGGATCTCTACGTACATACATATAAATTATAACTAAAATTTTAAATATCAATTATACCACTGAAAATAATTCAAAATATCCATTATATCAGTTAATATTTTAAATATTCATTTTACCACTGAAAATTTTATATATCCATTATATCACTGATAATTTTAAATATCAATTATACCACTGAAATTTTTAAATATTTATTATATCAATGACAATTTTAAATATCCATTATATTACTGAAAATTTTAAATATACATTATAGCAACGAAAATTTTAAATATTCATTATATCACTGAAAATTTTAAATAAACATTATATCACTAAAAATTTTAAATATCCATTATACTACCAAAAATTTTAAATATCCATTATATCATTAAAAATGTTAAATATCCATTTTCCCACCAAAAATTTTAAATATACATTATATCACTGAAATTTTCAAATACCCATTTTATCAACGAAAATTTTGAATATATCCATAACAGCACTGAAAATTTTAAACATCCATTATACCACCAAAAATTTTAAATGTACAATATATCACCGTAAATTTCAAATATCCATTATATCAAAGAAAATTTTGACTGTATCCATTATATCACTGAAAATTTTAAACATCCATTATACCACCAAAAATTTTAAATGTACAATATATCACCGTAAATTTCAAATATCCATTATATCAAAGAAAATTTTGACTGTATCCATTATATCACTGAAAATTTTAAATATCCATTTTATCACTGAAAATTTTAAATATCCATTTTATCACTGAAAATTTTAAATATCCATTATATCACTGAACATATTAAATATCCATTATATCAGAGAAAATTTTAAATATTAATTATACCATTTTGTTGGATTTTTTAATGTGGACGTTGTTAAATAGAGCTGATGAAAAAGTTCCAAAATATCGTATTCTTTTTTCGACCACGATACATCCTCGAAGCATATCAGGCCAAACTATGTTTCAAAAGTCTGTAGGATTTGTACCAACGCGGTAAAATCCCAATGGATTTCCAGTTTTTATCATATTAAATTTCAGCGATTTAGTGAAAAAATTGTTTGTGAAATTTGAAAATTGAACAGTGCATCAAAAATAATCTTGATAAAATATGCAGTTTTACTAAGCAGAAAAATTCTACAATAACTTATTGCTTGAACTTTATATTTTCGGCGTATAAAGGTAAACTAAAAAATTTTAACAAAATATTTTCAAAGAATTCATCAATTAAATTTCACTATGAAAAATTATAATTGCAAATTTTATATACAAAATTTTTCAAATTATAGTTTATTTGTATTTCTAGAATTTATAGTTCTTAAAATGTCTATTTTTTGAAACATATCTAAATTTGTTTAAATTGATAACATTTGTAGACATGTGATAATTCTTAAAAAAATTATTATGGTTGTCCTTATTGATTTATAATATTGAAGAAGTGGTTTTAATTTTACTTATTTGCCGGTTTATTATTGTTGACAGTGTTGACATTTAATAATACAGCAGGATTTTATTATTTTAATATTTATTGTTTGTAAAAGAAAATAATTTTAATATTGATAATAATTCATTGAATTTGATTTTAAAGTTCATGTTGAAATTCAGTGATAATATTGAAAAATCTTAAAATTTGAAATTGATATTGATATTGTATTAGTGATTTACGATGTTCGCTGATTTCATTTATAAATTTTGTTTACATAAATTGTCTTAAAATATAATAACAGTTTTATCATTAAATCAAATTGTGTGTGTGTGAACTCCCAAGATAATTTAATAATTTGGTTAGCGATTTGAGATTTTTACTTTCGAAAAATTTGTTTATTTGTGATTGCACCACGTAGTAAAGTCTCACGGTATAAACAATATGAAAGAGATTTATCAAAGGCAGTCAATGGTCAACGGCATCCCATCATGTCTTGGAGAGACACCTATTCTTGAAATGGTCTAATTCCCCCACCCTCTGTACTTACGTTAGCCGAGCTGTTAAACAGTGAAGCAAAATCAGTGCCACCCGGATACATTGCAATGTTATTTTATTTCTTATTTTTTCCGAGTAGGCTTTAGATAGCCTTAGAAGTTTATATAAAGTTTCTCCTAACAATCCTTACTGTCAGCGACACTAAAAATTCTGAAATTCATTAGAGATCGTTAATGGGAAAGTAATGACATTTACGTCCGCCCATATGTCAATTGGTAAGAGACATATTTTCCTCACGTTAGCCGAGTTGTTAACCAGTGAAGCAAAATCTGTGCCACCCGGATACATTGAAATGGTATTTTATTTCTTATTTTTTCCGAGTAGGCTTTAGATAGCCTTAGAAGTTTATATAAAGTTTCTCCTAACAATCCTTACTGTCAGCGACACTAAAAATTCTGAAATTCATTAGAGATCGTTAATGGGAAAGTAATGACATTTACGTCCGCCCATATGTCAATTGGTAAGTGACATATTTTCCTCACGTTAGCCGAGTTGTTAACCAGTGAAGCAAAATCAGTGCCACCCGGATACCGTGCGATGTTATTTTATTTCTTATTTTTTCCGAGTAGGCTTTAGATAGCCTTAGAAATTTATATAAAGTTTCTCCTAACAATCATTACTGTCAGCGACGTTAAAAATTTCGAAATTCATTAGAGATCTTTAACAGGAAAGTAATGACATTTACGTCCGCCCATATGTTAATTGGTAAGTGACATATTTTCCTCACGTTAGCCGAGTTGTTAACCAGTGAAGCAAAATCAGTGCCACCCGGATACCGTGCGATGTTATTTTATTTCTTATTTTTTCCGAGTAGGCTTTAGATAGCCTTAGAAGTTTATATAAAGTTTCTTCTAATAATCTTTACTGTCAGCGACACTAAAAATTCTGAAATTCATTAGAGATCGTTAATGGGAACGTAATGACATTTACGTCCGCCCATATATTATTTGGTAAGTGACATATTTTCCTCACGTTAGCCGAGTTGTTAACCAGTGAAGCAAAATCAGTGCCACCCGGATACCGTGCGATGTTATTTTATTTCTTATTTTTTACGAGTAGGCTTTAGATAGCCTTAGAAGTTTATATAAAGTTATATAACAATCCTTACTGTCAGCGACACTAAAAATTCCGAAATTCATTAGAGATCGTTAACGGGAAAGTAATGACATTTACGTCCGCCCATATGTTATTTGGTAAGTGACATATTTTCCTCACGTTAGCCGAGTTGTTAACCAGTGAAGCATAATCAGTGCCACCCGGACACATTGCAATGTTATTTTATTTCTTATTTTTTCCGAGTAGGCTTTAGATAGCCTTAGAAATTTATATAAAGTTTCTCCTAACAATCCTTACTGTCAGCGACACTAAAAATTCCGAAATTCATTAGAGATCGTTAACGGGAAAGTAATGACATTTACGTCCGCCCATATGTTATTTGGTAAGTGACATATTTTCCTTTTCGGCGAACACATTTTGCCTCCATGAGTCTTTTGTCAGAGCGTATCTTTACTTTTTTCAGGCTCTTAAATGGTTTACCAGTATAGTATGGCCCAAATATTGCTCTGTTTTGCCTGTAGACTGTACTAATATTTTAAATTACTTTTATTGTTTATCCTCATATTTACTTCATTGTAAAAAAGTACCGGGATTATTTTAAAAGCAAAATAGCTTTGTTTTTAACATTTATTGGTGATATCAACCATTTTGAACATGTTTTAAAAGATATTAACTAGTTTTAGGCTTGGATCTCTACGTACATACATATAAATTATAACTAAAATTTTAAATATCAATTTTACCACTGAAAATAATTCAAAATATCCATTATATCAGTTAATATTTTAAATATTCATTTTACCACTGAAAATTTTATATATCCATTATATCACTGATAATTTTAAATATCAATTATACCACTGAAATTTTTAAATATTTATTATATCAATGACAATTTTAAATATCCATTATATTACTGAGAATTTTAAATATGCATTATAGCAACGAAAATTTTAAATATTCATTATATCGCTGAAAATTTTAAATAAACATTATATCACTAAAAATTTTAAATATCCATTATACTACCAAAAATTTTAAATATCCATTATATCATTAAAAATGTTAAATATCCATTTTCCCACCAAAAATTTTAAATATACATTATATCACTGAAATTTTCAAATACCCATTTTATCAACGAAAATTTTGAATATATCCATAATAGCACTGAAAATTTTAAACATCCAATATACCACCAAAAATTTTAAATGTACAATATATCACCGTAAATTTCAAATATACATTATATCAAAGAAAATTTTGTATATATTTATTATATTACTGAAAATTTTAAAGATCCATTATACCACCAAAAATTTTAAATATACTTTATATCACCGAAAATTTCAAATATCCATTATATGAACGAAAATTTTGACTGTATCCATTATATCACTGAAAATTTTAAATATCCATTTTATCACTGAAAATTTTAAATATCCATTATATCACTGAACATATTAAATATCCATTATATCAGAGAAAATTTTAAATATTAATTATACCACTGAAATTTTTAAATATTTATTAAATCACTGACAATGTTAAATATCTATTATATTAATGAAAATTTTAAATATTTATTATAATACTAAATTTTTAAATATCCATTATATCACTGAAAATTTTAAATATCGATTATATGAGTGAAAATTTTAAATATCCGTTATATTAGTGTATATCAGTGAAAATTTTGAATTTCCATTATATCACTCAAAATTTTAAATATCAATTAAACCACTGAAATTTTTAAATATTTAGTATATCACTGACAATTTTAAATATCTATTATGCCACCAAAAATTTTAAATATACATTATATCTCTGAAAATTTCAAATATCCATTATATCAACGAAAATTTTGAATACATTCATTTTATCACTGAAAATTTTAAATATCAATTATACCACTGAAATTTTTAAATATTTATTATAGCACTGACCATTTTAAATATCCATTATATTACTGAAAATTTTAAATATGCATTATATCAACGAAATTTTGAATATATCTATTATATCACTGAAAATTTTAAACATCCACTATATCACTGAGATTTTTACACATAGAATATTCATCATCCTTTCTACATCTATTCAACGTCTATGATTTCTAAGACCTCCTTATAATATATCACTGAGGTTTTTTAAATATGGAATATTCATGATTCTTTCTACATCCATTCAACGTCTATGATTTCTAAGACCTCTTTATAATATATCACTGAGATTTCTAAATATGGAATATTCATGATCCTTTCTACATCCAATTCAACGTCTATGATTTTTAAGACCTCCTTATAATATATCACTGAGGTTTTTTAAATATGGAATATTCATGATTCTTTCTACATCCATTCAACGTCTATGATTTCTAAGACCTCCTTATAATATATCACTGAGATTTCTAAATATGGAATATTCATGATCCTTTCTACATTCATTCAACGTCTATGATGTTTATAAGACATCCTTATAATATATGTGATGTCAAACGGTCGAATTATGTACCCCGTCTGTTTTGAAGTCTATAAATAGACTTACCTGCGTCCCATAGTACATGAGGTGCAAGTTACTGGGAGTGGCGTATCGAATGTGCTTGATGGGGTTGCTCTTAACGTCAAAAATGACCTTGAACCCGTTGACCTGTGTCATAGGGTCCCTCAGAGATTGTAGAATAAAGATGACAACCATCCTCTTTACTTCTTCCACAGGGAATTCTTCTGGAATCCAGTTGTCTAAATGAAAAATGTGTGATTAATATAAGGAACCAGCGAAATAATATATTACTAATTACAGGACCATTAGTCCCTATTATTCAAATTACCCTATTATTCAATAAGAAGTCGTAATAGCATTGGAGTCATGAATCTATTACCTATATAATAATAGCCTAAAAGTTATCTATCCGTCTGTCTTCAAATTTATGAAGCGGTTGGTGCTGTAATGGATGGGCGCATTCATATAAGAATCTTGATTACTTAGGCTTAGCAAAATTCAAAGCGAATAAATTTCAGCTTCTCCTAAACTATCTATCCGATTGTTAAATAAAATTGGTATAAATATGCTTCACATCACAAAGAAAAATACTGCCGTCTTTAAAACATTCGAAATCACACCTTCCCCTCTTTTTGAGCGTTTAATGCCATTATTTCAAGCCCTATTTTAACCGGTTAAGCAGGTGATTAAATTTATCAGTTTATAACATTATTCCTAGCATTATGACGTCATTACAATAACCATCCGATTAAATAATTTCTTATTTTAAATTATTGAAATATCGTCTGCATTATTTTCATACATTTTATCACTGAGCTTAGATATTACGTAAATAATTTTATTTCATATTTGGCTTAAATAGTAGATTAGCTACATATGTGATAGTTTAATTTAATCCTCGATTATTTTTTGTTGCTCTAAAATATGTATAGACACACACACATATATACGTATATATATATATGTACATATATATATATATATATATATATATATATATATATATATATATATATAAATATATATATATTATATATATATATATATATTTTATATATATATATATATATAATGGGTGTTGCCATTAAAAATTTCGATATTTTGTCAATGTAACCGTAACTGTGAGAGTTTTATTGTTGTAGATCATCGCAATCTGGACCACATGAATTCGATAAATTATATCTAAACCTTCATTTTGATTGGTTGAACGGTTCGGCCACTAGGAACTCACATATAGGGGAGTTTCTTTTCGACACCCGATATATATATATATATATATATATATATATATATATATATATATATATTATAGATATATATATAAATATATATATATATAAAATATTATATATATATATATATATATATACATAATATATATATATCGTTAGAGATTTATAGATAAATAAGTACATACATAAATCGATATATAGATACATTAGATACATAACTGGAAAGATAGATACATCGATAAACAAGGAGAGAGATGAAGCGAGAAAAGGATATTCATAAATAGATACATACATAGATAAATACTTAGACACAGGGTGAGGAAAGGAGAAAAAGAAATAAGTTGATAGAGAGATAAATAGGTACATAAATAGATAGATATATACATACGTTTACAGATATATGCATAGATAGAGAGATACATACATAGTTATATATATATATTTAGATAGATATATACGTGAGACATACACAGATATATATATATATATATATAATATATATATATATATATATATATATATATATATATATATACAGAGAGAGAGAGAGAGAGAAGGAGAGAGAGAGAGATAGAGAGAGATAGAGATAGAAAGATGCGTAGATAGATACATGCAGGGATATATACATAGATAGATACAAACACAGATATATACATAGATAGATAGATGCAAAGTTAGATAAATACATACATATATAGATATATAGAGATATAGATAGATACAAATACAGATATATACATAGATAGATAGAAACACAGATATATACATAGATAGATAGATAAAAAGATAGATAGATACATACATAATATAGATATATACATAGATATACAGATAGATACAAACACAGATATATACATAAACAGATAGATAAAAAGATAGATAGATACATACATATATAGATATATATAGATATACAGATAGATACAAACATAGATATATACATAGACACATAGATAAAAAGATAGATAGCTACATGCATATTTAGATATATACATAGACATAGGTAGATAGATAGATATATAGATAGATAGACAGAAAAGAGAATGAAAGAGACAAGGGCTTACGTAGCAGTATACGTTACAACCATGGCTTACCTAGCTGTACAAGTAATATAGCGCATCCATCATGGCATCTGTAAGGCAGAAAAGTGACAATCTTGTTTCTCGTGCTGATGGCGATTTTTTCGAAATTAAATTTCGTAAAAGCGTTCTTATTCCTCTTACGTAAGTTGACGAAAGCCTTGAGTTGCGAAAAAGCGCGAGCTGCATCGAATTTCCGGAACCTCAAGTACTGTAGTAGAAAGTCCTCGTCAAATGTTAATCCGTGGAAATTCTTGTCACCTTTGTAAAAAAAGTAACATTTAAATTCATTAAAATTATTAACCGGTAAAATTATTTCACTTTTACAGCGATTTCTAACTTTTCTTACTCCTCTTTATATTCAATGAACATGACATTGCCAAATAAGGTTAGATAGTAAAACTTCTTTTAATTTTATTAATAATTTTCTTCTGTATAAAAAAGAAACATTAAAATAGAATTTTGTTAAAATTGATAAAAATGTAAGCAAAAATCTCAATATGTTAATTTTAAATCAAATTATTTAAAAATATTAAAAAAATATTAATTTTATAGTATACTTTGATTTATATAGAGAAGAAAGATAAAAAATAAAATTTTATTAAAATAAGGTAAAAAAATATATGCAAAATCTCAATCTGTTAACCTCAATAAATCAAAATAAAGAAAATTTTATGCAAAATTTCAATATGGTAATTTCAAATAAAATTTTTTTAAATTACCAAAAATTATTAATTTTATAGTATACTTTGTTTTACATAGAAAAGAAACATGTAAAATTTTATTAAAATAATGTTTAAAAAAATGCAAAATTTCAATATGGTCATTTCAAATCAAATTATTTAAAATTATCAAAAATTATTAATTTTATAGTGTACTTTGTTTTACATAGAGAAATACATAAAAAATAAAATTTTATTGAAATAAGATAAAAAGAATGTATTCAAAATCTCAATATGTTAATCTCAATAAATCAAAATAAAGTAAAATTTATGCGAAATCTCAATATGGTTATTTAAATCAAATTATTAAAAATAATCAAAAACTATTAATTTTATAGTATATTTTGATTCACATAGAAAAGAAACAAATGAAAAACATTTTATTAAAATAAGATTAAAAAATGCATGCAAAATTTCAATATGATCATTTCAAATTAAATTATTTAAAATTAGAAAAAATTATTAATTTTATAGTATACATTGTTTTACATACAGAAATACATAAAAAATAAAATTTTATTGAAATAAGATAAGAAGAATATATTCAAAATCTCAATGTGTTAATCTCAATAAATCAAAATAAAGTAAAATTATGCGAAATCTCAATATGGTAATTTCAATCAAATTATAAAAAATTATCAAAAAATTATTAATTTTATAGTATACTTTGTTTTACATAGAGAAGAAATTTAAAAGATAAAATTTTAATAAAATAAGATAAAAAAAATGCATGCAAAATCTCAATATGATAATTTCAAATCAAATTGTTTAAAATTAGCAAAAATTATTAATTTTATGGCATATTTTGTTTTACATAGAGAAAAAACATAAAAATAAAATTTTATTAAAATGAGATAAAAAGAATATATTCAAAATCTCAGTATGTTAATCTCAATAAAACAAATTATTTAAATTATCAAAAAATTATTAAATTAATTCATATACTTGTTTTACAAAGAACATAAAAATTAAAATTTTATTAAAAATAGATAAGAAAATATATGTAAAATTTCAATATGTTAATCTTAATCAAAATGTGGTAAAAAATATTCAAAATATCAATAAGGTAAACACAATAAATCAAATCATTTAAAATTATGAAAAAATTATTAAATTTATTGATTAGTTTGTTTTTACATAGAGAAGAAATATAAAAAATAAAATCTTATTAAAATAAGATAAAAAGTATATGCAAAATCTGAATACATTAATCTCAATAAATCAAAATATGGTAAAAACAATTTGCGAAAATTAATATGGTAACCACAATAAATCAAATTATTTAAAATTGTCAAAAATTTCTAAATTTATTAATTACTGCCTTTTACATAGAGAAAAAATATAAAAAATAAAACTTTATTAAAATAAGATAAAAAAGATATGTATGCGAAATCTCAATATGTTAAACAGAATAAATCAAAATATAGTAAAAAAAATATACACGATCTCACTATGGTAATCACA
The DNA here is from genome assembly GCA_032207245.1 of Pardosa pseudoannulata. NCBI lineage: Eukaryota > Metazoa > Arthropoda > Arachnida > Araneae > Lycosidae > Pardosa > Pardosa pseudoannulata. The sequence goes on from CM063497.1 coordinate 38,250,016, forward strand.
ATAAATAATATGATTGAAATTGTCAAAAAATTATTAAATTTATTGATTATTTTGTTTTGCATAGAGAAGAAATAGAAAAAATAAATTTTTATTAAAAAAAGATAAAAATATAGGCAAATTCTCAATATGTTAATCAATATATCAAAATATTGAAAAAAGTCAATATCAATATGGAACCACAATAAATCAAATTATTTAAAATTATTCAAAAATATCTAAATTTATTGATTACTTTGTTTTACATCGAGAAGAAACACAAAAATATTATTAAAATAAGATTTAAAAAATGTATTCGAAGTCTCTATGTTAATCACAATAGATCGAAATATAGTAAAAAAAAAATGCAAAATCTCAATAAATCAAACTATGGTAAAAAAATTAGCTAAATTTAATATGGAAACCATAATAAATCAAATTATTTGAAATTATCAAAAAAATTCCAAATATATTGATTACTTCATTATACATAGAGAAGAAACATAAAAAAATTATTAAAATAGGATAAAAAATATGTATTCGAATTCTCAATATGTTAAACACAATAAATCAAAATATAGTAAAAGAAAATATGTAAAATCTCTCTTTGGTAATCCCAATAAATCAAATTATTTAAATTGCTAAAAATTTATTAAATGTATTGATTACTTTGTTTTGCATAGAAGAGAAATATAAAAAAATAAAATTTTATTAAAAAAAAAAGATAAAAAAAAGCGAAATGTCAATATGTTATTCACAATAAATCAAATATAGTAAAAAAAATAAGCAGAATAATAATATGGCAATCCCATTAAATCAAATTACTGTAGAACCTCGGTATAACGACTCCTCGTGGGACCAACATCATATGGTCGTTGTAACGAATTAAAAAATAATAAAAAATTTTGAGCTAAGAAATGATGCATCAGTACATACCTAGAGAACACTGCTATTTATCTGTAATTACATTACTGAATTTTTGAAAAAAATTCTTTGATTGACGACTGTTTCAAGTTCATTTGGGAATTTTTCATTATCGCTGATTCCATATCCGTTAGATTTTGAAGGAAATCTTCAGAATTAAATTGTCCTTCAAAATATTGACGCAAGGCATTGATTGCATTGAAGGCTTCTTTTTCATTCACTTTTCCAAAAGCTTGGACGATTTCTTCTCCGTCGTCGGAATCGCAGATTTCTGCATTTCTGTTAATACGGCAATGAAATCGTCCTCATTCAAATTTTCTTCTCAGCACTGTGAAGTTTCGTAATTTGGCACTGAGGAGCTGGGTCATTTCATTAGTGTATGGAGTGCAAAGGAGCACCGGGCAATAATGGTTCCGGCAACGGTCGGAATTCAGCTGACTGATTTCACAACTCTTTAAGAAATTCTTCTTTTGTACAGGTTTATTGAAGTTGCACCACAGTACAATAATTTTAAACTAGCCCACTTGCTCATGAGTTCTTCGGACTAAAATTGGCGGTCGCTCTAATGAAAAATAATACGCTTGGGATCTTTGTAATGATTCAAAATTAACTTTATTCCTATGGTAAAATAATTCAGACTTTTTAAGATGGTCGTTCTATCGAAGGGGTCGTTGTATCGTGGGTTCGTTAAAAATGGATTCTAATGTATTTAACCCCTTCCGGTACGATTTAATAATGAAAAACTGTGCGTGAAGTAACCATTTATTTTTTATTTAAAAAACTTGTTTTATTTTATAATTCTTACATATTCTTAATTAAAATCCACTTTTTACATAGTGTTAAGTATCAGAAAAGTTAAAATTAAGATAATAGTCTTTAAGCTAGTGGTACTTTTCAAAACAAATTGCAAAGGAATTCTGAATTGTTCACATCTCCAGGGAGTCTCACTTCTAATTTGATTCTCGTAACACACACGGCATTCTTAGTAGGTTTTCTTTTATTCTGAGTCATCAATTTGGCAGTGACTTGTACCAAGAAACTTTAAATAAACAATATGTAATAGTGACCTGGGATTTCCACAAGTAACAAAGTGTTGCTAAATTCAGTACACTAGAAATTTTAAACTAAATTAATTATCATATTTATCAGTAACTTTAGTCGCAGGACGAGTGTAGCTCGTCATTGTGCGGTATGGAATGAAAAACCAATGACGAGCTAGACTCGTCATTTTACCGGAAGGGGTTAAAATTATCAAAAAATTATTAAATTTATTGATTACTTTGTTTTGCAGGAAGAAAAAATAATTTTTTGAGTAGGAAAGGTTCACAAGAATGTGGTGTTAACCCCTTCCCGGTTTTTTCCGAGCTCAACTAGGGCAGGCGAAATGTACAATCCTGGCTCATCCCGAGTGTAGCTCGGGCACTGTGAAATTTTACACTGTGCAATCAGTCTTTCCCGAATTATTTCACGTGTGTTTTTTATGGTTTCGACTGCTTTTGTTTCCTTTTCTGGCTACTAGATTATTTACTGCTCAAAGAGAGACAGTAGAGGTAAGAAGGTAAGTAGAGAAACTAGGTTCTACTGTCCAGATTGCGATGTTGGACTCTGTGTAATACCGTGTTTTTGATTGTATCATACACAATCAAATTTTGATTAATAATTACTTAATCATTTATGTAAATGCAAAGGATATCAATAAAATTTAATTCAAGATAAAAGCTAGGCATTCTAAGATTTATATTTATGATAGTTCATGTGAATCGACTCCAAAGTCTCATGATTTCTGCCGTACAGAATGCCAACTATACAGGTAAATTACTCATTTATTTAAATTGACTTTTTTACATTGACTTTTAGGAAATTTTGTACGCAAATTGTGCTAATATGTTTAAAAAGCAATGCATGTATGAAAATAAGCATAAAAAATTGACATTTTTTTACCCATAATTCCGAAATAAAATGAACCTGGAAGGAGTTAAAATCGCTGAGCGCACTTAGCACTGAATATACCGAATAGAAATTTTGCGTTATGCTTATTACAGTGATGAAGAATAATATGAAAAGAAGATTACGACTTAGTACATGAGATTTTAAAAACATTTTTAGAGGCAATACTTACTCTCCATCATTTCTCTTAAAATCTTTAACCCTTTCTGTCTATTCTCTGGGCTCTCTCTCAGTTCGATCTCTGCTTTTTTCTGAAAGTACTCTGGTAAATATCCCATTTCAAACGGAAATACTTCCTGCCGGACTCTGGCTGTTTTGAGATCGCGTTTCTGCATATTGAAATGGTAACTGGAAAACACGTCTTAAACAGGAAAGTTTTTTTCTGTTCAATACCTAAAATAGAAAACCATAAATCACGTTATGCTAATTTCTTTAAATTATAAAAAATTCATAAAAATTAAAGAAATGAATAAAAAATAGCTTAGACCTAAAGTTTTTGGTCTATTTTTACGTGCTACAGTACTAGTTTATGTATGTATATATATATATATATACATATATATATACATATATATATATATATATATATATATATATATATATATACTTATATATATACATATATATATGTATATATATATATATATATATATATTTATATATACATATATATACATATATATATGTATATATATATGTATATATA
>CM063497.1:38261068-38273568 GCA_032207245.1 Pardosa pseudoannulata
AAGAAAAGTTACAGCTTTTTAAACATCAGTGACAGCTGTCAAAACAAAACGGAAGTAGCGTCTTCGGAACCGGAAGTTGTAAATTTAAAGCTTTTTAAAGAGCAATTTTTGGACAAAACTTTTTAAATTTTCATGAAGATTAGTTTAAAAAAAATTCTAGTATTTTTAATAATTAGCAACTTGGCAATTAGAAAGTTTTGAAGCAAGAAAGTGTGGGAATATGTATTTTAATTGTTTAATACTTAAAGTTGCTTTCATAAGCTTCAAATGCGTTTTTCTCAGAACGGTATTTTTAATAAAATGTTGAAACTTGAAATGTGATTTCTCAAAAAGTTCTTAAATATTTTGTTGAAAATTATTATGAATGCTTTTGATAGTATTTACTAGTAAATGACCTAAAAGCTTTAAATTTGGATAATTTTTAATGATGTTACACTCATAGTTAGATATAAAGGTAACGAAAATTCGTTAAAAATTCAATGTGTATGATATTGAAGGACTAAAGTTTTTTTTTTACCAAAGGTAAATTAAGCAAAGATTTTAGGTGATTCATTAGTTCAGTGTATAAGAAATGTGTTGCATCAAAAAATATTGAAATAATTTAATTTATTAAAAAATTAGACCTTTAGAAAAAACCCGATTTTTTTACTAAAGTTTCTTCATTTATTAGAAATTTTATAAAAACTTCTTCAGGAATAAATTTTTAAGTGCAATTCTCTATGATAATATAAAAAATAAATATAAAAACATTTTATAATTTTTTAATAGTTAAAGTTGCTATCATAAACATCAAATGCGTTTTTCTCAGAACGGTATTTTTAATAAAATGTTGAAACTTGAAATGTGATTTCTCAAAAAGTTCTTAAAATATTTTGTTGAAAATTATTATTGAATGCTTTTGATAGTATTTACTAGTGAATGACCTAAAAGCTTTAAATTTGGATAATTTTTGAGGATGTTACAGTCTTAGTTAGATATAAAGGTAATGAAAATTCATTAAAAATTCAATGTGTATGATTTTGAAGGACCAAAATTTTTTACCAAATGTAAATTAAGCAAAGATTTTAGGTGATTCACTAGTCCAGTGTATAAGAAATGGGTTGCATCAAAAAATATTGAAATAATTTAATTTATTAAAAAATTAGACCTTTTGAAAAAAAAACGATTTTTTTTACTAAATTTTCTTTATTTATTAGAAATTTTATAAAAACTTCTCCAGGAATAAATTTTTTAGCGCAGTTCTCTATGATAATATAAAAAATAAATATAAAATTGTAAAAAATATGAACTAGTTTCTACGTTTAAAGAAAAAAATTCTCCAAACGTAGACTGATACCTTACGTTGAAATCCAGACACCTTAACTACAAAATTTTACAAGGTTACCGCCTGATTGACAAACAGTATAAGAGTTGGTAAACACAAAAATAAACCTTCCGTCTTCCGGGTATATTATGTCATTTTTTTTTCAATCCATAGTATTACCTTCTGAAATTGATAATAAGAGTAACCTTCTGAAAAGAATATTCTAAATGAATTCTTTAGTGAATTGAAATTCGGAGATAAAATACGGATAAAATCGGAGGAAAATATTTGTGTATTTCACTTCCAAAGTAAGGAAAAGTAAAGATCACAAAAGATTTCCGATAACGTAATACATTTTCTACAAGGTTTTAAAGATAATTTGTTTAGATGAACGTAAGCAATATGTTATATGGAATAAAAAATATCTAAAGATAATTCTATATCAAGGGTTGCGTTTTTGTAGAGGTAAATGTTTAACAATTAGATTGAAGAAAACTTAAAATTCTTAATACTATTCGAACAATTTGATGGACAGATTTGAGCAGGTCTGATAATAAAAATTAGATGTCATATTTATCCCTATGTAATAATAGCCTAATTATTTGTCCGTCTGTTCTCGAATTTATGAAGCGGTTGGACCTGGAATGGATAGAGGCATCCATATTGGATTATTGATGAGTTAGGGTTAGCAGCGCTCGAAATCCACCACTTCCCCTCTTTCCTAGCATTTAATGCCATTATTTCAAGCCCTATTTCACCCCGTTAAAATCTGGGGAATAAATGTTTCAATTTATCACATACTAAATAGGTAAAAATAATATTTTTTTCTAGCATTATGACGCCATTCTTTTACCCATCTCATTCAATCATTTCTTATTTTAAATTATTTAAATATCGTCTGCATTTTTTTCGTACGTTTTATCAATGAACTTAGGTATTACGTAAAAGGCTTTCTTTTATATTTGGCTTAAATAATAGATTAGGTATACATCTGACAGTTTAAAATTTAATCACCTATTATCACCGGTATCAGTAACAAATTATATCGACCTCCAGGGTGTAGTAGAAATGATAGTTTCATTAATTTACTTCCTTTAATTACTGTGGAAAAAAATTAGGAAGCACTTAACGATAATTTCGACGTAGCTAAGAAACCTTTGAATTATCTTTCTAAATGAACTGAACCTGATTCTAAACTGCATTCACAGTAATCGGGAGTCTTCATAGAGGACTATGAAGATGAACAAATTATTGAGGGTGTACGAGATATTTCTCAGCCAAAAACAAGTCGTTTTTTATCTGCCTTATGGAAGTTGTAAATTTAAAGCTTTTTAAAGAGCAATTTTTGGACAAAACTTTTTATATTTTCATGAAGATTAGTTTAAAAAAAATTCTAGTATTTTTAATAATTAGCAACTTGGCAATTAGAAAGTTTTGAAGCAAGAAAGTGTGGGAATATGTATTTTAATTGTTTAATACTTAAAGTTGCTTTCATAAGCTTCAAATGCTTTTTTCTCAGAACAGTATTTTTAATAAAATGTTGAAACTTGAAATGTGATTTCTCAAAAAGTTCTTTAAATATTTTGTTGAAAATTATTATGAATGTTTTTGATATTATTTACTAGTGAATGTCCTAAAAGCTTTAAATTTGGATAATGTTTAATGAAGTTACATTCATAGTTAGATATAAAGGTAACGAAAATTCGTTAAAATTTCAATGTGTATGATTTTGAAGGACCAAAATTTTTTACCAAATGTAAATTAAGCAAAGATTTTAGATGATTCACTAGTCCAGTATTTAAGAAATGTGTTGCATCAAAAAATGTCGAAATAATTTAATTTATTAAAAAATTAGACCTTTTGAAAAAACCCGATTTTTTACTAAATTTTCTTCATTTATTAAAAATTTTATAAAAACTTCTCCAGGAATAAATTTTTAAGTGCAATTCTCTATGATAATATAAAAAATAAATCTAAAAATGTAATTGCTTAATACTTAAAGTTGCTTTCATAAGCTTGAAATGCATTTTTCTCAGAACGGTATTTATATAAAATGTTGAAACTTGAAATGTGATTTCTTAAAAAGTTCTTAAAATATTTTGTTGAAAATTATTATTAATGCTTTTGACAGTATTTACTAGTGAATGACCTAAAGTTTTAAATTTGGATAATTTTTAATGAAGTTACACTCATAGTTAGATATAAATGTAACGAAAATTCGTTAAAATTTCAATGTGTATGATTTTGAAGGACCAAAATTTTTACCAAATGTAAATTAAGCAAAGATTTTAGATGATTCACTAGTCCAGTGTATAAGAAATGTGTTGCATCAAAAAATATCGAAATAATTTAATTTATTAAAAAATTATCCCTTTTGAAAAAAACCCAATTTTTTTACTAAATTTTCTTCATTTATTAGAAATTTTATAAAAACTTCTCCAGGAATAAATTTTTTATGCGCAGTTCTCTATGATAATATAAAAAATAAATATAAAATTGTAAAAAATATGAACTAGTTTCTACGTTTAAAGAAAAAAATTCTCCAAACGTAGACTGATACCTTACGTTGAAATCCAGACACCTTAACTACTAACTTTTACAAGGTTACCGCCTGATTGACAAACAGTATAAGAGTTGGTAAACACAAAAATAAACCTTCCGTCTTTCGGGTATATTATGTCATTTTTTTTTCAATCCATAGTATTACCTTCTGAAATTGATAATAAGAGTAACCTCCTGAAAAGAATATTCTAAATGAATTCTTTAGTGAATTGAAATTCGGAGATAAAATACGGATAAAATCGGAGGAAAATATTTGTGTATTTCACTTCGAAAGTAAGGAAAAGTAAAGATCACAAAAGATTTCAGATAACGTAATTCATTTTCAACAAGGTTTTAAAGATAATTTGTTTAAGTAAACGTAAACAATATGTTATATGGAATAAAAAATAGCTATAGATAATTCTATATCAAGGGTTGCGCTTTTGTGTAGGTAAATGTTTAACAATTAGATTGAAGAAAACTTAAAATTCTTAATACTATTCGAACAATTTAATGGACAGATTTGTGCAGGTCTGATAATAAACATTAGATGTCATATTTATCCCTATGTAATAATAGCCTAATTATTTGTCCGTCTGTTCTCGAATTTGTGAAACGGTTGGACCTGGAATGGATAGGCATCCATATTGGATTATTGATGAGTTAGGGTTAGCAGCGCTCGAAATCCACCCCTTCTCCCCTTTCCTAGCATTTAATGCCATTATTTCAAGCCCTATTTCACCCCGTTAAAATCTGGGGAGTAAATTTTTCAATTTATCACACACTAAATAGGTAAAATTAATATTTTTTTCTAGCATTATGACGCCATTCTTTTACCCAACTCATTCAATCATTTCTTATTTTAAATTATTTAAATATCGTCTGCATTGTTTTCATACGTTTTATCACTGAACTTAGGTATTACGTAAAAGGTTTTCTTTTATATTTGGCTTAAATAATAGATTAGGTATACGTCTGACAGTTTAAAATTTAATCACCGATTATCACCGGTAACAGTAACAAATTATATCGACCTCCAGGGTGTAGTAGAAATGATAGTTTCATTAATTTACTTCCTTTAATTACTGTGGAAAAAAATTAGGAAGCACTTAACGATAATTTCGACGTAGCAAAGATACCTTTGAATTATCTTTCTAAATGAACTGAACCTGATTCTAAACTGCATTCACAGTAATCGGGAGTCTTCATAGAGGACTATGAAGATGAACAAATTATTGAGGGTGTACGAGATATTTCTCAGCCAAAAAACAAGCCGTTTTTTATCTGCCTTATAGAGTACTTTAGAATTTTGCAGAATTAAAGATTTTATTGATCCCGTCATATGACATATATATATATATATATATATATATATATATATATATATATATATATATATATATATATATATATATATATATATACATATATATATATATATATATATATATATATATATATATATATATATATACATATATACATATATATATATATATACATATATACATATATATATATATATATATATATATATATATATATATATATATATATATATATGTAATGTGCAATTTAAGATTGCCAGGACTGGTTTGGAGTGCTGCGGTTTAATTTTTTGCAAAGTTCGGGAGTCCGGAACCTACAGTTTAAAGCCAATTCCCAATGGCTACGAACATCCATGTTTCACAGGGATTTGAACCCGCGAATTCCGGTACCGAATGCCAGCACCCTAACCAATTGGCCATCGTGCCTTAAAAGATTAATATATGTTATATGTATAATGCGTGAACCACTACAAAGTTAGAAATTTTTTCATGCTGGATACAATGCAGTAGTGAGGTAATCCACAAAAGGACATAGTAAAATTTGGAAAAAAAATTCTGAGTTTTTTGTACATCGTTGTAGTTTAGAAACGACTTCCGCCGCTTAACGCATTTGTAAGTAAATTGTTATATTGTTATATAAACAAAGATTCTTTCTCTGCGACTGCCCACGTTTGCGTAGTATTGTATTTTTTGCATTTATAAAATGTTTTATTAGATCGTCATCATTGATTCTCAACTTTTTTAAGCGGCATCCCCCCCCTCCTACGGAGCCGAAATGTAATCAATGCCCTCCTTTGTAAAAATACAGTAATTTGTAGTATTGGAAAGGAAAAATACTTAGTAAAAGACAAAATGTTTAAGTAAATTTCTTCAATAGAATTATATATATATATATATATATATATATATATATATATATATATATATATATATATATATATATATATATATATATATATATATATATATATATATATATATATATATATATATGTATATATATGTATATGTATATATATATGTATATGTATATATATATGTATATGTATATATATATATGTATATGTATATATATATATATATATATATATATTTATATATATATATATATATATATATATGTATATGTATATATATATATATTATATATATATATATATATATATATATATATATATATATATATATATATATATATATATATATATATATATTCCTCAAAAAGAAGCACTCATATATATACATATATATGTATATATATGAGTGCTTCTTTTTGTGGAATATATATATATATATATATATATATATATATATATGAGTGCTTCTTTTTGTGGAATATATATATATATATATATATATATATATATATATATATATATACATATATATATATATATATATATATTTATATATATATATATATATATATACATATATATATATATATACATATATATATATATATATATATATATATATATATATATATATATATATATATATATATATATATATATATATATATATATATATATATATATATACATTAATTATTAGGAATTGTAATGAAAATTATACTTTTGAGGAAAATGCCATTGGAGATAAACAATTCGTCAGTAATACATATCATAAACTCTAAAACTTAGTCTTTAATTTTTGCTCGAAAATAGTTTTTAATATGATGAAAAAGAATTTAGAAGTCTTTATATGTTGACTAATTTAGATGTCGTTATATTTCGACTAATTTACTGGTTGTTATATGTCGACTAATATAGATGTCATAATATATAGGCTATTTAAGATGTCGTTATATGTCAATTATTTAAGACGTCGTTATATGTCGACTAATTTTCATGTCATTATATGTTGACAAATTTAGAAATAGTTCTATTGATGTCGTTATATGTTTGTCGAGCTTCGCAACTGGAAAAAACAAATTAATTTAACTTAAAAAGTTATAAATATCAGTACATAGACATTATTTTATTCTACAAAATAAGAATATAGTAATCGTGTATTATTAAAATTAGTAGACATTTCTAGATTAAATAATTCAAAACTTCCAGATTATGATGAAATTTATAGTGTTTAGAAAAAGCCTGTAAAGTTATGCCACCCATACGTAAAAAATAAAATGTGGTCTAACACTCGAGTTTTTAACTGTAGTTTTAATTGTCTTATTTTCAAGATACGTTGAAATTTAATTCGGATATAATGAAATTCTTCTGTTATCAACTGAATATTTTTTAATATTCTTTTATTTTGAACTTCTTCGCTGTTTTGAAAAAAGTATTTCGTTGATTTACTTCATGTTTTTTACATGTTTTCGTTGTTTTGTTCATTTTTTAAACATGAAATAAATGTGCATTATTCCACGCACATAGTGGAATAATAAGTGTTGCAATTTTTATTTTTATTGCACAAAGAATTCTTTAAAATTTTCTGGGAATAGAATCAGGATTATAATTATTTTTGCATTAAAGCAGTTAGTAATATTTAAAGTTAAAATTAGCTATATAACCTTTTGACTTTTTTTGGTCAGTTTAAATTTTTGTTTCAGTTGATTACGTAATTAATCGATAAATAACTTTTAAAACTATCTAAAATTTAATCTAAAACTTAATGGAATTTTGTCAATTTAATTCATAAAATATATTTAATAGGAACAGATGGCTTTACAATGCTTTTAAGGAAATTATTAACTAATTTGCATCAATACTTAAATTAGTTAATAATTTTTTTAAGTTTTGTGAAACATTTTATAAATATGCAATAAAAATAACTGATTAATTAAAAATAAACTTAAATAAATATTATAATTAATGTAAATTGCTTATATATAAAAACAAATAAAAATCTTACATTTAACTATCAGAGAGTATTTTTTAAAAATAATCTTTTTGAAATAATTTATAGATTTTTAGAATGTTTCTTCCGAGCTCATTTTTTTTATTTTCGTGTTATTTTTACTTATTTTTAATTGTTTTGAATACAAATTCGATAGTTGATTTTAGAATATTTTACGTCTGTACGTAGATTTTTCTTAAAAAATTCAGACTTTTTAAACTTAAATTGAGTTTTTATAGTTTAAATAAATCAAAATTAATTAAAAATTAAAATAATAATTAAATTAAAATACTTATAATTAAAAACAGAAAACAAAACATACGTAAAAATATTTTAACTATTCGATAATATTTTTTAAAAATCATATTTTTCAAATACTTTATAGATTTTTATAATGTTTAATCTGAACTAATAATGTTGATTCTGAACTAATTTTAAAATTTTTCTTGTATTTTCGTGTTATTTTTATTTATTTTTAATAGTTGTGAATATAACTCTATAGTTGATTCATAAACTTTTTTACGCCTGTACTTAAAATTTTCTTGAAGAATTCAGTTTTTTAAAACTTAAGATGAGTTTTTATAATTTAAATAAAATCAAAATTAAAATAATAATTAAACCAAAATGCTTATATTTAAAAATAAATAAAAATCATACATAAAATATTTTAACTATCAGATAATATGTTTAAAAAATCATCTTTTTGAAATACTTAATAGATTTTTAGAATGTTCCTTCCAAACTAATTTTAAATTTTTTCTTTTATTTTAGTGTTATTTTTATTTATTTTTAATAGTTGTGAATATAAACTCGATAGTTGATTTATAAACTTTTTTACGTATGTACTATTCAGGCTTTTAAAACTTAAGATGAGTTTTTTTAATTTAAGTAAAATCAATATTATAATAATAATTAAACTTAAATGCTTATATTAAAAATAAATAAAAATCATACATAAAATATTCTTATAATATTTTTAAAAAACCATCTTTTTGAAATACTTTATAGATTTTTAGAATGTTCCTTCGAACTAATTTTAAATTTTTCTTTTATTTTTATGTCATTTTTACTCATTTTTTAAGTTTTGAATATAAACTCGATACTTAATTTAAAGAAGATTTTTCAATCTGTACTTAGAGTTTTCTTAAAAAATTCTGACTTTTTGAACTCGAATTTTTATAATTTAACCTGAAATAAAAATTAAATCAAAATTAAAATAACAATTAAATTAAAATATTTATAATTAAAAAAATAAAAATCGTACATACAATATTTTAATTATCAGGTAATATTCTTAAAAAATCATCTTTTTGAAATACTTTATAGATTTTTAGAATGTTCCTTCCGAACTAATTTTAAATTTTTCTTTTCTGTTCGTGTTATTTTCACTTATTTTTAATAGTTTGAATATAAACTTGATAGTTTATTTATAGAATTTTTTAAGTCTGTACTTAGAATTTTCTTAAAAAATTCTGACTTTTTATGCCTGAGTTTTTATAATTTAAATAAAATAAAAATTAAATAAAAATTAAATAATAATTAAATTAAAATATTTATTATAAAAACAAATAAAAATCATACATAAAAACATTTTAAATATCAGATAATATTTTTAAAAAATCCTCTTTTTTAATACTTTATAGATTTTTTATAATTTAAATAAATTCAAAATTAAATAAAAAAATAATAACTAAATTAAAATACTTATAATTAAAAACAAATAAAAATCATACATAAAAATATTTTAACTATCAGATAATATTTTATAAAAACCATCTTTTTGAAATAAATACTTTATAGATTTTTTGAATATTCCTCCCGAACTAATTTTAAATTTTTCTTTTATTTTCTTGTTATTCTTACATATTTTTAATAGTTTTGAATATAAACTAGATAGTTTATTGATAGAATATTTTTAAGTCTCTACTTAGAATTTTCTTACAAAACTATGAACATATAAGAGTTATGTATGTATATGTATGTACTTTGTATGTAAGTATGGATGTATTAGATTTATGTATGTATGTACTTTGTACAAAACTATGGACATATAAGATTTATGTATGTATATGTATGCACTTTGTATGTAACTATGGATGTATTAGATTTATGTATGTACTTTGCAACTATGTATGCATAAGGTTTATGCATGTAGGTGTGTATGTTCTTTAAATGAATCTGTGGATGTATACAATTTATGTATGTATGTACTTTGTATAAATCTATAAAATTTATATATATGTATAATAATATATATAAATATATATAAATTTATATATATTTATATAAATTATTATTTATAAGATTTATATACATATGAATGTATGTGCTTTGTACAAAACTATGGACATGTAGTATGTATATGTATGTACTTTGTACATTTAATGGATTTTTAATGAGATTGAAAATTACTGTATTTAAAATTAAGACTTCCCTCCTCCCTAAAAATATATAGCTACATTATTGATTATTTAGATTATGTTAAATAAATATCTGGATTTTTCCGATAACCTAAAATGCTTCGATATAAAAGAATTTAAGATTACGAAACAAATATATTTCCAAAAATTTAATTACCTTTGCAGAATATATATTTCCAAACCACTTCTTTAATTTTTCTTTTTCATCAAATTTGTCCCAAAATGTATGGCTATTTAACGTTATTCTTAAAAAGCACAAACTCTTTAAAAATAGGATTCAAATCTTCAATCAATGTTGATCGTCAAATGTCCCAAATATCTTTCCATGCACTTTTCAATACCAAGTTATTAACGATACACAATTGTAAGTCTTAAATAAATATCTAACGATATTCACAAAAAACTCACAAACTATCCAAAAATAGAATATGAATTGTCAATCAATGTTAATCGTAACAATGTTTCAAAGGTTTCTTTTTTTCACTTACTTTTCAATATCATGACGCTAGTTACACACAGCTGTATGTACTATATTGATTTTTAACAGTATTCACAAAAATCACACAAACTACTCAAAAATATGATTCAAATCGTCAATCAATGCTAATCCTGAAAATGTTTCAAAGATTTATTTATGCACTTCTCAATACCAAGACACTAACTACATACAACTGAAAATCTTAAATGAATATTTAACAATATTCTCAAAAATCATAGAAACTATTTAAATATGTTGTTCAAATCGTCAATCAGTGTTGATCGTAACAATATTTCAAAGATTTTTTTCGTGCACTTCTCAATATTAAAACACTAAATACAACTGGAAACCTTAAATGAATATTTAACAATATTCCCAAAAATCACACAAACTATTCAAAAATAAGACTCAAATCGTCAATCAGTGTTGATCGTAACAATATTTCAAAGTCATTTCATGCACTTCTCTGTATTAAAACACTAACTACACATAACTGGAAGTCTTAAATGAATATTTAACAATATTCTGAAAAATCACACAAACTGTTCAAAAATAAGACTCAAATCGTCAATCTGTGTTGATCGCAACAACGCTTCATGCACTTTTCAAGACTTAAACACAGGAGATAAAGTGTCCCACATCCGTTTACTGTGAGGAAAAGAGTGAGATAAGATTATAATAGAGTGAATGCTGATGTAAAACTAAAACGCAGCTCTGTGTTTATCCTATTTTTTCTTTTTTTAAAAAAATGTCTTGTACAGATAAGGTTCTATGCTCAAAATCACAAATTGTATCTAGATCTTCAAGGCGGATTGGATATTGCCAAATAAAATTATCTTCATCGGACCTAGAGCTGTGTTAAGATTTGGCTATTATTATGGAGTGACTGCCCTTGACTTAAAATGCTTCTGAAGGATAACTTTTCAGGCTCGATTGAGAAAGATCTCTCCAATTTTTCATATAATCAAAGTGTCATCATGGCAATAAGTAATTGGGCATTTTCACAGCCAAATTTTTTCAGAAGAAATGACGCATAAATGATGTTTAAGGTTGATTTACGCACGTTTGCCTGGAAAGTTATTCAATTATAAGAAATTTATTTTAATACTCAATATTTTCATCTCATTAAATTTATAAAATATACATAAGAATATTGATCAAAGTGTGTTTAGAGGTGGTTTTTCATATAATAAACGTTTCATCGCGACAGTCAGTAAATAATTAACTAATTTTTCAAAAGCAAAATTTTTGCCGGAGAAAATTACTCATAAATGACGCTTATTTACGTTTTGCGTGTGTTGACCTAGAAAGTACATTATGCATTCAAATGTCAGAAATTTGTTTGAATATTTCATAGTTCTATCTCATTCAATTGCAAATTGTAACTAAGAATATTGATTAAAGAAGTTGTTTAGAGCTGGTTTTTCACATATTCAACGCACCATCATGAGGTTTGGTTTGGTTTGGAGCGCTACGGTCTACTGTTTTGCACACGAGGGCTAATGAGACCGGGACCTACTGCTTAAAGCCGATTCCGAACGGCTACGAACAACCATGCCATAGTGGGATTCGAACCCACGAAC
>CM063497.1:38286068-38323568 GCA_032207245.1 Pardosa pseudoannulata
GCAGAACTAAGGTGAGTGGAGAGTCTCAATGATTTTAAGAGGCCTCATACATCCTAATGGAAATCTGAGCATGAACTCATCAGTAGAAATCAGTTTAATAATAAATGTATAATGTAATAATTATAAATGTCTGAAGGCAGAACTAAGATTACTCAGGAGTCGTATGAATTTTAAGGAGCCTCATGCTTAAAGGAAATCTGTGCGTGGGACATATTTGAATTTCAAGGAGCTCATCAATAGCAATTGGTTAAGAAATTATATAGAGGTCTGGGAGCAGAACTAAGGTGATTGAAGAGTGTCAATGATTTTAAAAGACCTCATACATCCTTATGTAAATCTTAGCATGACTCATATTTAGATTTTAAGGAACTCATCAGTAGAAATCAGTTTAATTATATATGTATAAAGTAATAATTGTAAATGTCTGAATGCAAAACTAAAATGATTAAGGAGACGTATGGATTTTTAAGAAGTCTCATGCTTAATTGAAATCTGTGTATGGGGCATATTTGAATTTTAAGGAGCTCATGAGTAGAAATTGTCTAAAAAATCATTGTAGAGATCTAGAAGCAGAACTAATGTGATTGAGTAGTCTCAATAATTTTAAACAATCTCATACCTCCTTATGGAAATATGAACCATGCTCATATTTGGATTTTAAGGAAGTCATCAGCAGAAATCAGTTTAAGAAATAATTATAGATGTCTGGAAGCAGAACTAAGAGGATTAAGGAGTAGTATGAATTTTAAGGTGTATCATGCTTAAAAAATTTGTGCATGGGGCATACTTTTATTTCAAGGAGCTCATCAGTAGAAATCGGCTAAGAAATCATTGTAGTGGTCTGGAAGCAGAACTGAAGTCATCGAGAAGTCTCGACTATTTTAAAAGGTCTCATACATCCTAATGAAAATCTGAGCATCGCTCATATTTGGAATTTAAGGAACTCATCAGTAAAAATCCGTTTAAGAAATATAAATAATTGTTTGAAAGAAAAACTAAGAGGATTTAGGAGTCGTATAAATTTTAAGGGGTCTTATGCTTAAAGAAAATTTGTGCATAGGGCATATTTGGATTTCAGGGAGCTCATCAGTAGAAATCGGCTAAGAAATCATTGTAGAGGTCTGGAAGCATAGCTAAGGGGATTGAGGAGTCTCAATGATTTTAAGAGGTCTCATACCTCCTAATGGAAATATGAACCATGCTTATATTTGGATTTTAAGGAAGTCATTAGTAGAAATCAGTTTAAGAAATAATTATAGATGTCTAGAATCAGAACTAAGATGAATAAGGAGTCGTATGGATTTTAAAGGGGTATCATGCTTAAAAAATATATGCATGGGGCATATTTAAATTTCAAGAAATGCATCAGTAGAAATTGGTTACAAAATAATTGCAGAGGTCTGGAAGCAGAACTAAGGTGATTCAGGAGTCTCAATGATTTTAAGAGGTCTCATACATCCTAATGGAAATCTGAGCATGGACTCATCAGTAGAAATCAGTTTAATTATAAATGTATAATGTAGTAATTATAAATTTCTGAAGGCAGAACTAAGAGGACTCAGGAGTCATATGGATTTTAAGGAGCCTCATGTTTAAAGGAAATATGTGCATGGGACATATTTGAATTTCAAGGAGCTCATCAATAGCAATTGGTTAAGAAATTATTGTAGAGGTCTGGAAGCAGAACTAAGGTAATAGAGGAGTCTTAATGTTTTAAGAGGACTCATACATCCTAATGCAAATCTGAGCATGGACTCATCAGTAGAAATAAGTTTAGTTATAAATGTATAATATAGTAATTATAAATGTCTGAAGGCAGAACTAAGAGGACTCAGGAGTCGTATGGATTTTAAGGAGCCTCCTGCTTAAAGGAAATCTGTGCATGGGACATATTTGAATTTCAAGGAGCTCATCAATAGCAATTGGTTAAGAAATTATTATAGGGGGTCTGGACCAGTTTAGTTACCAGCTCTATATCACTACCAACATAGTCAGAACAATGTATTATTATATTTACACATATATCTCATTTTTGAAAGTTAAAAAATATTTCTGTTAGAAAGTTTAAATAAAAGACACTTTGTTGTTATCAAAAATGATATCAAGACGCATGATTACTAAAAATATAATTAGATTTGAGACAAACTTATTGTTTTAAAACATAATACAGTATCTCGGAATAATTTAGAACCTAAATTTAAATATATTTAAGATACTTATATATTTTTAAAAAAATATTTGAAAAAGTTAATGATTTTCTATAAAATTAAAAAATTAAAAACAAATTTGGGAAATATACTAGAAAAATCAAGTTTAATAGAATGAAAATTATACTGTATACAACCTACAAAAAATTTAAAATATTTGAAAACAATTAATAATTTTTTCCTCAAAAATGAAATTTTTATGATTGAAAAAAATATTTTTGAAAATATATTAGAAAATTTAAGTTCAATAGAATGAAAATTATACTGTATACAACCTGAAAGAGAATTAAAATATTTAAAAGAAAATTAATAGTTTTTCCTCAAAAATTAAAATTTATCATTGAAAAAATATTTTTGGAAATATATTAAAAAATTTCAGTTCAATAGAATGAAAATTATATTGTATACATCCTACATAAGATTTAAAATATTTGAAAGAAAATGAATATTTTTTACCCAAAAATTAAAATTTTATGATTGCAAAAAATGTTTTTGAAAATATATTAGAAAATTTAAGTTCAATAGAATGAAAATTATACTGTATACAACCTGAAAAAGAATTAAAATATTTAAAAGAAAATGAATGTTTTTTCCTTAAAAATTAAAATTTTATCATTGAAATAAAAATATTTTGGGAAATATACTAGAAAATTTAAGTTTAATAGAATGAAAATTATACTGTATACAACCTGAAAAAGAATTAAAATATTTGAAAGAAAATGAATGTTTTTTCCTCAAATATTAAAATTTTATTATTAAAAAATATTTTTGGAAATATACTAGAAAATTTCAGTTCAATAGAATGAAAATTATATTGTATACAACTGCAAAAGATTTAAAATATTTGGAAGAAAATGAATATTTTTCCCCCAAAATTAAAATTTTATGATTGAAAAATTTTTTTGAAAAAGATATTAGAAAATTTAAGTTCAATAGAATGAAAATTATACTGTATACAACCTGAAAAAGAATTAAAATATTTAAAAGAAAATGAATGTTTTTTCCTCAAAAATTAAAATTTTATCATTGAAATAAAAATATTTTGGGAAATATACTAGAAAATTGAAGTTTAATAGAATGAAAATTATACTGTATATAACCTGAAAAAGAATTAAAATATTTGACAGAAAATGAATGTTTTTTCCTGAAATATTAAAATTTTATAATTAAAAAATATTTTTGGAAATATACTAGAAAATTTCAGTTCAATAGAATGAAAATTAGATTGTATACAACTGCAAAAGATTTAAAATATTTGGAAGAAAATGAATATTTTTCCCCAAAAATTAAAATTTTATGATTGAAAAATTTTTTTTGAAAATATATTAGAAAATTTAAGTTCAATAGAATGAAAATTATACTGTATACAACCAGAAAAAAATTAAAATATTTGAAAAAAAAATTAATATTTTTTCCTCAAAAATTAAAATTTTATTGAAAAAATATTTTTGGAAATATACTAGAAAATTTAAGTTTAATAGAATTAAAATTATACTGTATACAACCTGCAAAACATTTAAAATAATTGCAAGAAAATGAATGTTTTTCCTCAAAAATTAAACTTTTAGGATTGAAAAAAAATATTTTGGGAAATAAACTAAAAAATTTAAGTTTAATAGAAAGAAAATTATCCTCTATACAACCTGCAAAATATTTGAAAGAAAATGAATTTTTTTTTCTCAAATATTAAAATTTTATTATTAAAAAATATTTTTGGAAATATACGAGAAAATTTCAGTTCAATAGATTGAAAATTATATTATATACATCCTACAAAATATTTAAAATATTTGAAAGAAAATGATTATTTTCTCAAGTATTAAAATTTCATCATTGAAAAAAATATTTTGGGAAATATACAAGAAACTATACGGACTATAAGTACAAATGACGGTATATAAAATATACATATTGGAAATATATACTTTACTTATATAAGTTTGGTAAAAATATGAAATTTCAAAGAGAAGTTCAGCATTCTTCTACAATATTTGACTTATTTCAGTAAATTTTCAAAATATTACAAAAATCGTAGTTCATTACACAGGTACCTTAGTAATGTATGATATCAAGGAAATTCAATCATGTTGAGTTAATCTCAATGTAGATTGTCTAACGTTAGTAAACAAATTTGATAAATATTGTCATGAAATTGCGTATTGAAGAAAACTTAAATATTTCCTGAATAGATTATGTATTTTCAAAACTGAAAGCTACAATGAGTCAAAAATATGATGTGTTTAGAAAATGCAATGTGCTTTTTAGAAAAAACATTCTTAAAGTAAGAAGTTTCCTTGTGAAATAAATAAATTACAAAGCCCAGTACGATTGAATTTTAAATATACATATGTGTATATTTTCATATACGAGAGTTTTAAAAATGATTGTAAAAATTACTTACGGAGCATTTAAGATCAGATACTAAATACAAACCATTACAGCTTCTAAAATGAAAGTTAAGGATAATATACGTACGTTTTTGAGATCTTTAGAACAACCCTTTATCAAATAATCATCTAAATGTTATCAGGGACTGCGCAGAATACTTTATCATATCGATATTACAATGTGATACATTGTATTATAATCAAGGTTATAAACAGTAAAAAATATAAACGTCTTAAATTTTGTTTACTAATGACGTTATTTTTAAACTAGTTTCTTCGTACCCAGAGTTCTGTCTGAGTTTAATTGAGGATGTAATTAGGTAGTTTGAAAACCATTTTATGGGCCGTTTTAATTTGAAAGAATTTATGACGTATAAAAATGTTACCTTTAACAACATCCGGCGATTTATTCTCGCTATCAGTTAATAGAAAAAATTCTCGCTTTTTGCGTGATGTCACATTGAATTCCTATGATGATTGTCTTAACAGATTGTATGCGGGACTCGTACTAGCACCTTTTCTTACGATTGATACTTGAGCGCGGG
This sequence comes from Pardosa pseudoannulata, assembly GCA_032207245.1. Lineage (NCBI taxonomy): Eukaryota > Metazoa > Arthropoda > Arachnida > Araneae > Lycosidae > Pardosa > Pardosa pseudoannulata. The sequence goes on from CM063497.1 coordinate 38,291,208, forward strand.
ACACGTACTAGTACGTTTTCTGACAATTGATACTTGAGCGCGGGTCACGTATTAGTACGGGTTAGTGTAACAACATGGTTTGTTTGTGGGTTGAAAAATAACGGTATATACAGGAAAACGAAGTCGAATGTTCTTGTCTACTACATAGATTCTGAAATGTAATAATGTTTATATATATATCATCATTCGAAACAATTAAAACTATATACTACCATTTCTATTTAAATTTTTATATTTACGATACTATTATAAATTTATACACTAAATAATATATTTTTTATTTACAAAATTCTTACGGTTGTTATATATATTTCTATTTATATATTTGTTTATATATTTCAATATAAAATACGAAAAGTTGGTTTAAAAATTAAATAATTTTCGATCTATTGAGATTTAACTGAATAACTAAATTTAAGTACAAAACGCCCGCTCCCGGTACAATTCCGCTGCGAAATGTACCCGCACACAATGTGTTAAAATAATTCTAAAGTACAATCCTAAAAATTATGAAATCTCATTAATATGTGATAGGATTTCCAGAAAAGTGTCAACGAAATTTTGACAATAATTAAATAGAACTTATTTGGACAAAACAAACTCTATTTCAGTAATTTTTGCAGCATTTTGTATTATAATCTACTTACTAGTAAGAAAATTTTCCTCACTTTGTTTTATACCTTATAAGGCAATTTGTCGCAACGTCACGAACTACTATAATGCCCTCATTCATTTTCATGTTTACAACAGCCAATAGACAAACAATAAACTGCCCTTCCGTTTGAAACTAAAGCCAGAATTGTCATAACTTGAGAATTTGCCTTACTGCGTGAAATCGCCTTATTGTAAAATCGTTTCAAAATACATCTGCTGTAATAATTTTGTCTTCAAATAAATTTCCGGTTGCTAAGTAACGAGTTACCTTATATATTTTTTCACATGGTAAATTCCTACAAATTATTTTGTGCTATATCGTCTATCGCCAACCGGAAATTTAATTCCGTTATGCAATCATATCAAATACTATCGCTAGAAGATTTTGCATGTAGCCAATGATCCTCGGGTGATATTAAAAATGATTGTAAAAAAATTAGTGAGTTTATGACAAACCGTATAGATTTATATAAAATAAAAAAACATGCACACTCTTTTATATACCAGATGCACATTTTTGACCTTTTGTCGTAGATGCATACGTCAAACGTATTATTAAAGATCATCCAAAATTTGGTAACTCTACAACAAACCATGTAGATTTGTATAAAACACGAACATACAAACAAATAGACACTTTCTTTCTATAACGGATGCATAGTGTTTGAAAGTACGTTTTCCGCGAAACAATTGATAGTAGACATATACTTCAAACGTATCAAGGAATTTTTATCCAAAATTTTGTTATTCTATGAAAAACTATGTAGATTTTTATAAAATACAAACGCAAAAAGAACCCAAAACTCTCTTTTATAAGACGTTGATTAAAAAATCTTATTTATAATTCATTCCGTAGTTTTAATTTTTTCAATTATAATGAACAAACCTAAAACATTCTTCATCTTTACATGATTCTGTAAAAATTTAATTGTAAAAATTTAACTCATTGAGTATGTTTTAAATTTACCCTGGCAAACATAAAACATCAATCCTCTTTAAGAATTCTCTAAACATTTAGTTATTATTCGTTCAGTAATTTTTCCAGTTATTCCGGACAAACAAAAAACATCACTCCTCTTTTCAAAATTCTTTAAGCGTTTGATTTCTTTTCTTTCAGTACGTTTTCCAGTTTCTCCTGACAAATACAAAAAATCGCTTCTTTTTATAAAATTCTGTTAAAATTGGTTAAGGTACATTCACTATTTATTTCACTTACCCCGGACAAAGAAAATTACACCACTCCTCTTTTCAGAATTCTGTAAGCATTTGATTACGATTCGTTCAGTAGGTTTTCCAGTTATTTCTGACAAATACAAAAGATCACTCCTCTTTATAAAATTCTGTTAAAATTGGTTAAATTTCATTCAGTATTTTTATCAGTTACCCCGGACAAACATAAAACACCACTCCTCTTTTCAGAATTCTGTAAGCATTTGATTACGTTTCGTTCAGTAGGTTTTCCAGTTATTATTGACAAATAAAAAAAAATCACTCCTCTTTATAAAATTATATTAAAATTGGTTAACATTCATTCAATCTGTTTTTCAGTTAAACCGGACAGACAAAATACACCAATTCTGAAAATATCAGAATTCTGTAAACATTTGATTACAATTCATTCATTAGGTTTTCCAGTTATTATTGACAAATACAAAAAATCCCTCCTCTTTATAAAATTCTCTTAAAATTGGTTAAATTTCATTCAGTATTTTTGTCAGTTGCCCCGGACAAACAAAAAATACCACTCCTCTTTTCAGAATTCTGTTAATATTTGATTACAATTCGTTCAGTAGGTTTTCCAGTTACTCCTGACAAATACAAAAAAAATCGATTCTCTTTATAAAATTCTGCTAAATTTGGTTAAGATTCATTCACTAATTTTTTCAGTTACCCCGGACAAACAAAATTTCACCACTTCTCTTTAAAGAATTCTGTATGCATTTGATTATGATTCGTTCAGTAGGTTTTCCAGTCATTCCTGACAAATACAAAAGATCACTCCCCTTTATAAAATTCTGTTAAAATTGGTTAACATTCATTCAATCTAGTTACCCCGGATAGACAACATACACCACTTCTCTTTTCAGAAATCTGTAAACATTTGATTGCAATTCATTCATTAGGTTTTTCAATTATTATTGACAAATACAAAAAAAATCTCTCCCCTTTATAAAATTCTGTTAAAATTAGTCAGTATTCATTCACTAATTTTTTCAGTTACCCGGGCAAACAAAATTACACCACTCCTCTTTTCAGAATTCTGTAAACGTTTGATTACTATTCGTTCAGTAGGTTTTCCAGTTATTATTGGCAAATACAAAAAATCACTCCTCTTTATAAAATTCTGTTAAAATTGGTTAAGATTCATTCACTAATTTTTTCAGTTACCCCGGACAAACAAAAAACACCACTTCTCTTTTCAAAATTCTGTAAACGTTTGATTACGATACGTTCATTAGGTTTTCCAGGTATTCCTGACAAATACAAAAAATCGCTTCTCTTTATAAAATTCTGTTAAAATTGCTTAAGATTCAATCTGTTTTTCTGTTACCCCAGACAAACAAAAAACAACACTCTTTCATTTAGAATTCTGTTAACGTTGGTTACAATTTATTCAGTAGTTTTTCCAGTTATCCCGGGTATACAAAAAAATTACTTCTCTTTATATAATTCTGCAAAAACTGGTTAAGATTAACTCATCCTGTTTTTGAGTTACACCGGACAAACAAAAAACACCACTCCTTTTTTCAGAAATCTGTAAGCACTTAATTACGATTCGTTCAGCTAGTTTTCCAGTTATTCCTGACAAATACAAAAAAAAAATAGCTTCTCTTTAGATAATTCTGCAAAAACTGGTTAAGATCAACTCAGTCTGTTTTTGAGTTACCCCAGGCAAACAAAAAACACTACTAATTTTTTAGAAATCTGTAAGAACTTAATTACGATTCGTTCAGTTAGTTTTCCAGTTATTCCTGACAAATACAAAATAATAGCTTCTCTTTATATAATTCTGCAAAAACTGGTTATGATTAACTCAGTCTGTTTTTCAGTTACACCGGGCAAACAAAAAACACCACTCATTTTTTCAGAATTCTCTAAACGTTTGTTACAATTCTTTCAGTAGTTTTTCCAGTTACCTCGGACATAAAAAATCACTCTTTTTTTATATAATTCTGTAATATCTGTTTAAGATTCATTCAGTCTGTTTTTCAGTTACCCCGGACAAACAAAAAACACCACTTCTCTTTTCAGAATTCTGTAAACATTTGATAACCATTCGTTCAGTAGGTTTTCCAGTTACTCCTGACAAATTAAAAAAAAATTGCTTCTCTTTATACAATTCTGTAAAAGTTTGGTTAAGATTCATTCAGTTATCCTGGTTAAATATGAAAGTTCACTCCTATTTACAGAATTCTGTAAAAATTTGATTTTTACTCATTCAGTTATTTTTTCAGTTACTCCAGACATTATACGATGTAAAACATGATAACATGACAATTCACTCCTCTTTATATAACTCTGTAACAGCTGTGGTAGCTAAGTCGGCAAAGGCAACGTTCTTGTACCTGAAAGGTTGCTGGTTAGGGCCCGCCCAAGATCCACCATGTTCGCTAAAGGTGACGTAAAATATGTTCGTAGTCACAATGCCCATCAAGTTCTCAAATGATACCTCTGGGGGTGACAGGCCAACCCTGGGGGTCTTCTACATGGTCCCTGCTTCTAAATTACGAAGACCCAGTGGTTGCAGTTTTACTCGCTGCCGTATCATACCTTAAGCTACACGTGATACCTGGGTGGTGCTAAAGGAGTAAAACGTTCGCAGTCTTGTTAAGGCGTTTGGGCAATATCGTTATCACCTGATGCGTTGGAAAAAAAGTATAATTCTGTAAAACATTGGTTAAGATTCAATCAGGGGAAATTTCAGTTATCCCGGATAAACATGAAATATTACTCCTGTTTACAGACTGCTGTAAAAGTTTAGTTACGAATCCTTCAGTAATTTTTAAGTTTCGCCGAACAAAAATAAAAAAAATCCTCTTAATAAAAAGTAATTGTAGCCAATTTTTTACAGAATTTTCAGTTATCCTGGTCAAATATAAAAAATCCCTTCTGTATACAAAATTCTGAAAACAAAATTGGTTTTTATTTATTCAGTAATGTTTTCAGTAACCCGAGACAAACATAAAAATTCACTCCTCTTTACAGAATGCTGTAAAAGTTTGGTTACGAATCCTTTAGTAATTTTTCAGTTTTGTCGGACAAACATAGAAAATTATTCTTCTTTACATAATTCTGTAAAAATTTCATTACGAATCCTTCAGTAGTTTTCCCAGTTACCCCGGACAAACGTAAAAAAATTATTCTTCTTTACATAAATCTGTAAAATTTGGGTTACGAATCCTTCAGTAGTTTTCCCAGTTACCTCGGATAAACGTAAAAAAATTATTCTTCTTTACATAAATCTGTAAAATTTGGGTTACGAATCCTTCAGTAGTTTTCCCAGTTACCTCGGATAAACGTAAGAAAATAACTCCTCTTTATATAATTCTGTAAAAATTGGGTTACGAATTCTTCAGTAGTTTTCCCAGTTACCCCAGACAAACGTAAGAAAATAATTCCTCTTTACACAATTCTGTAAAAATTTGGTTACTAATCCTTCAGTAGTTTTCCCTGTTACCCCGAACAAACGTAAAAAAATTCTTCTTTACATAACTCTGTAAAAATTTCATTACGAATCCTTCAGTAGTTTTCCCAGTTACCCCGAACAAACGTAAGAAAACAATTCCTCTTTACATAACTCTGTAAAAATTGGGTTACGAATTCTTCAGTAGTTTTCCCAGTTACCCCAGACAAACGTAAGAAAATAATTCCTCTTTATATAATTCTGTTAAATATTGGTCCAAACGGTGGCTGAATGGTAGAATCCTGCTTTTCGGTACAAGAGTTCGCGGATTGGAATCTTTCTATTTGTATGGATGCTTGTGTACTTTCATAATCAGCTTAAACCATTAGGTCCCCGTCTCATTACAACTACTCAACAAAATAGTAGACCGTAGTGGTACAAAACAAACTAAACCTGAAAAGCATTGGTTAGGATTCATTCCTTAGCGTTTTCAGTTATTCCGGATAAAGATAAAAAATCCCTCGTAATTACGGAATTTTCTAAACTTTTGGTTACGAATCAATCAGTAATTTTTCCAGTTACCCCGGACAGACATAAAGCATCACATCTCTCTACTTAACTCTGTAAACATTTGCTTACCATTCATGCAGTAGATTTTCTAATTATCCTGGACAAACATAAAATACATTCGTCTTTATATAATTGGGTAAAAATTTAGTTATTAATTACAGTAGACAAAAGTGAAACATTTTTCCTCTTTATATAATTCTGTAAAAACTTTGCTATAATTCATTCTGTAGGTTTTTAAATTATATCGGACAAACAGAAACTGATTTTATCTTCATATAAAGTAAGTATTGTTTAAATAATGATAATTTTACTTTACTTACAAGTGACGCATTATAATAAAATGTAGATAATATTTCCAACTAAATGATAAACTTACTTTACTTGATAGATATCTTATTAAAGGCTCTTTATAATGCAGTTTTTCCAGTAGGAAAAATCACTTCTAATTACAGCATTTTGAAAAATTTTGGTTACGATTCATTCAGTAGTTTTTTCCAGTTACCCCGTACAAACATAAAACATCACATCTATGTACTTAACTCTGTAAACATTTTCTTACGATTAAAGCAGTAGATTTTCCAATTACATTAGACAAAGCAAAAATGCCATTCGTATTTATATAATTGTGTAAAAACTTAATTATTAATTATAGTAGACAAAAGTAAAACAATTTTTCCTCTTTATATAATTCTTTAAAAATTTTGCTATAATTCTTTCAGTAGGTTTTTAAATTATACTAGACAAACATAAACTGATTTTCTTTTCATATAACGTATGGATTGCTTGAATAAGGATAATTTTACTTTTCTTGAAAGATATTAGTGACGTTTTGTAATGAAATAGAGTTAATTTTTCCAACTAAATGATAATCTTACTTTACTTGAGTGATATTGTATAAAAGAAACTTTATAATGCAATTTTTTCAACAAAATGATATTACTTGATATTTATGAATGATAATTCTACTTTACTTGAATAATATCATATCAGTGAAGCGTTATGGCGAAATAAAAAATTTTCTAACAAAATGTTAATTTTTCTTGAAGTTTACGAATGATAATTTTACTTTAACTGAATGATTCTTCAATTATGCTGGACAAACATGAAAAATAACTCCTAATCATAGAATTCTGTAAAATTTTAATTACGATTCATTCAGTAGTTTTACAAGTTACCCCGGACAAACATAAAGTATCTCTCCTCTCTACTTAATTCTGTAAACATTTGCTTACTATTCATGCAATAGATTTACAGTTACCTGAACAAACATGAAATATCATTCGTTTTTATATAGCAGTGTAAAAACTTAGTTATTAATTATAGTAGACAAAAGTAAAACATTTTTTTCTTTTTACATAATTCTATAAAATTTTGCTACTATTCACTCAGTAAGTTTTTTAAATATACCGGACAACAATGAACTTACTTTCTCGTCATATAAAGTATGGATTGTTTGAATAATTTTATTTACTTGAATATCATATTATTGCCGCATTATAGTTAAATGGAGATAATATTTCAAACTAAATGAAAATCTTACTTTGCTTGAGTAATATCGTTTTAAAGACACTTAATAATGCAATTTTTCCAACAGAATGATAACTTTACTTGAGTAATATCATATTAGTGACGCATTATAAAGAAATAGAAATTTTTTAACAAAATGAAAAATTTTCTTGAAATTTACGAATGATAATTTTACTTTAATTGAATAATTTTTCAGTTATTCCCGAGAAACATGAAAAATCACTCCTAACTACTGAATTTTGTAAAATCTTGGTTACTATTTTTTCAGTGGTTTTTCCAGTTACCCCGAACAAGTATAAAACATCATTTCTCTCTACTTAATTAATTCTGTAAACATTTGCTTACGATTTTTGCAGTAGATTTTCCAGTTACCTTGAACAAATATAAAATACCATTCGTCTTTAAATAATTGTATAAAACTTAGTTATTAATTATAATAGACAACAGTAAAATATTTTTTCCTCTTTATATAATTCTGCAAAAATTTTGCTGCAATTCATTCAGTAGGTTTTTAAAGTATACTTTACAAATATAAACTGATTTTCACTTCATATAAAGTAAGGATTGCTTGAATAATGAAAATTTTACTTTACTTGAATGTTATCATATTAGTGACACATTATAATGAAATGGAGATAATATTTTCAACTAAACGATAATCTTAATTTGCTTGAGTGATATCGTATAAAAGATGATTTATAATGCAATTTTTCCAACAGAATGATAATTTTACTTTATTTATAATATTGTAATATCGTATTAGTTATAACACAAAATAAAAATGTTTCTAACAGAATAATAATTTGTCTTGATATTTACGAATGATAATTTTACTTTAATCGAATAACTTTTTAGTTATGCCGGACAAACAGGAAAAATCAATCGTAATTATGGAATTCTGAAAATTTTTAGGTCGCAGTAATTTTTCCAGTTACCCTGGACAAACACAAAATATCATTCGTCTGTACATAATTCTAAAAACTTATTTATTATAGTAGGTAAAAGTAAAACATTTTTTTTCTCTTTATATAATTCTGTAAAATTTTTTGTACAATTCAATCAGTAAGGTTTTTAATTATACCGAACAAACATACACTGATTTTTACTTCATATATTGTATATATTGCATGAAAAATGATAATTTTACTTTATTTGATTGATATTGTATAAGTGACACATTATAATGAGAGGTAGTTAAATTTTCCAACCAAATGATAAATTTATTTGATATTTACAAATGATAATTTTATTTTATTTGCATAATTTTTTAGTTATTATGGACAAATATGAAATATTTCTCGTAATTATAAAATTCTGTAAAATTTTGGTTACGATTCATTCAGTACGTTTCCCATTTACTCCGAGCAAACATAAAGCATTACACCTGTTTATTTAAATCAGTAAACATTTGCTTACGGTTCATGCAGTAGATTTTCCAGTTACCTTGGACAAACATAAAATAACATTCATCTTTATATAATTTTGTAAAAACTTAGTTATTAATTATAGTAGACTAAAGTAAATTTTTTTTTCTCTTTATATAATTCTGTAAAAGTTTTGTTATAATTCATTCAGTAGATTTTTTAATTTCACCGTACATTAATAAACTTACTTCCTCTTTATATACAGTATGGATTGTTTGAATAATGAAAATTTTACTTTACTTGAATGATATCATATTAGTGACGAATTATAATGAAACAGAATTCTTTTTTCGAACTAAATGATAATATTACATTACTTTGAATGTTATCGTATTAATGACGATTTATAATGGAATATTTACAACAGAATGATAATTTTACTTTATTTGAATATATCGTATCAGTGAAGCATTATAACGAAATAAAATATTTTCAGACAGAATGATAATTTTTCTTGATATTTATTAATGATAATTTTAATGTACTTGAATGATATCGTATTAGTGACACGTTATAATGAGAAGGAGTTAGTTTTCCCAATTAAATGATAAATTTATTTGATATTAAAGAATGATAATTTTACTTTACTTGAATGATTTTTCATTTATTCCGGACAAATATAAAAAATCCCTCGTAATTATGAATTCTGTAAAATTTTAATTACGATTCATTCAGTTGTTTTTCCAGTTACCGTAAACAAACATAAAATATCATTCTTTATATAATTCTGTAAAATCTTAGTTATTAATTACAGTAGACAAAAGTAAAACATTTTTTTTCTTTACATAATTCTGTAAAATTTTGCTACATAATTCATTCAGCAGGACTTTTCATTATAACTACACCAATAAACTTACTTTCTCTTCATATAAAATATAAAGGATTGGTTGAATAATGATAATTTTACTTTACTTGCATGATATCGTATTACTGACACATTGTAATGAGAGGGAATTTTTCCAACTGAATGATAAATTTATTTGATATTTACGAATGATAATTTTTATTTAATTGAATGATTTTTCAGTTATTCCGGACAAATACGAAAAATCCCTCGCAATTATGGTATTTTGCAAAATTTTGGCTACGATTCATTCAGTAGTTTTTCCAGTTACCCCGAGCAAAAATAAAGTATCTCTCCTACTTAAATCAGTAAACATTTTGCTTACGATTAATGCAGTAGATTTTTCTGTTACCCTGGACAAACATAAAATGTCATTCGACTTTATATAATTGTGTAAAAACATAGTGATTAATTATAGTAAACAAAATGAAATATTGTTTTTTTTCATGTAATTCTCTAAAAATTTTACAATATTTCACTCAGTAGGTTTTTAAATTATACCGGACAAACATAAACCGACTTTCTCTTCATATAAAATATGGATTGTTTAAATAATGATAATTTTACTTGACTTGAATGATATCATATTAGTGACGTATTGTAATGAAATGGAGTTAATTTTTCTAACTAAATGATAATTTTACTTTACTTGAGCGATATTGTATTAAAGACGCTTTGTAATGGAATGTTTCCAACAGAATGATAATTTTACTTTATTCATAATATCGTAATATCGTATCAGTGACCCGTTTTAATGAATTAAAAGTTTTTCTAACAGAATGATAATTTGTCTTGATATTTACGAATGATAATTTTACTTTAAATGAATAATTTTTTAGTTATTCCGGACAAAGCTGAAAAATCCCTCGTAATTATGGAGTTCTGTAAAATTTTAGTTATGATTCCTTCAGGAGTTTTTTCAGTTACCTTGGACAAACATAAAATATCATTTGTGTTTAGGTATGTGTAAAAATTTAGTTATTAAATATAGTGGAGAAAAGTAAGTTTTTTTCTCTTTATATAATTATGTAAAAATTTTGCTACAATTCATTCAGCAGGTTTTTTAGTTATAACTACAGCAATAAACTTACTGTCTCTTCATATAAAGTATGGATTGTTTGAATAAAGAAAGCATACACTTACTTCTTCACTCTTCTTTTCAAGCACACTCTTCTTTTCAAGCTTCTTAGTTCACACAGAGTTAAATATATTCGTATTCCACATAAACGGATGATCCTATGGGATGCTTTTTCAATATGACTAGGATTTTATCATGTGTTCACTGAAGCCTTTTACAAATTATATTTAAAATCCCTGTGTTCTTTACTGCATCTTATATACTCGGAAACTGTATGATATAATGGCGATATAATTGTCAATACCTAAATATATGTAAATGTTTTCCTGTTTCAATGCACATAAAGAGTTTAACAAATAATTATGTATTCTGTTAAAATAGCCTTTCCATTGAAATGAAATTTTCCGAGATGTTACATGCGTTTTATTAATTCAGTATTCTACAGAACAATAGGTTTATCCGCCGTAATTATAGGTTGTTATCAATGCCTCATCACTTCCGTTTAGGGTAATTGCAACTCTTGTAGGCAACGTAATGTTTCTCGAAATCGGAATTTTTCTATTTAATAACCTTTTCTGACCTTTTATTTTTGTATAGAATTCTTTTAAAAGCATTTTCTTATCGACTAAAGACCTAAACTAAAAGGTGAATGAAATAGTCTTTTTAAACGACTGCTATGAAAAGACTTGCGTTGATTTGTACTAATAGAATGTACTAATAGTACATTCTAAGGATGCTCTAATAGAATGTGTTTGTGAAAGGATTTTTGGAGGGAATCGTGGTGGTAAAAAAACTTTTCCTAAAGATTACGCTTTTAAATATTTACCCATTTATTCCGCAACAACTTTAAATTAAAAGGGTAAAAAAATTGTTGTTTATTGTTGTAAAAGATTGTTATTGTTTGAAATCAAAGACATTAAATCATATTCGTTAAGAAGAAGAGAAGTTTTAAGCTTGTCAACTACACTACCCCTATATAATAATAGCCTAAGTTATCTATTCGTCTGTCCTAGAATTTAAGAAGCGGTTGGACCTGGAATGAATAGAGCTATCCATATAGGATTCTTGATGAGTTAGGGTTAGCAAATTTCGAAATCCACCTCTTCTCCCCTTTTTTAGCGTTTAACGCCATTATTTCAAGCCCTATTTTCCCCGGTTAAAGTTTGGTTTAGTTTGGTTTGGAGCTCTACGGTCTACTGTTTTGCACACGAGGGCTAATGAGACCGGGACCTACTGCTTAAAGCCGATTCGGAACGGCTGCAAACATCCATGCCATACTGGGATTCGAACCCACGAACTCCGGTACCGACGATCAGCGCCCTAACCAATCGGCCAGCGTTCGGCTTCCCCGGTTAAGAGCAGGCGATTAAATTTATCAATCTGTCACATAATAAATAGGTAAAATAATACTTTTTTCTAGCATTATGACTTCATTCCTTTAACCGTCTCATTTAATCATTTCTTATTTTATATTATTTAAATATCGTCTGCATTATTTTCATATATTTTATCACTGAACTTAGATATGACGTAACTAATTTACTTTTATATTTGGCTTCAATAGTAGATTAGGTACATATGTGGTAATTTTCGATTTAAGCATCTAATATTTTTGCTGCAATTAAAATTTTATTACCAGTATTAACAACAAATTCTTTTCATAAAAGTCTAGGAGTCTATTTCACGGACTAATAAATATCTAGCGTTTAAGTTCTATATTTTTGAAAATTAAGAAATTGGTTCGTTTCTTTTTATACATAACCACGGGATTTACAATCGATTTGCTACATTTTGGATATCATTCATATATACCGTCAAATAATCACCCTCAATATTAACCCTCTGACTGCTCATCCCGCGATTTCCACGGGCAATTCAAATGTAGCAAAATTTGCTCATCCCGCGATTTTCGCGGGCATGTGTTTTTCCTCCTTTATTAAGAAGCACATTCCGCATTTTCACCGTTTAACCAGTGGAATAAATTATACACAGTATTAGACATTTAATTAGGTAAATAGAATTATATGACTAGAATTATTATAGTTATATTAGATAACAGAATGATAGATAGTATGTTATAAATAGAAACTAACTATGTTAAAGATGAAATTTATTATTAAATAAAATTTTTATGTGTTAACATCTGAAATTAGCTTTTCTGAAAGCTTATTTTCTCATGATAAAAGTCAATATAAAAAAAATCTTTTCTAGAAAAGAATTAGTATTTTAATTCTCCAACATATATATATATATATATATATATATATATATATATATATATATATATATATATATATATATATATATATATATATATATATATATATATATGCATATATATATATACATATATATACATATATATATATACATATATATATATATATATATATATATATATATATGCATATATATATATATATATATATATATATATATATACATATACACATATATATATATATATACATATATATACATATATATACATATATATATATGCATATATATATATATACATATATATGTATATATATACACGTATATATATGTATATATACATATACATATATATATCTACATATATATATATATATATATATATATATATATATATATATATATATATATATATATATATATATATATATATATATATATATATATATATATATACATATATATATATGCATATATATACATATATATATACATATATATATATACATATATATATACATATACATATATATACATATACATATATATATATATGCATATATATATATACATATATACATATATATATACATATATATATATATATATATACATACATATATATATATGTGTATATATATATATATATATATATATATATATATATATACATACATATAGATATATATATATATATATATATATATATATACATATATATATATATATATATATATATATATATACATATATATATATATATATATATATATATATATATATATATATATATATATATATATATATATATATATATATATATATATATATATATATATATATATATATATATACTTAAACTATGAAAAAATACGCTATTTTTAAAGAGATCAAGGTTTACAAATTGAGCAGTCAGAGGGTTAAAACCTCTGCTGTCTATCCTATCGCGTAATATGACAAGGTAAAATAAAATCGGCAACTAACATGCGGTCAGTAAAGATAAACCAATTATTGAGCTTGTACCAGATAATTCTCGGCCAAAACACAACCCAATTTTTTACCTGCCTCATAGGGTATTTTACAATTCTGGAGAATAAAAAATTTGACTGGTCCCGTCATATGACGGGCTATATGCTAGTCATGTAATAGTAATCATCTACAATTTCTATTTTAATATGTTTGTTTTCGAGTTTTTTCTCATATGTGACGGAATGATTCAATTGTTCTTTACATCATTAACTGAACATGTCGAAAAGCAACTGACAATTCTTAAAACCAGATGAAATCAACGAAAATCATTATAACCGGGATAAAATCTACTAATGATACCATAAATGATCATAAGTATATTTCCAGAATATCTATTAATGATTTTAATATTTCTGACATCCTACTATATCAATGTCGAATAGTAACTTTATGCTTAACTTTAGAACAAAGCTGTTCCTAAAAGACAAAGCTTTTAAAACGTCATGGATTGCTTTCTCCGAAGTAATTTATCATGTCGCCTTTATAATCTCGTCCTAGTTCTATCTTATGACATTATGTTCTTGGTTAATTTGAAAAAAAGACACATGTAAAGAATGGTAGATAATTTTCCCGAACATTGACTTGAATGTTTCAATCAGAAATTACCGAAATCCAGTGACCTTCAGATTATAAGTGGTTCCATTTAGGCTTTTGTTACAAGAGGATAAAAAAAAACCTCAGACTGATATTGGGGACAAGAAACTTTAAATATGATGAAAATTACTGATATTTAGGTGCATGTAGGTTATTGTCTTCTAAATAGCATGAAGTAAATAAAGTTGTACGTGATCAATTTTTTATCCCAAATGTGATACAGCAATTGAAGATTTTGAAGGTTAATTAAAGAATGGACCGTATAAAAAACAGATTTCTCCAACCAAACAATTTTTCCTTTGTTAAGCTTTATATACGCTTTATGAAATTTTTACAGTTACCCCAGACAAACAGAAAGCAGCACATCTCTCTAATTAACTTCGTAAACATTTGCTTACGATTCATTCAGCAGATTTTCCAATTATACTGGACAAACAAAAAATATCATTCGTCTTTATATAATTGTGTAAAAATTTAGTTATAAATTATAGTCGACAAAAGTAAAACAATTTTTAACCTTTATATAATCCTGTAAAAATTTTGCTATAATTCATTCAGTAGGTTTTTAAATTATACCGGACAAACATAAACTGATTCTCTCTTCATATAAAGTATGGATTGTTTGAAAAATGACAATTTTACTTTCCTTGAAAGATATATCAGTGACGTATTGTAATGAAATTGAGTTAATTTTTCCAACTAAATGATAATCTTACTTTACTTGAGTGATATTGTATTAAAGAAACTTTATAATGCAATTTTTTCAACTGAATGATAATTTTACTTTATATTTACGAATGATAATTTTACTTTACTTGAATAATATCATATCAGTGAAGCGTTATGGCGAAATAAAAATTTTTCTAACAGAATGTTAATTTTTCTTGAAGTTTACGAATGATAATTTTACTTTAACTGAATGATTTTTCAGTTATTCTTTAAAAGCATGAAAAATTATTTTTTCTTTATATAAGTATTTTTTCTTATTTATATAATTCTGTAAAAACTTTGCTATAATTCATTCAATAGGTTTTTAAATTATACCGGACAAACATAAACTTATTTTCTCTTCATATATGGATTGTATGGATTGTTTGAATAATGATTATTTTACTTTGCTTGAATGATATCATATAAGTGACGAAATATAATTAAATGAAGTTAATATTTTCAACTAAATAATAATCTTACTTTACTTGAGTGATATCTTATTAAAGGCTCTTTATAATGCAGTATTTCTAACAGAATGATAATTTTCCTTGATATTTACGAATGATAATTGTACTTTAAGTGAATAATTTTTCAGTTATTCCGGTCAAACAGGAAGAGTCATTACTAATTACAGAATTTTGAAATATTTTGGTTACTATTTATTCAATAGTTTTTCCAGTTACCCCGAAGAAACATAAAACATCATTTCTCTCTACTTAATTCTGTAAACATTTGCTTACGATTCCTGCAGTAGAATTTCCAGTTACCCTGAACAAACATAAAATACCATTCGTCTTTATATAATTGAATAAAACTTAGTTATTAGTTATAGTAGACAAAAGTAAGGCATTTTTTCCTCTTTAAATAATTCTGTAAAAAATTTTTCTATTATTCATTCAGTAGGTTTTAGTAGGTTAAGTCAAATCTAAACTGATTTTCACTTCATATAAAGTAAGGAATGCTTGAATAAAGATAATTTTACTTGAGCGATATCATATTACTGAAGCATTATAATGAAATGGAGATAATATCTTCAACTAAATCTTGTTTGTTTTGAGTGATATAGTATCAAAGATGATTAATAATGCAGTTTTTCCAGCTAAATGATAATTTTACTTTACTTTTAATATGGTAATATGGTTTCAGTGACCGGTTATAACCAAATAAAATTTTTTCTAACAGAATGATAATTTTTCTTGATATTTACGAATGATAATTTTACTTTATTTGAATGATTTTTCAGTTATTCGGTCACACAGAAAAATCACTCCCAATTACAGAATTTTGAAAAATTCTGGTTACTATATATTCAGTAGTTTTTCCAGTTATCCCGAAAAAACATAAAACATCCTTTCTCTCTACTTATTCTGTAAGCATTTGCTTACGATTCATGCAATAGTTTATCCAATTATGCTGGACAAACAAAATATTATTCATTTTTATATAATTGTGTAAAAACTTAGTTATTAATCCTAGAAAACAAAAGTAAACCATTTTTTTCCTATTTATAAAATTCTGTAAAAATTGTGCTATAATTCAATCAGTAGATTTTTTAAATTATACTGGAAAATTATAAACGTTATTTTCATATACAATATGGGTTGTCATTATTGAATAATGATAATTTTACTTATTACTTATTTACTTTTAGTTGAATAATGCTAATTTTACTTTACTTGAATCATATCAATGATGAATTATAATGAATTGGTGATAGTATTTTTAAATTATAATATTAATTTACTTGAGTGATATTGTATTAAAGACTCTTTATAATGGAAGTTTTCAAACAGAATGATAATTTTACAAGCCACGAAAGGTATGATCAAAATTATGTATTTATTTCATAGTAGATTTTCAAACTTTTAAGTGGTCTAGGAAACAGAATTATAGCTATTTTTATAAATGTGCATGTAGGTTTCAATGTTTTGCTTAAATGAAGAAGCATACAAAATCAAACTTTCGATAAAAATATAAAAGTTAAATCATCAAGATGCTACTGAGGAGCAGAAATTTTATATTAATATATATATATATATATATATATATATATATATATATATATATATATATATATATATATATATATATATATGTGTGTGTGTGTGTGTGTGTGTGTGTGTGTGTGTGTGTGTGTGTGTGTGTGTGTGTGGTGTGGTGGTGTGTGTGTGTGTGTGTGTGTGTGTGGTGTGTGTGTGTGTGGTGTGTGTGTGTGGTGTGTGTGTGTGTGGTGTGTGGGTGTGGGTGTGGGTGTGTGTGGTGTGGTGTGTGTGTGTGGTGTGTGTGTGTGGTGTGTGTGTGTAATATATCAAAATTATTTGAATATCTCCCATTCTAATTCCTTAAATTCTTTTTCCCAGCCTCTAAATGTCTTAATCAAAGGAGCGTCCTCGACTTAAAATTCTTTCGATGCATTTCCCAAAGCTTTCTATCCTATAGATATAAATTTACTGTCTATTCAACAGGTTTTCCAGCTGTCACCGGCAAATGGCTCTGCGTTTTTCCTGATCTTAACAGTTTAATTCTTTGACTAATTTTCTTGTCCCTTTTGAAAATTCTTTCTGTCTTCGCTCTTGGGTGAACCTGTGTTCGAGCAGAGTGATTTTTGTGTCTTTCGCTTGTCTGTCGTTGACAAAAAGATGTCTATTTTTATCAGCTCTAAAATAATGTTTTAATTACATTTGTGCTTTTCTCTTCAATGTGCGCCAACTGCAGCGTTATTACTGCTAACTGATTAGGCTTCACCTTGCCCAGCAGTTGTATAATTCTTGGTTTATATATATATATATATATATATATATATATATATATATATATATATATATATATATATATATATATATATATATATATATATATATATATATATATATATCAGGTCTTGAAACAGAAGGTCAAAATTTAAGGTCATATTAACTGTAATTACAACTTACTCGAAGTGATGAGTAAATTCATGATTACTCTTATGTAATTTTTTTAAAAATTGGATTGATCATTTCAATATTTTAAAATTACTGTGAAATGTTTTGTTATATTGGCAGGTGTTCAAATTTTCAATCATAATAAAGTAAAGAAACAAACTGCATAAACTTAAAAAAAGATTTTATTTTCTTTCTTTAGAAATGTTGGCTTCATAAAAAGCTCTTTTAAAAGTTTTATTATATATTTTTTTTCAAGTTTCCTATATAAAACATAATGTATAGAAACATAATGTAAAGATACACAAATAACAAAATAAAGTGCTACTTTTCTTGTAAAGTACATGTTTGAAGACTAATTTTTTTTCATACACACATAATTTTTAATCACAAAGCTAGAAAAAGGTAACAATGAATAAAATAATCATAAAATTTATAAAGTAAAATTAGAGAAATGTTAAAAAATTAGTATGAATCTCATAATTCACCACAGGCACACTTTTTAAGAAAACGTAAAAAAAATGGACATTACAAAATTATTAGGCTGTAAAACATCAATAACAGCCAATTCTTAAAACAATGAAAAAATAACTATAAAATTGGTTTGTATTTAACTTTTTTCTGAAAATATAAACATAAAAAATAAAGTTCATATAATGATTTTTAAAATTATTATGTTAAGGGGACTAATTAGACATATGTAAAGTTGAATATTTTTAAAATTAATATGTTAAGGAGAATAATTAGGCATATGTAAAGTTAAATATTTTTAACATTTAATTGTTAAGGAGAATAATTCAGCATGTGTAAAGTTGAATATTTTTAATATTAATATGTTAAGGATACTAATTAGGCGTATGTTAAGTTGAAAATTCTTAACATTAAAATGTAAAGGAGACTAGTTAGGCATGTGTAAAGTTGAAAATTGTTAACATTAAAATGTTAAGGAGACTACTTAGGAATGTGTAATTTTGAATATTTTAAAACTTAATATGTTAAGAAGACTAATTAGGTATGAGCAAAGTTGAATATTTTTAAAATTAATATGCTAAGGAGACTAATTAGGCATATGTAAAGTTGAATATTTTTAACATGAAAATGTTGAGGAGACTAATTAGGCATGTGTAAAGCTGCATATTTTTATAATTAATATATTAAGGAGACTAATTAGGTATGCGTAAAGTTGAATGTTTTTAAAATCAAAATTATTATAAGTGAAAAAAATTGATATCATTTGATGGACAATTCACAACAACACGGCATGAATAAAAGTTTTACAGTATCATTAGTATGTAAATTTATAGATGATTATAGTGTAGAGTTAAAACTTCGCCTAATTTTCAATAAGCTTTTAATTTAGAATAAATATTTACTACTGTTATATAAATACTACTGTTAAGGACAGCATAATATTTTTAATAATATCCAAATTTTAAAATTATTATATACAGTAATATTATAAGTGAACATTTCTCAAATACATTTTAATTTATTTTCACTCACAATAATTTTAAACCTATATAAATCCGAGATATCCTATTCTAAATAAAAAAATGTAAGGATTAGTATATGTTTAGGATACGTTTAAACATAATTGGGTTCTTAGTTAAAAAGAAGCAAGATACATTTGGCACCAAACAACAACATACATAAACTAACGAAGAACAAGTAGTAGTGAATATCACATTGAAAACGAAGCAGGCAGTCACTCAAGTAAATTAGTAAAATAAAGTTAGACTGACTAGTTAAAGAGTTAAAAAAATATTATTAAAAATCACAGCAGAATCTAAAATTTAATTCGGGACTGCAAAAGCTAGAGAGGGGTTTAACAACAAAATTAAACTCAATAAATGAAAAATATTTTAAGCTTATACTACAATTCAATAATTATTTAATAAGTGAACATCATCTGCAGTGTATATTGCATATTACATTGCTAACTGAAATATTCCTCCCATTTCTCCCAATTCATATTATAAATAATTATTCTGAATTACTAATAACTTTTTATTTGTTGAGTGAAGTTATGTAACCCATTTTTTATTATAAATTAATTATAATAGAAAAAAAATCAAACTAGATTTAGGATATCTAATAGTGTTTATTTAACAGCTTTTTTAAAAAAAAAAAAATTACCTCAGCACAAGGAAAAAAAGCGTTTATTTTTAAAAATAATTGAAACCTACATTTGTACTTAATATAAATAAAATGTATACTGTAATTACTGTTTTTTAGTTTCATATAATAAATTTCAATCCGTATTATAAAAGCATTAATTTTCCCCCGTTGTAACGTTGGCAAGTATATTTTGTAAAAAAGAAAAAAAAACTAAATTTGTTTTACAATGTTCCTCAAACGGGAAATTTTGCACTATATATACTTTTTTAGAGTGTGTATTCTTGCCTTTAATTATTAAATATTTTAATCATTTAATTTTTTTTCTGTAATAAGTATTAGGAAAGTTTTCATCGAGATATGAAGTTAAAAATTCAGCCAATACTGCATAAATGTAAAAGTGTTGTACTATAATATACATTTTTTTACATCTATAAATTATTGACAGTTTATTTATTTTCAAAATTTAAATGTTTTTTTCGTTTCAAAAGTTATAAACAAATATTTTGACGAAAAAAAGTTAAATAACAGGTTATCGCAGGAATCGCAGATGTTAAAAATGGGTAAAACATATCAGCTTTCTCTGTTTAGATTTCTTTTACACATTTGTAAACATTTGGAATATTTATTTTAACCATATTATATTGCTTTATAATTGTAAAATACAAAAAAGCTAATTCTACCAGTTTTTAAAGAATGCAGAAATATTTCTTACATTATAAATATTTAGAATAACTTGTACTGCATGCAATATTTATGTTCAGATTACAACTTAATAATTTTGATGCCATATGTATATAAAACTGACTAATAATACAATTAAATGTAACTAATAACTACTGAATAACAAAAAAATTTCAATGACTGCTTGTAAGCCTAACAATTAAACCAAAAAATAATTTTAATTGTACATAAATTCTATGTTGCCAAATTTTTGCATCTAAACTAAGATAAAAATGAAAAACATTTCTACAGATAATACCATTTATTCAATAAATACTTTCAAATTAGCTTCAGGTGCTCGTAAAATCATGTACTCAAAGCACTTTGTTAAACACTTAAAATTTCATTTATTTACAATATAATTATGAGAAATACAATACATTATTTATATTCATGAATGGATGGAAAATTATTTGCTCTGTAACCCCCAAACAAAAATGTATGTTAAAAGAATACAATAATGCTAATTTACCTAATTAAAAAATTTCAAGAAACATTATTTTTATAGTTTTAAAAGAAATTGATATCGAAATTTAAGTTTTCCTCAAAATATCTTTTTAAATCTCTTTTTAAACCTACTAATTTATTCTTCTTGAATTTTCCTCTGTTGTGCACAGCACAGTAGAGGAAATCAAGTATATATTAACAGCATAAATCTGATAATTTCCCTTCATTTGAAAGTCTCACAGTTATAAAAAAATGTATTATGGTAACAGTAGACAACCAACTTGATTAGATTTAGCTGAATATTTGCTATTTATAATTGCATTTAATGAGATTTTTATTAACAGCATAAATCTAGCATATCCCTTCATCTGAATGTCTCAGAGTTATCACAACTGTATTAAGGTGACAGTGGACTATCAACTTTATAAGACTAAACTGAATGTTTGTTATTTATAATTTCATTTCATGAAGAATTATATCTACTAGTGGGAATACAGAGATTTTTATTAACAGCATAAATCCAGTATTTCCCTTCATCTGAACGTCTCACAGTTATCCCAACTGTTTTAAGGTGACAGTGGACTATCAACTTTACAAGACTTAACTGAATATTTGTTATTTATAATTGCAATTAATGAGGAATTATACCTACTAATCTCAATACCAAGACACTAACTACATACAACTGAAAATCTTAAATGTCTCACAGTTATCACAGCTGTATTAAGGTGACAGTGGACTATCAACTTTACAAGACTTACCTGAATATTTAATATTTAAAATCGCATTGAATTATGAATTATACAAGTGTGAACACAGAGATTTTTATCCTTAATAATTTTATAATTAATATAATTATTACAATAGCATACAATAAATTTATTACTGAAGACTTTTTTTTAACGTTTTATTGAAATAAAGTTTTTTTATTTGTGAAAATTTGGAACTCTCCTGCCCTTTCTAACATTTTGATTCTTTTGAAGTTTACCAACTATAATACTTATAAAGCAAATGTTAATTAATTTTTAGTAGATTGATTTTGATCCATTACTAAACATTTTTCATTTGTTAGTCTGTAACTCCCTCCCTTTAAACTAGTGCTAATAAGATTCCTAACATTTCAACTTATGTATTTTTAATTTACATAAAGTTTTCGTTTGATCAAAATGATTATAAATAAGAACTATAATTTTGTTCTCTATACCACTTAAATTTTCGAAATTTTCCTATGGGAAATAAATACACTAAGATTTCTCCCTGATTTCCCTAGAAGATTTTGCATTTGTAAAATGTAAATGGTCTTTTCAATCGCAACGTGAGGCAGCTAGTTTTTACACGTGATTTTATCAGTTCGTTACTCTTTGCTTACGCTTCTGCTCTCTATTATTTTAAGATGTAGAAATTTGAGAGGTCCTTAATTGTTGAAAACACATTTTGATAATTCAGATCATAGATTCAGCGAATTTAAAGTCAGTGTGGAGAGATCTTTAAGACAATCAAGTGAGCTTTTCTAGTAGGTATAATATCTATAAAATATTTCATGATATCTAAAATATTATCAATTACTCAGTCGAGCCAAAATAAATGCAATATATTTTTTAATTATAAATTTCGTAAATTTTCCTACTAGCCATAGCATTTTAAATATTTAATCACTTTTATATAAAGTTATTTTAATGATTATATTTCCGAACAAATCGAATAAAATTATTTCTGAAAGTCAACGATCACCTTAATTAAAATTAAAAAAAATATTTAAAACAGTCATGTGGTTTTCAAAAGTTTCTTCTCAACGTTTATGTTTACCTTTTTTTATATTTTATGCAGCACTTATTTCTAACAACACCGTAGGAACCTAAGATGCTAAAAAGTAAGTTAAAAAATTTTTGGCATAAAATGTAAAGAAAAGTAATCGAAATAAAGTATCCTTCACTCCTGCTTCAAAAAATAAACATAAATGTTGAGAAGGAAAAGATTTTATGAGGACTTCTCAAGGATAGAATAGAAGGAACTGTGATGTATTTATTCCCGAATGGTTAAGACATTAAGCCTTGTATTGCTCGGGCTTCTTCTACAACAGAGATATTTATAGCATATTTTGTGAGGAAAACATAGAAGAAGCCTTTGGTCACAAACACAGTTAAGCACAAAATAAATACTTATAAAAGTAAATATTGCAAAAATTTTTAAAAATATAAACACAGCAGACATCTGTTTCAATCTAATAGATTTGATAGTGTACAACTTTTTTCGCCGACTATAGAGAAAAAAAACCTGCTGTTAATGTTTGTATAAATATAGCCCTCTAATGCAGCTGTTACTCAGAGTTTACTCTAGGGAAAAACCTTCTCTTAAATTTCCCCTACCACTTTGGCAAGTTCGGCTATCTTCCAAATATATGATAGTATATGTAGCATGATGAATATTATCTTTATTAATTCGAATAGTGGAATAAAGTCCTGTCCAGTCTAGTGGAATAGTTCTGATATTTGTATATTTATCCCATTCACGATAAATTTACATAAAACAAGAAAGAACTCGATAAAATATTTTTTAATTTAGAAATCTCTAACTTCTGAAAATCTAATAGATCATGAAAACTTAATAGATCCTGTAGGTATTTTTTCGTATTTAAAATTGTGATTTTATAAACAATATTCTCAAAAATCATAGAAACTATTTAAATATATTGTTTATATATAATCGTCAATCAGTGTTGATCGTAACAATATTTCAAAGATTTTTTTCGTGCACTTCTCAAAAACACTAACTACAACTGGAAACCTTAAATGAATTATATATCAGGAGATAAAGTGTCCCACAACCGTTTACTGTGAGGAAAAGAGTGAGATAAGATTATAATAGAGTGAATGCTGATGTTATATATATATATATATATTTAAAAAAAATGTCTTGTACAGATAAGGTTCTATGCTCAAAATCACAAATTGTATATATATATATATATATATCTTTAAGTACATTTCATTAATAATATCTCTGTACACAATTTTATTCTTAGAATCATTTTTCAGTCTTTCTATTTTATACACTTTGGTTCAGTATTTACTGTTACAAGTTTTTTTCGTTCCTTTAAAAATGTCTACCGGGAAATTTTACTTTAAATACCAAATTTCTTCATAATGGTAAGTTTCATCATGTGTTGAACTTACCCAAAAATCTCTTTTTCCTTACTGGTGAAGTTTAAGGAAACAACAGATGAACATTATTCCCAAACGGGGATAATTTTCATCTGTTATGCTGTTGCCCACGTTGATCTTTTGTTTGTTCCAGAAGAAAACTAATCCGCGGAAATGCTGATGAATAGTTTTGATGATACACTCTTGAAACATCTGTCTACTGTGTTATTGTTTTTATATTTGTGCATTATTCAAGCTGTGTTTCCTTAATTTATTTGTGCTTTTCAATGTTATAGTGAAAACCCATGCTCTAAGTGTATACACAGTATACACTCAAGCAGGAAGGATCATTGTAACAAATTTAAATACGTCAATACTATAGAGTACACAGTATTGACTTACACAATCAATTTCACATTTGTGTTTAGGTTAGAAAGGAAGACCCTGAATCGAACTATATAAACTTATATCCTTAGGATATCTTTGCTAAAGACTAGGGGTTGAGTAAATTTGAGATCTAAAGCAATCGTTAGAGAGCAAACAATTTGAAATATTTTAGATACAGATTCTAATATATAAATACCATTGAAATCTGAGCAAATATTGATCAATTACATGCACTTGCTCCATCTAATAAAGTATTATGGTACAAAGCTCATTTGTACAGCGAAAAGTCAACATGATATGACACAAAATCTAAGAAAAACATTTTTAATTAGATTATTCCCTACATCAAAAGGAAATAATCTAAAGAGAGATAATACAATATTACAAAATAATACAAATAGTATGGAAGGATTTTAAAAACATAATATAGAAACGATAATTCTCACATCATCAAAGGAATAATCGGTTCAGTTTATGTTAGAGCGAACCTGCACTCTCAGTTTCCAAATAAAATTATCTTCATCGGACCTAGAGCTGTGTTAAGATTTGGCTATTATTATGGAATCCATTCAAAACGTTTACGCAGATTAAGCGAACAACAAATTAATCATTTGTGAAAGTGAGAGTTTTTTTGCTAATAAAATATTTTGGTTTAATATGATTTGGAGTTATACTTGAAACATGTTAAACATCAAGTCTTCTATTCAACAAGAATTCAGTAAAAGTATCTCTTCCAGTCGCTCAACCGTTTAGTGATCCATTCAAAATATTTACACAGATTCAATGAACAATAAATTAATCATTTGTGAAAGTGAGAGTTAGTTTTATGCCCTTGACTTAAAATGCTTCTGAAGGATAACTTTTTTGGAGTTATACTTGAAATATAATCAAAGTGTCATCATGGCAATAAGTAATTGGGCATTTTCACTAGTGATCGATTTAAAAATTTTATGCTTGTAAAGTGAACAGCAAATTAGTCTGTTGTGAGAAGTAATTTTATGCTAATAAAAGGTTTAATTTTGCTATGCTTTAATGTGAAACATCAAGTCTCGTATTCAACAAGAACATATTAAAATTACTTTAACGTGTATAATTATAAACGTTTATGCCCCTTAAGTGAACAGTAAATTAATTGCGGCAGTTAATTTTATGCTAAATAAAGGTTTCATTGTGATATGATTTGGATAAACTCAAAATATCTAAAAAATGCAGTCTCATTTACAAGAATGCACTAAATATATTTCTACCAGTCGTTCAGCCATTTTGTAATGCATTCAATAAGTTTACGCCGATTAAGTGAACAGCAAATTAATCATCTATAAGCGTGTTAATTTTATTCTAATAAAAGGTTTCATTTTGATATGATTTGGATTTAACGTGAAATATGTTATACATCAAGAATTTATAAAATATACATAAGAATATTGATCAAAGTGTGTTTAGAGGTGGTTTTTCCTATAATAAACGTTTCATCGCGTCAGTCAGTAAATAATTAACTAATTTTTCAAAAGCAAAATTTTTGCCGGAGAAAATTACTCATAAATTTTAACATTTACGTTTTGCGTGTGTTGACCTAGAAAGTACATTATTAGTCATTTAGTGATCTATTCAAAACTCTTTCTATAATTAAGTGAACAGCTTATTTAGCGATCCATTCAAGAATAACATTTACGCCGATTATGTAAAAAGAAAATTTGTTTGAATATTTCATAGTTCTATCTCATTCAATTGTAAATTGTAACTAAGAATATTGATTAAAGAAGTTGTTTAGAGCTGGTTTTTCACATATTCAACGCACCATCATGAGGTTTGGCTTGGTTTGGAGCGCTACGGTCTACTGTTTTGGCTTCAATCAATTATGAACTGCAATTACATGTCAAATATATTTAACATGAACATCATGTCTGGTGTTCTTCAGGAACACACTAAATATATTTCTTCTAATCTCTTAGTCATTTAGGGATCTATTCAAAACTCTTTCTCTAATTAAGTGAACAGCTTATTTAGTGATCCATTCAAGAATAACATTTACGCCGATTGAGTGAAAAGAAAATTAAAAATTGAGGGAGAGAAAATTGTTTCCTAATAATAAGGCTTCAATCAGTTATGAACTGCAATTATACGTGAAATATATTTAACATGAACATCAAGTGTGGTGTTCTGCGGGAACGCACTAAATATATTTCTTCTAATCTCTTAGTCATTTAGTGATCTATTCAAAACTCTTTCTATAATTAAGTGAACAGCTTATTTAGTGATCCATTCAAGAATAACATTTACGCCGATTAAGTGAAAAGAAAATTAAAAACTGAAGGAGAGAAAATTGTTTCCTAATAATAAGGCTTCAATCAGTTATGAACTGCAATTATACGTGAAATATATTTAACATGAACATCTTGTCTGGTGTTCTTCAGGAACACGCTAAATGTATTTCTTCTAATCTATAAGTCATTTAGTGATCTATTCAAAACTCTTTCTCTAATTAAGTGAACAGCTTATTTAGTGATCCAATCAAGAATAACATTTACGGCGATTATGTGAAAAGAAAATTAAAAATTGAGGGAGAGAAAATTTTCTGCTAATAAAAAGGCTTCAGTTTAATATGATCTGCAATTATACGTGAAATATATTAAAATCAACATTAAGTCTACTATTCAACAATAATGTACATTATACATTTCTTTAAGTCGTTCAGTGATTCATTCAACACCTTTTTATCATTAAGTGAACAATAAATTAACAAATTGGTAGATTTCATTTTTTGCTGATAGAAAAGTAGAAAGATTTCAATCTATTTTGAATCAAACGTTACACCTATTCACTTATTCTGCTATTTTCACCAAATATTGCATGCAATTGTGAACAAATACCCTTTTAAATATTTATAATCAATCTTTTTATGACAATAAAAATATTTTTTTCATCGAACACAGTATAGGACGTTATCCAATATAATTAGTATAATCGGGCATTGAACATCTTTGACAAAATAGAGCAATGATTAAAATTTGATTACATTCAGTTATTTACAGAAACATTTTGCATAGTTTAATCTCAATTTAATCTTGTAAACCTTCGGTCTTTCACTATTAGACAGATAAAGTATTTTGATAACATTTCAAAAGAAAAATTCCTGATAATAACTTATTGTTTGCATGAAACAATAGTTACGATTATACATTAGATGCATTTACTGATAATTTTTGCAACATTGTTATTTATCGGGCACGCCTTGGTATAACCAATTAACACCAAGAATGCTTATTTGGTGACATATTAGAGAATAGAATGTAAAAAATTTATGTTTTTTTAGGAATATTTCTTTTTTTAATTGAGGTCAATCGTATGAACAATAACCAAACTTCTCAACTCAGAGTTAAATATAGTTTCGTGATTTGGACGAGATTCTATATGTCTGCAAACTGTATAGGATTTAGATTTACTTTGGAAACTTGCCCCCTCGTTTGCTTCGATGATCTAGGGCAGCATTTTCATAACTGACTAATTTTCGTAAGTGTATGAAAGTAGATCAGAGATACCAGTACGAAACAATATACAAAGTTTAACTAAAAATTCTTAGTCATTTTAACTGAGGAAAGCCGTTGGAGACAACTGTAAGTAGATCAGAAAGTAGATCAGAAATATTAGTAGGAAACAATATTCAAGGTTTGACTAAAAACAAAGGTTTAGTCATTTTAACTACCTTAAGCAGTTGCAGACAAGAGTAAGTAGATTAGAAAAGAGATAAGAGGTACCAGTTGGAAATAATATATAAGTTTTGAGTAAAAACAAAGTTTAATCATTATAACTGACTAAAGCAGTTGGAGACAACTGTAAGTAGATCAGCAAATAGATCAGAAGTACCAGTAATAAACAATATACAAGAAGTGACACTTAAAACAAAGGTTTAGCCATTTTAACTACCTAAAGCAGTTGCAGACAAGAGTAAGTAGATTAGAAAATAGATAAGAGGTACCAGTTGGAAATAATATACAAGGTTTGACTAAAAACAAAGGTTTAATCATCTTAACTGACTAAAGCAGTTGCAGACAACTGTAAGTAGATCAGCAAATAGATCAGAGGTACCAGTAGGAAACAATATACAAGATTTGAGTAAAAACAAAAGTTTAGCCATTTTAACTACCTAAAGCAGTTGCAGACAAGAGTAAGTAGATTAGAAAATAGATAAGAGGTACCAGTTGGAAATAATATACAAGGTTTGACTAAAAACAAAGGTTTAATCATCTTAACTGACTAAAGCAGTTGGAGACAACTGTAAGTAGATTAGCAAATAGATCAGAAGTACCAGTAGGAAACAATACACAATGTTTGACTAAAAACAAATTTCACATATTCAAGCCTATCTGTGTGTAACTAGTTAATTAGTTAGAGACAACTTTAAGTAAATCAACAAATAGATCAGATGTACCAGTATAAAACAATATACAAAGTTTAACTAAAAGTCTTAGCCATATTAATTCCCTAAAGCAGTTGGAGACAACTGTAAGTAGATCAGCAAATAGATCAGAGGTAACAGTAGGAAACAATATATAAGGTAAAAACAAAGGTTTAGCCATTTTAACTACCTAAAGCAGTTGGAGACAACTGTAAGTAAATCAGCAAATAGATCAGAGGTACCAGTATAAAACAATATACAAAGTTTAACTAAAAGTCTTAGCCATTTTAATTCCCTAAAGCAGTTGAAGACAAATGTAAGTAGATCAGCAAATAGATCAGAGGCAACAGTAGGAAACAATATATCAGGTAAAAGCAAAGGTTTAGCCATTTTAACTACCTAAAGCAGTTAGAGACAACTTTAAGTAAATCAGCAAATAGATCAGAGGTACCAGTATAAAACAATATACAAAGTTTAACTAAAAGTCTTAGCCATATTAATTCCCTAAATCAGTTGGAGACAACTGTAAGTAGATCAGCAAATAGATCAGACGTAACAGTAGGAAACAATATATCGGGTAAAAGCAAAGGTTTAGCCATTTTAACTACCTAAAGCAGTTGGAGACAACTGTAAGTATATCAGCAAATAGATCAGAGGTACCAGTATGAAGCAATATACAAAGTTTAACTATAGACAAATGTTTAGTCATTTAAGATGCCTAAAAGAGTTGGAGACAACTATAAGTAGATCAGAGGTACCAGTATAAAACAATATACAAAGTTTGGCTAAAATCAAAAGTTTAGACATTTTAATTGCATGAAGAAGTTGGAGATGTCTATGTTATAAAATACAATTATAATAAAATCTACGTGGCTCGAAAATATACCAACGCAAATATCTAAGTTATAAATTGTAAACTTTTCAAAATTTCGGGGAGTTGTTTATAGGATTGTTATCTACCGGCAACAAACAGAAAAAAATCCAAAAATTCCATGCACTACTTTTTAATCGTCTTCAAAATGTAATGCATTTTATCAGTGCATGACCTCAAAATGCAAATTTAGGCACAACGCTTAGAACACAGACTGAACCGAAAACCGAAAACCGGAATAAAACGTTATTTTGGTTAGAACGAAAACCGGAACAGAACCGAAAAAAATTCGGTTTATTCCTGTTCGATATGTCTTCAGTCATTATGCTACTGTAACCAACTTATGAATATATTCTAATTTAACGCCAAGCATATAAATATCTTCATTACATATTTACTGATTCGCGAATTCCTGTTTTGATTTTTATTAGTACTTTTCTGTGTCAGTTTCCCATGCAATTATTTCTAGAAAGCAGATTTAATTCAATTGAATGTTCAATTGTCAAAAGGGATTTTGATAATGGATAACAATGCCAATTCTTGCCGTTCTCTGCCCACCGCACGTATTGTACATGCTCGTTAATTGTATCAGTTCGCATAGTGTGCTAATTAAACAAAGGAAAAACTTCTAATTCTGATAGAATTATATTCTTAGTACAAATAAGCATATTCATTAAAAAATAATCATTCGAAACTGAATCGATATTTTTTTTATGTATATTTAGTTCGGGAAACCGGAACGAAAAAAATTACGGTTCGAAGGCTAGGCAATTACAGAGACATTTAAAGATACAATGTAATAAAAAACTGATACAACTTTTTAGATCTCCTCTGATAGTCTTATCGCAGTAGAGTGCTATTTTGTATCACTAACGGTTTTATTTTCTATGCGATAACTTTAATGAGGTTTTGCTACCAGTTTTAGAGAAGATAACATGCCTGATAAGAGATTCTTTCCTCTAGATATAATGTGCATCATTCAGCATCAGACGTTAGGACTACCCCTAATTATGAGATAAACTGATGTAACAAAGAATATTGAAAACATATAAAGGAAAAAGACCTTATCAGTTGAAAAATTCCGAACCCATAATTTATATGTGAAAGGAAAGAATTTGTGAGTTATGAAATATTTTTATATAGATCTTTGGTTTCCAGAGGGGAGGGGAAGACTCTGGGAATTGGGAATAGTGTTCTTTTTTATATTAGCCAAATTTCTTGTTGTTTCTGATGCCACTTGGTTAAACGAGGCACAGTTGAGCACCTCGTATTAAGGCAAAAGGGTGAGTCTTTCTTTTTGACTAGAATCTCAAGGATCAAAGCACGAATTATTGCTCAAGAAAGTCCTCGTCATTTTTGAGCATGGACCTAGGAGAAGATTCATAGGCTTGGAATAACACCCGCAAAAGTATTGTTTAAGAACTTGGAGGACATTTTGACCACGATCTTATTTTACGTGCCCCTGTCACCTTTAAGTAACACAGTGAAATCTTAGTCCGTCTCAGCTCCGACGTTACCTTTGCCGACTGAGCTACTGCGGCTCTTTCTAACTAAATTTAGTCGGAAAACAACCTACTACAACTCTCTCTTAGTTCGCAAAGCAACGATCTCGAAACTGAAAGGTTGCGGATTCAGAACCCGAGCCGGCCTAAGATCCGCCGTGTGCGTTAAAGGTGACGTTACCTTTGCCGACTGAGCTACTGCGGCTCTCACTAACTAAATTTAGTCGGAAAATAACCTACTACCACTCTCTCTTAATTGCAAAGGCAACGATCTCGTAACTGAAAGTTTGCGGATTCGGAACCCAAGCCGGCCTAAGATCCGACGTGTGCGTTAAATGTGACGTTACCTTTGACGACTGAGCTACTGCGGCTTTCACTAACTAAATTTAGTCGGAAAACTACCTACTACCACTCTCCCTTAGTTCGCAAAGGCAACGATCTCGAAACTGAAACGTTGCGGATTCAGAACCCGAGCTGGCCTAAGATCCGCCGTATGCGTTAAAAGTGACTGGGGTACGTAAAACAGGTTCGTGGTTACAATGTTCTTAAAGTTCTCAATCAATACATCTGGGGGTGGCAGACCAAGC
>CM063497.1:38331068-38336068 GCA_032207245.1 Pardosa pseudoannulata
GTAAATCGTACTGCTTATACAGTCATTTTCTTTTTCTTGTTATCGGGTGTATGGTCAATTTCCTGTTTTCAACAAGTTTCTGGGTTTTTTTTCTTTCTTTTTTTTTAGAAGTCAATGCGAAATCGGAGAGGACCTGAATTCAATACTTTATTTTCATCTCTTTCCTCCCTTTCCCCCTTTCTTGTTTGTGTAGACTCATCGTCGCAGTTTTCCACCCTTCTCAGTTCTCGCCCTCCACTGATAATAAGTGGACATTTGTCTGTTTATTGGTTGAAGCTATCTCTCTCACACATGATCTCAGGTGTTATTTTGCTAATTCCGAAGCAGCAGTTGATCATTTAAAAGTTATTAGGGACTTTTGAAAGTTTTGCTAACAACCAACAAAAGGGAGCAAACCTATATATCTGATTATTTTTAAATATTGAACTTGAATGTGCGTATGAGCGTGTGCTGTACTTTGATTAGTAAGGTAAGTTAATAAATCCCCCCAAAAATATTGCATATTTTTAATGTAGTCTTTATTTTTCGAATTAATTTTTAAAATGGTCTTAAAAGTATGATTATTTGTTTATTAGTACTACATTCTGATAGGTGAATATAATCCTGCCACAATTTAATAGGGTTGTATTGTTCTGGTGATCCCGCTTATATGGTCTGATTTTTCTGGACCGCTGAGCTAACTATATAACCGATATAGACTGTTGTGCCGAGGTACTTTCCCACGATGATCTGCACGTGCATGCACAGCTGTGGGAGAAATTTCCTAGAGAAATTTAGGACTTCGCTTGTTCACGTCGATTTTAGGGACCCCTGCAGAGAAGGTATAGATCACGGAATGGCAGCGTAACGGTCAATCTCGCACAGAGATGTAACCGTGAGTTATGGGGGCAGGGGCTAAAAATAGTGTCAGCTTTCACAAAAGGGGCTATTTTAATGAGTCCACCTGCACTCTCGAAGGGGGTGCAGATGTGGGGAAATTTCACCAAACAAGCGATTGGAAAAGAAGAAAAAGGGCCGTTAAAACCGAGGTGAGGAGTTGGCAAAGAGAATTAAGAAAGGAGTTGAAGTCGGGATTGAAGAGAAGTGGGACATCAAAATCCCAAGCCCTGTTCACCAGCACCGACTCCTCCCGTGCGCCCGAACACCCGGATCGACAAACCGCATGAGGAAAGCCCCTGCCTGCTTCCCTGTGCCTTTACCGGAGGTAAAAGTAAAATAATATTTACAAAGGTCTATTAGGCCTCTATTAGTAATTTAAGCTTGTGATTAAGTAATAACGCATTATAAAGAGAATCGTAATAATTATGATGTAAATATAAGACATAAATAATTAATGATTATGATATATGATAATCAAGGATATAAATTTGTAAATGAATATACAGAATAAATGTCTGAATCTCAATATAAAGTATTATATTCTTACTGTGTTTCCCCTTTGTAACCGAACACTGGTGTTAAGGTTGTAAGTACATTACAACAACTGTATAACATATTATATGTAAAATTGTCATTGTTAGAAGACATTGAAGATATATTGACTGATGATTTTTCTTATAGGAAAAAGCTTTATATCAGAATATTAACTTTTTCTGAAAGCTTTATTTTCACAGATATGTTGTCTGAAGGGCATTTATGAATTCTATAAATAAATTTTATCGCTCGTCTAAACATAATTCGAATATTCCACTACAGTTTCTTTTAAATAGTTCCAAAATGTCCAAAGATGTTATAAATGAAAAAAAAGAAAATACAAATTTTCGAAGGTTTAAGATGATGCTTATTAAGATATCCACCTAAATGATACATGGTGGAAAACAGGCAATAGGGGATATTAACAGTTGATAGATCGTTATCAAACGACTGATCAGCTATCATAGGTTCAACATGCAGATTATTTTAAACGAAATCCCTTACTTGTGTTCCATTGTACAGAAGATACAGATTGTGAGGAGTGATGAATCGCAGATGCTTCAAGGGATGGCTTTTCACGTCCAGGATGACTTTGTACCCATTAACTTGAGTGAGAGGATCACAAATGGAGTGATATAGGAACAACACAATAGTTCGGCTCAATTCCTCGATGGGAGATTCAGACGGCTGCCAGTTATCTGTAAAAGCACATGAGTTAATAACTTCATCCGATGAAATTCACATGAAGTTTATTGTTAATTAAAACTTATAACATGAATTACAGGGAAAAGAACTGCATGAGTTATAGGAATTAATAAATTGATAGCATTAAATTCTCATGAAAATCATTGTTAATTAAAACTGATAATATGAACTATAGGGCTTAAGAGCTGCATCACTTATAGGAATTAATAACTTGATCCGATGAAACTCACATAAATTGTATTGTTAATTAAATCTTATAAAATGAACTACAGGGCAAAAAAGCTGCATGACTTATAGAAATCAATAAACTGATAGCATTAAATTACCATGAAGCTAATTGTTAATTAAAACTCATAATATGAACTATAGGGATAAAGAGTTTCATGACTTATAGAAATTAATAACTTGATCCGATGAAATTCACATGAAGTTCATTGTTAATTAAAACCGATAATATGAACTATAGGGCTTAAGACCTACATGACATATAAAAATTAATAACTTGATCCGGGGAAATTCACATGAAGTTTATTGTTAATTAAAACTTATTACAGGAATTACAGGGCATAAGAGCTGCATGACTTACAGGAATTAATAAACTGATATTATTAAATTCACATTAAATTTGTTGTTTATTAAAATTTATAATATAAACTATAGAACAAAAGAACTGCATGACTTACAGGAATTAATAACTTGATCCGATGAAATTCACATGAAGCATATTGTTAATTAAAACTTATAACATGAATTACAGTGCAAAAGAGCTGCATGAGTTACAGGGATTAATAAATTGATACCATTAAATTCTCATGAAGATCATTGTTAATTAAAACTGGTAATATGAATTATAGGGCTTAAGAGCTGCATGACTTATATTAATTAATAACTTGATTCGATGAAATTCACATAAATTGTATTGTTAATTAAATCTTATAAAATGAACTACAGGTCAAAAGAGCTGCATGACTTATAGAAGTTAATAAACTGATAGCATTAAATTCCCATGAAGCTAATTGTTAATTAAAACTCATAATATGAACTATAGGGCTTAAGAGCTGCATGACTTATAGAAATTAATAACTTGATCCGATGAAATTCAAATGAAGTTTATTGTTTATTAAAACTTATAAAATCAACTACAGGAGAAAAGAGCTGCATGACTTATAGGAATAAATAACTTGATCCGATGAAATTCACATGAAGTTTATTGTTAATTAAAATTTATAATATTAACTATACGGTAAAAGAGCTGCATGACTTATAGGAATTAATAAACTGATACCATTAAATTCACATAAAGCTAATTGTTAATTAAAACTCATAATATGAACTATAGGGCTTAAGAGCTGCATGACTTATAAAAATTAATAATTTGATCCGGGGAAATTCACATGAAGTTTATTGTTAATTAAAACTTATTACAGGAATTACAGGGCATAAGAGCTGCATGACTTATAGAAATTAATAAACTGATACCATTAAATTCACATGGAATTTGTTGTTAATTAAAATTTATAATTTGAACTACAGGGCAAAAGAGCTGCATGACTTATAGGAATTAATAATTTTATGCGATGAAATTCACATGAAGCTTATTGTTCATTAAAACTTATAACATGCACTACAGGGAAAAAGAGCTGCATGAGTTATAAGAGTTAATAAACTGATACCATTAAACTCCATGAATTTTATTGTTAATTAAAACTGATAATATGATCTATAGGGCTTCAGAGCTGCATGACTTACAGAAATCAATAACTTAATGCGATAAAATTCCCATGGAGTTTCTTGTTAATTAAAACTCATATGAAATATACAAAATATTTAAGAATTTATGTTATTTTTACATATATTTTATATTCTTTGTAGCTTGTAAATATTAATTTCAACTAAACTAGTTTTTTCACATCATACAAGTTATGTATAAAAAAATTATGTAAAACTGTACACTTAAGACAAAAATGTACTCACATTTTGTATCAGCATGACAAAATTTTATAAAACCCCCGTATATTGTTGAAAAAGTTTATTAAAAGTAAATAAATAAATAAATAATTATTAAATAATAAATAATAAATAATTATTAAATAAATTTAATATCATTTACATTCGTGAAAAAAATCAAGTTTGATACTCTCAGACACTTGTATAAAAAAGAATCCGATATGCGTATTATAATTATATTCGAAAACGTAACGATAAACTAACAATATTGAAATCAAGTCACGAAAATGAATTTCGCTTTTTTTCCGTTATCGTAGCATATAATCTTTTTGTCTCCAGAAAAAGCATCACGAGAGTTTTGTCATGTGAATTTTTACTTTCCTCTTACTTTAAATTGACATGGAAAAACCCAATACGAAAGAAATCATCTGTAAAAATGCAAAGGGCATTATTAATATGATAAAAATCTATGCTTTAATACTCAAATCATCAAGTTAGAAATTATTAATGATTTTCATGACTGCGTATGTTATATCATTAACTTTAAACTCCCAAAGCATATGCTAATGATCGTTAGAACTATCAGATATCTTGGGACTTGAAGAGGGGGAAAACCCACAAATTTTCTTTATGTTATTTTACAAAAGAATATTAACAATTTTCTTTTTTAATATCGTTATAAATAAAAAGGGAAGTAGGATGCAAAAATTGGGTTTGCCTAAAGGCCGAAGCCTTTTCAAATCATTGAATTAAAAATGGTTAGTTATTTTCTTGAATGAGAATGTCAAATATCAGTAACTTTACAGTCTCAAGGCATTTTCAAATGATCGTTAGTACTAATAGATATCTTGGGACTTACCGAGGTTAAAAACCGACGAAATTTCTTTATGTTATTTTACAAAATAATATTGACAATTTTCTTCTATAATTTCTTA
>CM063497.1:38346068-38356068 GCA_032207245.1 Pardosa pseudoannulata
ACGACGCTATTTTGCTGTGCTATGAAGACAAAAATTAATTTTAGAGCCGATATTTATGAGAAGACAAACACTGGCTTTGAATTTGCTGACCCTAACACATCAAATTTCCAATATGGATGTATTTAATCTATTGTTTAAGCCAAATATAAAAAGATAATTATTTACGTAATCATGCTCAGTGATAAAGAATATGGAAATACAACGATATTTAAATAATTTAAATAAGAAATGATTATGACATTAAAGAAATGACGTCATAATTTTAAAAAAAAATTTATAAATTGATAAATTTATCACCTCTAACATCAAATAATGAATTAAATGCTAGATGTGAGAAAGGATTTCGAACGCTTTTAATTGACGACGCTACGCTGTGATATTGCATATTTATACCAATATATTTTAGAATCATCGATAGTTTAAAGTTAAACTTACCTACTGAATTTTGCTAAAACTCATTAAAAATTCAATAAAGATGTTATCATTTTTTAATGTAAAAGATATTTTCTATATATCTAAGCTCAGTAATAAAGCGTAAAAAATAATGCGATTTTTTAATATTTTAAAAATGAAACTATTCAATGAAAAATAAATTCCCTTATAAAAAAAAAAAAATGTTATTTTTAGATAAATTTAACATTAAAGACGATTGTATTTTTGGTTGTTATCTATTTATGTCAGTTTATTTTTAGATCGATAGATAAATGATAAACTTAGCTCGCTTTGAATTTTGCAAACCCTAACTCGACAAGAATCCAATATGGCTGTCTATATTCCATGATTAAAATAGTTAAAGGAATGACTATAATGCTAGAAAAAATAATATTAACTATGTATTATGTGACAAATTGAAAAATTTAATCACTTGCTTTTAACTAATATTTGAAAAAAATTAAATGCTCGAAAAAATATTCGAATGTTTTAAAATATTTTTTTAGTATAAGCGCATTATATTTATTTTAGAATGATCGAATTAAGAGAAATATTCTAACCCTAACTCATCAAATATCCAATATGGATTAATTAATCATTTTTAACATATAAAAGAAAATTATTTACGTCATAATAGATCATCTAGCGTATGAAAATAATTCTATTTAAATAATTGATAATATAATTCAATATAAAGGAATGAATCATATGGTAGATGCTATAAATTGACAAATTTAATCACCTGCTCTTAACCGAAAATAACTTGAAATATGGAATTAAATGCTAAAAAGATGTAAATTAGATTTCGAACTTTTAATGATTTTTTCGCTGTGATATGAAGCACATATACCAATATTTTAGAATCGGATATATTTTAGAAAAATAAACTTTGCTACATAACTCATCAAATATCTAATATGATTACTTATCTATTGTTTAACCAAATATGAAAATATTTACACATATCAATAACAACGGAAAATAATGAAGACTATATTTAAATAATTTAAGATAAGGAATGATCAATGAATGATTGAAATGACGTCATAATCATAGAAAAAATTATAATTCATAAATTTAATCATGTTCTTAACTATGACTTATCATTATGCTAGAAAGAGAGAAAAATATTTCGAACTTTTAATTTATTTTTTATATGAACACATTTATACATTTATTTTAGAATATCCTATAGGAGAATATTTTACTCGCTTTTACTGAATTTTGCTAACCCTAACTCATTAAAAATTCAATATGGATGTCTACTATATTTCTTAAGCCAAATAAAAGAAAATATTTACGTTATATCTAGCTCAGTGATGCTATGAAATTAATGCATAAATTTAAATAATTTAAAATAGAAATTATTATTAGATGTTAAAGGAATGACTATAATTCTAGAAAAAATTTATTTTTACTTCATTATAAATTGATTTTAATCAGATGCATTTAATACCAGAATAATATTTAACCTAGAAAAATATTTTGCAAAATAATTGAATTTTGCTAACCCTAACTTATCAAGAATCCAATATGGATGCCTCTATCCATTCCAGGTCCAACCGCTTCCTAAATTCGAGGACAGACGGACAGATAGATTAGGCTATTATTATATAGGGGATGAAATCAATGCTAAGTAATTGATAAACTTATAATCATTCTCCTACTTGTTAATTTTTGATTTTACTCATTTATAAAATATTTTACATGCATTAAATGATTTGTTTTTTAATTTAACCAGAAATATTTCACTACAAATATATTCCTATGCAAAATAATTGAATTTTGCTAACCCTAACTCATCAAGAATCCAATATGGATGTCTGTATCTATTCCAGGTCCCACCACTTCATAAATTCGAGGACAGACGGACAGATAGCTTAGGCTATTATTATATAGGGGATAAAATCAATGCTAAGTAATTGATAAAGTTATAATCATTCTTTTTACTTGTTAATTTATGATTTTACTCATTTATAAAATATTTTACATGCATTAAATGATTTGTTTTTTAATTTAACCAGAAATATTTCACTACAAATATATTCCTATGCAAAATAATTGAATTTTGCTAACCCTAACATACTAAGAATCCAATATTTATGTCTATATCTATTCCAGGTCCAACCGCTTCCTAAATTCGAGGACAGACGGACAGATAGATTAGGCTATTATTATATAGGGGGTAAAATCAACGATACTTAATTAATAAGCTTATAATCATTTTCCTATTTAATATTTATGATTTTACTCATTTATAAAATATTTTACATCCATTAAATGATTTGTTTTTTAATTTAACCAGAAATATTTCACTACAAATATATTCCTATGCAAAATAATTGAATTTTGCTAACCCTAACTCATCAAGAATCCAATATGGATGAATATCCATTCCAATTCGAACCGCTTCCTAAATTCGAGGACAGACGGACAGATTACTTAGGCTATTATTATATAGGGGATAAAATCAATGCTAAGTAATTGATAAAGTTATAATCATTCTCCTACTTGTTAATTTATGATTTTACTCATTTATAAAATATTTTACATGCATTAAATGATTTGTTTTTTAATTTAACCAGAAATATTTCACTACAAATATATTCCTATGCAAAATAATTGAATTTTGCTAACCCTAAGTCATCAAGAATCCAATATGGATGCCTCTATCCTTTCCAGGTCCAACCGCTTCATAAATTCGAAAACAGAGAGACAGATAGCTTAGGCTGTTAATATATAGGGGGTAAAATCAACGATACTTAATTAATAAGCTTATAATCATTTTCCTATTTAATATTTATGATTTTACTCATTTATAAAATATTTTACATCCATTAAATGATTTATATTTTAATTTAACCAGAAATACTTCCTTAAAATTATATTCCTATGCAAAATAATTGAATTTTGCTAACCCTAAGTCATCAAGAATCCAATATGGATGCCTCTATCTATTCCAGGTCCAATCGCTTCCTAAATTCGAGGACAGACGGACAGATAGATTAGGCTATTATTATATAGGGGATAAAATCAACGATACTTAATTAATAAGCTTATAATCATTTTCCTATTTAATATTTATGATTTTACTCATTTATAAAATATTTTACATGCATTAAATGATTTTTTTTTAATTTAACCAGAAATATTTCACTACAAATATATTCCTATGCAAAATAATTGAATTTTGCTAACCCTAGCTCATCAAGAATCCAATATGGATGCCTGTATCTATTCCAGGTCCAACCGCTTCTTAAATTCGAGGACAGACGGACAGATAACTTAGGCTATTATTATATAGGAGATGAAATCAATGCTAAGTAATTGATAAACTTATAATCATTCTCCTACTTGTTAATTTTATGATTTTACTAATTTATAAAATATTTTACATGCATTAAATGATTTGTTTTTTTAATTTAACCAGAAATATTTCACTACAAATATATTCCTATGCAAAATAATTGAATTTTGCTAACCCTAAGTCATCAAGAATCCAATATGGATGTCTGTATCTATTCCAGGTCCAAACGCTTCCTAAATTCGAGGACAGACGGACAGATAGATTAGGCTATTATTATATAGGGGATGAAATCAATGCTAAGTAATTGATAAACTTATAATCATTCTCCTACTTGTTAATTTATGATTTTACTCATTTATAAAATATTTTACGTGCATTAAATGATTTGTTTTTTTAATTTAACCAGAAATATTTCACTACAAATATATTCCTATGCAAAATAATTGAATTTTGCTAACCCTAACGCATCAAGAATCCAATATGGATGTCTGTATCTATTCCAGGTCCAACCGCTTCATAAATTCGAGGACAGACGGACAGATAACTTAGGCTATTATTATATAGGGGATGAAATCAATGCTAAGTAATTGATAAACTTATAATCATTCTCCTACTTGTTATTTTATGATTTTACTAATTTATAAAATATTTTACATGCATTAAATGATTTTTTTTAATTTAACCAGAAATATTTCACTACAAATATATTCCTATGCAAAATAATTGAATTTTGCTAACCCTAATTCATCAAGAATCCAATATGGATGCCCATATCTATTCCAGGTCCAACCGCTTCATAAATTCGAGGACAGACGGACAGATAACTTAGGCTATTATTATACAGGGGATAAAATCAATGCTAAGTAATTGATAAACTTATAATCATTCTCCTACTTGTTAATTTATGATTTTACTAATTTATAAAATATTTTACATGCATTAAATGATTTGTTTTTAATTTAACCAGAAATATTTCACTACAAATATATTCCTATGCAAAATAATTGAATTTTGCTAACCCTAAGTCATCAAGAATCCAATATGGATGTCTGTATCTATTCCAGGTGCAACCTGCTTCCTAAATTCGAGGACAGACGGACAGATAGATTAGGCTATTATTATATAGGGGGTAAAATCAACGATACTTAATTAATAAGCTTATAATCATTTTCCTATTTAATATTTATGATTTTACTCATTTATAAAATATTTTACATCCATTAAATGATTTATATTTTAATTTAACCAGAAATACTTCCTTAAAATTATATTCCTATGCAAAATAATTGAATTTTGCTAACCCTAAGTCATCAAGAATCCAATATGGATGTCTGTATCTATTCCAGGTGCAACCACTTCCTAAATTCGAAGGACAGACGGACAGATAGATTAGGCTATTATTATATAGGGGATAAAATCAATGCTAAGTAATTGATAAACTTATAATCATTTTTTTACTTGTTAATTTATGATTTTACTCATTTATAAAATATTTTACATGCATTAAATGATTTGTTTTTTAATTTAACCAGAAATATTTCACTACAAATATATTCCTATGCAAAATAATTGAATTTTGCTAACCCTAACTCATCAAGAATCCAATATGGATGTCTGTATCTATTCCAGGTCCAAACGCTTCCTAAATTCGAGGACAGACGGACAGATAGATTAGGCTATTATTATATAGGGGATGAAATCAATGCTAAGTAATTGATAAACTTATAATCATTCTCCTACTTGTTATTTTTATGATTTACTAATTTATAAAATATTTTACGTGCATTAAATGATTTTTTTTAATTTAACCAGAAATATTTTCACTACAAATATATTCCTATGCAAAATAATTGAATTTTGCTAACCCTAACTCAGCAAAAATCCAATATGGATGCCCATATCTATTCCAGGTCCAACCGCTTCATAAATTCGAGGACAGACGGACAGATAGATTAGGCTATTATTATATAAGGGATGAAATCAATGCTAAGTAATTGATAAACTTATAATCATTCTCCTACTTGTTATTTT
The DNA here is from genome assembly GCA_032207245.1 of Pardosa pseudoannulata. Classification (NCBI taxonomy): domain Eukaryota; kingdom Metazoa; phylum Arthropoda; class Arachnida; order Araneae; family Lycosidae; genus Pardosa; species Pardosa pseudoannulata. The sequence continues at coordinate 38,351,839 of CM063497.1, forward strand.
ATGATTTTACTAATTTATAAAATATTTTACGTGCCATTAAATGATTTTTTTTTTAATTTAACCAGAAATATTTCACTACAAATATATTCCTATGCAAAATAATTGAATTTTGCTAACTCTAACTCAACAAAAATCCAATATGGATGCCTCTATCTATTCCAGGTCCAACCGCTTCATAAATTCGAGGACAGACGGACAGATAGCTTAGGCTATTAATATATAGGGGGTAAAATCAACGATACTTAATTAATAAGCTTATAATCATTTTCCTATTTAATATTTATGATTTTACTCATTTATAAAATATTTTACATCCATTAAATGATTTATATTTTAATTTAACCAGAAATACTTCCTTAAAATTATATTCTTATGCAAAATAATTATAAATTCCCTTTATTACAACAAGTACCGAGCTCCTTTAGCTGAACTCATAGAAGAATAGATAATCTATTGAAATAGTGATCTATAGATAATCTATTGAAATAGTGTAACTTAGGTATCACGAGACATTTTCATGGTCATTTGTTGATAAACTATCTACGAGTTAGATTGAAATTGGGTCTTTACTCCTAACATACTGCCTTGAACGAGTTACGATGAAGAAGATTGCTTGATAACGAACCACATGTTTCAACGATAAAAACCAGTTGGTTCTTATCGTTAAAACTTGTATCGCATCACACCAAATTTTATGATAACTTTGTTTAGTTTATAAACATACGTAATACAACCTTTAACTTCTTTTACAAAAATTTTTCTTTATTGATTTAATTTTATATATAGGCCAGCAGTGTTGTTGATATATATTACATGTCCCTTAAAAATTATATAAGGTATCCGTCTACGTTGAAAAAGCAAATTTTTTGCAAATCATATAATTTTTTTTTATTTATCTATTGTAAAATTCCAACTGTTAGACTTCTAAATCTGTTTTTCTTTTGTTTGTACGGCATTTTAAAGAAATGTTAGATCAACTAATCTTTTTCTAAAATTTAAAAAGTTTTGTCCAAAAAATGCTCTTTAATAGGCTTTAAATTCACAACTTCCGGTTCCGAATTGTTTTGACAGCTGTCACTGACGTTTAAACAAAACATCAGTGACAAGTGTCAAAACAAAATGGAAGTAGCGATTTCAGAACAGGAAATTGTGAATTTAAAGCCTTTTAAAGAGCATTTTTTTTTGGACAAAACTTTTTTAACTTTCACGAAGATTAGTTTAAACCTTTTTCTAGTATTTTTAATAATTAGCAATTTAATAACTAGAAAGTTTTGAAGCAAAGAAGTGTGGAGAATTTTAAGCATGTATTTTAATTTTTTAATAGATAAAGTAGCTTTCAAATCTTCAAATGCGTTTTTCTCGAAACGGTATTTTTAATAAAATGTTGAAACTTGAAATGTGATTTCTCAAAAAGTTCTTAAAATATTTTGTTAAAAATTATTATGAATGCTTTTGATAGTATTTACTAGTGAATGACCTAAAAGCTTTAAATTTGGATAATTTTTAATGATGTTAAACTCATAGTTAGATAAAAAAGGTAATGAAAATTTGTAAAAATTCAATGTGTATAATTTTAAATGACCAAAATTTTTTACCAAATGTAAATTAAGCAAAGACTTTAGGTGATTCACTAGTCCAGTGTATAAGAAATGCGTTGCATCAAAAAATATTGAAATAATTTAATTTATTAAAAATTTAGACCTTCTGATAAAACCCGATTTTTTTACTAAATTTTCTTTATTAGAAATTTTATAAAAACTTCTCCTGGAATAAGTTTTTAAGTGCAATTCTCTATGATAATATAAAAAATTAAATTTATAAATGTAAAAACATGAACTAGTTCCTACATTTAAAGAAAAAAGTTCTCCGAACGTAGACGGATAATTAAACAAATATTTACAATTCTAATAATTATCAGTATTTTTATCTCTACACTAACACATTATCCTTTAATAAAAATCGATCAAACCCTCTATATAATAATATCCTAAGTTATCTTATTATGTTATATAGTAGTTATAAAAAATACCTGTCCGGTGTAGCGGCCAGACTAAGCCAAATTTAGGGTTAAGAAAATCAAACATTGATTTTTAAATTTTAATTATGAAATGCACGCCTTGTTTAATTTTTATGGGAACAAACTTGGTAATTTCTGTCGAATTCTGTGCCGAACGATGGCCGATTGGTTAGGATGCTGGCCTTCGGTACCGGAGTTCGTGGGTTCGAATCCCACACTGGCATGGATGTTCGTAGCCGTTCGGAATCGGCTTTAAGCTGTAGGTCCCGGTCTCATTAGCCCTCGTGTTGCAAAAAGTAGATCGTAGCACTCCAAACCAAACTGTCGAATTCTGCTTTGAAGATACTGTAGTTTGAAATCTCTGAACAGGCAATTACAAAAAAGGAAAGTAGCTTACAGAATATTTCTTATTAACGTTTCCACCGTATCGCCACATTTTAATTTTATGTCATTATGTTAGGATCTGTGCTTACGTGCAAAACCATTTCCTTAGAGTTTTGTTTTTTAATTCTTGCTCCAAGCTTCCATACAACATCTGCAGAGATCATCACAAAGCAAGAGTTAATGAATTCTTTCGAAAAAGGCTCTAGGCCTCGCGTGTGTTCGTTTCCTGCTTTCGCTTTTCATTCAACTCTGACTTGTTTGGATAAACAACCCGTTTGGGGTTGTCGTGTGGACACTAAACGTGAATTACGGATCTAGTGGCGTCATTACATATTGCCTGGGAATTAGTTTCAGCTCGTGTTTTTTAACCTCCTTAACTAGAAACCTGGTTGATGAAAGTCAGGCGTGGTGCTTTTCGTGTAAATTTCAGATATCAATACTTACAAGGGTTTATGGATTACTTTGGATCACGCGGTAAACATTTAGCAACCGGTTTAGAGTTTTCTAGAAGATAGAAATCCTGTGGTAAACGAATTAGTTTACCTTCCCGCAGGATGTAGGAAGAACCCAAATGGACGAAACATTGACCAACGTGTCTGAAACATTGTTTACTTATTGAACACAAGCCCTTATTCCCTCTAGTCAAAACCGGAAGTACTTTAAGATTCATGTCTTGCTCGCAGAACTAGACAGGGAAATAAAGTGACTTCTAATAACTCGAAACGCAAACAACAGTAAGTGCAACATGTGTTTTTAATTTGCCTTCACAATTTCATAGCGCCAGGTTACTATAAAAGAACTCCCATATTTTAATTGCTCAATCGGGCACTTGGGTCTAAAACAGTTAAGTAGTAGGTTTTGGTTACATTAGTCCCCATGTTGCATAAAATTGCATCATAGCGCTTTTCACTAAAAGTTATTTAGTACCAACATAACATAAAATGGATTCCTCAAACGTCAAAAATCAACTAATCATCTTAAACATTAAAAAAGTCTATTGTAAACAATCAGAATATACTGGGTTTTCTCGACATAAATGCTGAACAGCGCAATCTTGCAACTTGGGACTCAAACAGTTAAGTAGTAGGTTTTGGTTAGATTAGTCCACACATGTTGCATAAAATTGCATCATAGCGCACTTCACTACAAGCTATTTAGTACCAACTTAACGATAAAATGGATTCCTCAAACGTCAAAAATCCACTAATCATCTTAAACATTAAAAGAAATTCTATTCTAAATACTCGTAATATGCTGGGTTTTCTAGACATAAATACTGAACAGTGCAATCTTGCAACTTGGGACTCAAACAATTAAGTAGTAGGTTTTGGTTAGATTAGTCCACATGTTGCATAAAATTGCATCATAGCGCTCTTCACTGCAAGCTATTTAGTACCAGCGTAACGATAAAATGGATTCGTCAAGCGTCAAAAACCAACTAATAGTCCGAAACATTAAAATAAAGTCTATTCTAAACACTCGGAATATGCAGGGTTTTATCGACACAAATGTTAAACAGCACAATCGAGCAACATGGGACTCAAACAGTTAAGTAGTAGGTTTTGGTTAGATTAGTCCACACATGTTGCATAAAATTGCATCATAGCGCACTTCACTACAAGCTATTTAGTACCAACTTAACGATAAAATGGATTCCTCAAACGTCAAAAATCCACTAATCATCTTAAACATTAAAAGAAATTCTATTCTAAATACTCGTAATATGCTGGGTTTTCTCGACATAAATTCTGAACAGCGCAATCTTGCAACTTGGGACTCAAACAGCTAAGTAGTAGGTTTTGGTTAGATTAGCCCACATGTTGCGTAAA
>CM063497.1:38358568-38361068 GCA_032207245.1 Pardosa pseudoannulata
GATTATAGTTATTGTTTGAATTTATCAAAATGAATAGATTTTTATTTTTGTACTACCATATAGCCCGTCATATGACGGGATCAGTAAAATTTTTAATTTTCCAGAATTGTAAAGTACCCTATGAGGCAGGTAAAAAAAAATGATTTTTTTAGCCGAGAATTATCTGGTGCATGCTCAATAATTTGTTTATCTTCATACTCCTCTAAAGTCTCCCGATACTGTGAATGCAGTTTAGAATCACGTTGAATTCGTTTAGAAAGATAATTCAAAGTTTTCTTAGATACGTTGAAATTATCGTTAAGTTCTTCCCAATTTTTTTGCCCCAATAATTAATGGAAGTGAAGTAAGGAAACTATCATATCTCCTACAACCTGGAGGTAGAAAGAATTTGTCATTAATACCGGTGATAAAATTTTTATTGCAACAAATAATAATCGAAGATTAAATTTAAAACTATCACATATGTACCTAATCTATTATTTAACTCAAATATAAAAGAAAATTGTTTACGTAATATCTAAGTTCAGCAATAAAACATATGAAAATAATGCAGAAGATATTTAAATAATTTAAAGTCAGAAATGATTAAATGAGTTGGTTAGAGAAATAACATCATAATGCTAGAAAAAATGTTATTTTTACCTATTTATTACGTGACAAATTGATACATTTAATCGCCTTCTCTTAATAGGGGAAAATAGGGCTTAAAATTATGGCATTATATTTCAGACAAGAGGGGAAGGGGTGGATTTCGAACGTTGCTAACCCTAAGTCATCAAGAATTCAATATAAATGCCTTTATCCATTGCAGTTCCAACCGCTTCATAAATTCGAGGACAGATTGACTGATAATTTAGGCTATTATTATTAGGGCTTAAAATAATGGCATTATATTTTAGACAAGGGAGGAAGGGGTGGATTTCGAACGTTGCTAACCGTAAATCATCAAGAGTCCAATATGAATACTTTCATCCATTTCAGGTCCAAACACTTCATAAACTCGAGGACAGTCGGACAGATAACTTAGGCTATTATTATTAGGGCTTAAAATAATGGCATTATATTTTAGACAAGAGAGGAAGGGGTGGATTTCGAACGTTGCTAACCCTAATTCATAAAGAATTCAATATTCATGCCTGTATCCCTTCCAGGTACAACCGCTTCATAAATTCGAGGACAGACTGACTGATAACTTAGGCTATTATTATTAGGGCTTAAAATAATGGCATTATATTTTAGACAAGGGAGGAAGGGGTGGATTTCGAACGTTGCTAACCCTAATTCGTCAAAAATTCAATATGGATGCCTGTATCCATTCCAGGTCTAACCGGTTCATAAATTTGAGGACGGACGGACATATAACTTAGGCAATTATTATGTAGGGGATTACATTTATAATTTTTGCACTTATTTACAATTTTCCTTGTTCTATGTGTTAAAATTAAAAGTTAATATTAATGACCTAAAACTGCAATACTATGTTACAGTACAAGAGCAAGAATTGACAGCTTCACCCACGCGTGTTGAGTACCAGAAAATTTTCACACATATTATGGGGTTCTTAAGCCAAAAAGTTTTAGGGTAGGTCTCACCAAATTTTTTAACCGCAATTAATCTCCGTTTAAACGGAGAATTGCATCCTACCATTGGTTGGCGCCCTGTGTTAATTGTGGTTAGCCATTGCATGACTTGGGTGAGATCGAGCCTAAGAAATCTAGGTTTAAACCTTGATGTGAAGTTAAGTTGTTTATTAACTTTCTTTGCTATTTCTGAAGTTATTCAGTAGAAGGTTTAATGAATTTTGCATCATTGCTTACCATAGACTTTTTAAGATAATAACTTCAGTTATACAGGGTGTTTCAAGAATGACCGGTATAATTGAAAAACCATTAAAAACTAAACTAACAAAGATAGAAATTCACAAATGTTGCAATATGCTTGGAAAAATAGTAAATCTTCAAGCAGACAAACTTTAAAATTAGTTACAATATTCCACAACAGATGGCCCTGCAGTCTGGAAAAAGCTAAACTACGATATTTGTATGTGGCGACTCTTAAAAGACCAGATGTATCGCCACTATCCATAAACAATTGGATAACTGGAAAATTACATCCGTTCTGCATGTGAAACCATCCCACCTAAGACGTTTACACAGGTTTCGGATAATTTCGTTCTGAGAATAGGCCATATTATTGTTGCGCATAATGGACATCTGCAAAATATCGCAGTTTAGATTTTTCCAGACTGCAGCGTCATCTGTTGTTGAATTTTGTAACTAATTTTGATAAGTTTGTCTCTTAAAAGACCAGATGTATCACCACTATCCAGAAACAATTGGATAACTGGAAAATTACATCCGTTCTGCATGTGAAACCATCCCACCTAAGACGTTTACACGGTTTCTGATAATTTCGTTCTGAGAATAGGCTATATTATTGTTGCGCATAATGGACATCTGCAAAATATCGTAGTTTAGATTTTTCCAGACTGCAGCGTCAT
>CM063497.1:38368568-38396068 GCA_032207245.1 Pardosa pseudoannulata
TAACGTAAATTAATTTTTAAAGTTAATTTCCAATTTGCTTTTGAATAATATCTTTAAAATAGTATTAATAGTGCAATATTTATTTTACTGATACTTAATAATAAAAAAAAGCCATCCTATTTTTCAAGAATTATAAATTTTATGTCACTTTTTACTGATATATAAATAATAATATCTATAATTAATATTTCAAATATATGCAATTTTAAAAATACACTTATTTAAACTGTATAATTCTTATTATTATTTTTAATATGCATTATATCGTTAGTATAAATTGAAAACTTTCAAATCAAAACTACCAGAAAATTTTATACAAAATAACTAATAAATCCTTTTTTACAGTAGTCTAAAAAATATGTCTAAAATATATGAAGAATAAATAACTAACAAATTATTTTCACCTTATTGTTGATTTATACTCATTTATTAAATTACTTTATTTGAATTTCAAGCTTTAATAGTATATATTAATGAAAACAAATTATAAAGACCTGATATCATAATAATTAAGTTTCAGAGAAAATGGATTACTAAGAAATTACTTTTTAACTTTATGTTGTTTTATCTATTTTTTATTAAAAAATTTTATTTAAATTTCAAACCTTAATAGTAGTTTTATACATTGTATTAAACTACTATTAAGAAATGTATTAATAAAAAATTGTTTTTATACTTGGGTTACTTTATAGTTATTTATTAAATTACTTTCATTAAACTTCAAACCTTAATAGAATTTCTATATATTAATTAAAACAAAATATAATCCCGTAACAAATTAACAAAGTTATATGAAGAATAAATAACTAACAAATTATTTTCACCTTATTGTTGATTTATACTCATTTATTAAATTACTTTATTTGAATTTCAAGCTTTAATAGTATATATTAATGAAAACAAACTATAAAGCCATGACAAAATAATAAATTTATGTAGAAAATGTATTACTAAGAAATAACTTTTTAACTTTATGTTATTTTATCCTTTTTTTATTAAAAAATTATACTTAAATTCCAAACCTTAATAGTAGTTTTATACATTGTATTAAACTACTATTAAGAAATGTATTAATAAAAAATTGTTTTTATACTTGGGTTACTTTATAGTTCTTTATTAAATTACTTTATATAAATTTCAAACTTTAATAGTATTTGTATATATTAATTAAGATAAATTATAATGCCGTAACAAAATAAGCAAGTTATATAGTTCTTTATATAATAAATAAATATAACTATTATAGTTCTATTTATTTTTTATATTAAGAATATATTACATATTATTTTTCTACTTAATGTTGCTTCATAGTCATTTATTAAATTACTTTATTTCATTTTCAAGTTTTATTAGTATATATTAATGAAAACAAATTATAAAGTAGTAGTATACTATAAACTATAAAGTTAATAGTATTTGTATATATTAATTAAGATAAATTATAATGCCGTAACAAAATAAGCAAGTTATATGAAGAATGTATTACTAACAAATTAGTTTTCAAATTAGTGTTGCTTTGTACTCATTTATTAAATTACTTTATTTGAATTTCAAGCTTTCCTAGTATATATTATTGAAAACAAATTATAAAGCCCTGATATAATAATAATTAAGTTTCAGAGAAAATGGATTACTAAGAAATTACTTTTTAACTTTATGCTGTTTTATCTATTTTTATTATAAATTTTTATTTAAATTTCAAACCTTAATAGTAGTTTTATACATTGTGTTAAACTACTATTAATAAATATATTAATAACAAATTGTTTTTAAACATGTGTTACTTTATATTTATTTATTAAATTACTTTCATTAAACTTCAAACCTTAATAGAATTTCTATATATTAATTAAAACAAAATATAATCCCGTAACAAATTAACAAAGTTATATAGTTCTTTATATAATAAATAAATATAACTCTTATAGTTCTATTTATTTATTATTATATAAAGAATGTATTACAAATTATTTTTCACCTTATTGTTGATTTTTACTCATTTATTAAATTACTTTATTTGAATTTCAAGCTTTAATAGTATATATTAATGAAAACAAACTATAAAGTAGTAGTATACTACAGACTATAAAGTTAATAGTATTTGTATATATTAATTAAGATAAATTATAATGCCGTAACAAAATAAGCAAGTTATATGAAGAATGTATTACTAACAAATTAGTTTTCAAATTAGTGTTGCTTTGTACTCATTTATTAAATTACTTTATTTGAATTTCAAGCTTTCCTAGTATATATTATTGAAAACAAATTATAAAGCCCTGATATAATAATAAAGTTACAAAAAAAATGGATTACTAAGAAATTACTTTTTAACTTTATGTTACTTTATCCTTATTTTTATTATAAATTTTTATTTAAATTTCAAACCTTAATAGAATTTTTATACATTACATAAAATTAACTACAATGCACGGACCAAAATAAATAAGTTGCATGAAAAAAATTGTAATACTAATACACTGAATAAAATACTAAGTTACATGAAAACTGCAATACTAACAGAATTACTTCACTTACCTTAAACCACCAATTCTACGCCAAGTTAGCAGAAATCTGTCTAAGGAACATGGGTATTACTGATAAGAGAAAGGTTTATACAACAGTGTTAGGTTAACCGTGTAGTAAAAACTGTTAGTAAATCTCGATAGGAAAGGTTTTATAATTGTGAATCAAAGATTCGCGCGGTCGAGGCTTTTATTTATAAAACAAGGGCACCATAGTTGTAGAACTAGTTTAGCCATAGAGAAATCTCAGGAAGAAAGTGGGAAAAGGGGAAGCACTGTTTTTTTCAAGGTAATGACGTCACGAGTGAATGAAGGTTGACCGCTCGCAGATCAGGCCAATCTCCTGAGGTTAGTCAGGTTATCTCGTGTGTAAGTCACACTTTGGGGAGTTTATTTAACAGGCTCCTTGTTTTTTGTTTTTTGTTCTTTAAAGACATGTGTTCCGGAAAGATTTGGAGTGGTGTGTTAGGGTTTAAAAAGTACACATTCTCAATTACAGTTCAGGGAACAGTTGAGGCTTTAAAGACATATGTTCCGGAAAAATTTGGAGTGTGTTAGGGTTTAAAAAGTACAAATCTTCAATTACAGTGAATGGGACAGTTGAGAGTTTAAAGATATGTGTTCCAGAAATATTTGGAGAGGGGTGTTAGGTTATAAAAAGTACGAATTCTGAATTACAGTTAAGGGAACAGTTGAGAATTTAATGATATGTGTTCCAGAAAGATTTGGAGTGGTGTGTTAGGTTTTAAAAAGTACACATTCTCAATTACAGTTAAGGGAACATTGAGGGCTTAATAGGGTTTAAAAAGTACACATTCTCAATTACAGTGAAGGGGACATTGAGGGTTTAAAGGTATGTGTTCCGGAAAGATTTGGAGTGGTGTGTTAGGGTTTACAAACTCTCAATTACAGTTAAGGGGACATTGAGGGTTTAAAGATATGTGTTCCGGAAAGATTTGGAGTGGTGTGTTAAGGTTTAAAAAGTACACATTCTCAATTACAGTGAGGGGGACATTCAGGGTTTAAAGATCTATGTTTTGTAAAACTTTCGAGTGGTGTATTAAGGTTTAAAAAATACAAATTCTCAATTACAATAAAGGGGACAGTTGAGGGTTTAAAGGTATGTGTTCCGGAAAGATTTGGAGTGGTGTGTTAGGGTTTAAAAAGTACACATTCTCAATTACAGTTAAGGGGACATTGAGGGTTTAAAGATATGTGTTCCGGAAAGATTTATAGTGTGTTAAATTTTAAAAAGTACAAATTCTCAATTACAGTGAAGGGGGCAGTTCAGGATTTAAAGACATGTGTTCCGAAAATATTTGGAGTGGTGTGTTAGGATTTACAAAGTACACATTCTCAATTACAGTTAAGGGAACATTGAGGGCTTAAAGGTATATGTCCCGGAAAGATTTGGAGTGGTGTGTTAAGGTTTAAAAAGTACACATTCTCAATTACAGTTAAGGGAACAAATTGAAGATTCAAAGACATGTGTTCCAGAAAGGTTTGAAGTGGTGTATTAGGCTTTAAAAAGTACAAATTCTCAATTACAGTGAAGGGGGCAGTTCAGGATTTAAAGACATGTGTTCCGAAAATATTTGGAGTGGTGTGTTACGGTTTAAAAAGTACACATTCTCGATTACAGTGAAGGGGACATTGAGGGTTTAAAGATATGTGTTAGGGAATATTTAGTGGTAGGAAATTATTATTATAATTAGTAAGTGGTAGAAAATATTTAGTGTGTTAAGGTTTAAAAAGTACACATTCTCAATTACAGTGAGGGGGACATTCAGGGTTTAAAGGTAGTGTTCCGGAAAGATTTGGAGTGGTGTGTTAGGGTTTACAAATTTTCAATTACAGCTAAAAGGACATTGATGGTTTAAAGACATGTGTTTCGGAAAGATTTGGAGTGGTGTGTTAGGGTTTAAAAAGTACACATTCTCAATTACAGTGAAGGGGACATTGAGGGTTTAAAGGTATGTGTTCCGGAAAGATTTGGAGTGGTGTGTTAGGTTTTAAAATGTACGAATTCTCAATTTCAGTTAAGGGAGCAGTTAAGGGTTTAAAGACACATGTCCGTCTGCCCTCGAATTTATGAAGCGGTTGGACCTGGAATGGATAGAGGCATTTGTATTGGATTTTTGATGAATTAGAGTTAGCAAAATTCAAAGAGATTTCGAAAACGTTCGAAATCCCCCCCTTCTCTCACTTTTCGATTGTTTAATGCCATTATTTTAAGCTCTATATTTCCCGGTTAGGAGGAGGAGATTAAATTTTTTACATGATAAATAGGTAAAAATATTTACCTGCCTCATAGGGTACTTTACTTTTCTGGAAAATTAAAAATTTTACTAATTCAGTCATATAGCGGGCCATATGCTAATGTAATGATATTTTTAACCTAAAAAACTACTCAACCTAATTATAAATCTATATTAAATAATAAAATAATTAATAATAATAAAATAATTTTTCGAGATGCCATCCTTTTATGTCAAAACGTCTACTATATTTTTACTTTCTATCGAGCTGGTGAGTACAATAACGCCAAAATTATTCCTACTTTACTCAGATCGTCTTATATAATTCAGTATATCTCCTTCCCACGTTATTACATGACTAACCACCAAAACCCTTATTACCTGGTTTTACTTTGTGATTGATGTACGGGTGTTTCACAGCAGGATCCTTCGAGAGATAAGGCTATAAAAACTGCATTTCTTTTTTTCGAAATACTTTGTTTTATCTTTTGTCTACATCTTTACTTACAATTGAACTCGAACTAATGTGGATTTTCTTAATCTTTGTGGATGGTCTAAATTTTCCGTTACATATGCATACAAAAGAATAAAATTAATACACATGTTAAACAGAAAATATGAAATCATTACTGGCAATACGTCCGAGCTATCTTCGAAATTATAACACGATATCATTTCAAATAAAAATAAACAGTAACATAATTTCATGGTTACAAGACATGTTCCTCTCTTCATCCAACCTACGTTTCGGTATTTACATAAAAAAAGAGAAAGTGTGTAGCTATTTTGCTTCATTTACGGAACGTGAATGGAATAAATTACAGACTACAAACATGGGTTTTTGTTATTTACAGGTTAGAACCGGGAAGAAAACATACAAATAGCTGTTTTCTACAGGCGAAGAAAACAGTCATCTGGGAGTTGTTTATGTTGTGGTGTAGTACATTGCTGTTGTTATTTCTAAGTCATTTATAACCCAAAGTGGCTTTATATCATCTTTAAGTATAGTGTAATACCACTGATCTATATTACAATGTTCAAATAGAGAACAAATGGAACAAAGGAAATATTCAAAAAAATATATAAAAAAATAAAAAGTAACAGAAGCACTCCACGTGCTACGAATAAAAAAATTGCCAATGTCCCAGAGAATGCTGCATTCTTTTCATTCCTTCTTTCTACTCAGCAAACCTATACTTTTTCCATTATCCTGTGCTGATGCGTTCGTTGTTCCATTGTCCTTTGTACAATACGTCCTTTCCCGGATCTGCCCAGAAGGACCCGGACTCCAAGGATGGCCCTGAATCTCCTCCTGGAGACCAATCACAACTCTCCAAAACTTGGTAAAGTTTAAGTGTAATCGTTTTCACTGGCCACACCACATGCTTCATGGAGTCGCAAAAAAAACTTGGGCATTCAACCCACAACGTGTGAGTGCGGCGAGCAAATCAGTTTCGCAAACCTTACGGCAAACATAGCTGCACTCTCACAGTTTATGTTTTTACTAAAAGATCTGAATCTCTGTTTACATGTTCCCCAAAGTCAACGGGATATCACATACACGCTTGCATAAATAGAAAGACAAAATAATGGATTTTTAGGAATGTTATTACTAAATTATCATTAAAAACAGCAAATGCGCGATGTAAAATAGATCAATCACTATGAAAAGTGTACTTTAAATCATTTCTCTAATCACATATATATATATATATATATATATATATATATATATATATATATATATATATATATATATATATATATATATATATATATATATATATATGTATGTATATGTATATGTATATGTATATATATATATGTATATATATATATATATATGTATATATATATATATATATATATATATATACATATATATATATATATACATATATATATATACATATATATATACATATATATATATACATATATATATATACATATATATATATATACATATATATATATATATATATATATATATATAAATATATATATTATATATATATATATATATATATATATATATATATATATATATATATATATATATATATATATATATATATATATATATATATATATATATATATATATATATGATCATAGAGTCGAGTTTCATACGCAACTTTCGTCTCGAGTTTCCTAGAGAAATGATGTTCCGGCTCGGTTACGGCAATCTGCCTTGGAAACTACGCACGCAATCCCCTTTGAAGCTACCTTTATTTATACTGATGGGAGGAAAAGCGAAGACTTTCATTTCGGTCGTGGTGTTGTCATTAAATGCACAAATGGAATTGTCGAGATAAAGAGAAGAAATCCAGACTTCACTTCGGTATTCAAAAGGGAGCATGGAGCCATCGAAGAGGGGCTAAGTGCTGTTTTGTCCTTTACAGATCTTATATAGGGCTGTAGGGATTTTGACTGACAGTCGTACAGCCATCCAATATCTTGGTGAAGGTTGGGCCAGAATTCTTGGCAAACTTAAGCACGTCTCGTCACTTTGTGAAGTGCACCTTCAGGGGATTCCTTCGCATGTTGAGACCCATACGTTTACATATGGGGGAATCAGATGGCAGACGTTTTGGCGAAGAAGGCTTCTGAAGAACCATTACCTGTTACCAATTCACTGACATATCTTAAACTGTATTCCATTAGAAGACATGCTGACAGGCAGATTTGGCTTGTTCCCTCGAGTCATCCCTGGTATCAAGCAGATTGTACTGGAGAATCCCTTGCTATTGATTGCGATAGATATGTCCAGACAACACTTTCCCAATTCTTCAGTAGACACCTGAAAGGATTTACTTTCGAGAGAGGTCTCAAAATGCACCCGAATTGTCCTAAATGTCAAAATGAACCGGAATCAAAGCTACGTATCCTTGAGTGCCTGGGGTTGTTTCTTCAGGACCTATATAGGTCTCCTATTCTTCTTTTCGATTTTCTGAAAGTAAATGGAATCTTGGAAATCGTCTAGTATATTCCTAGATATGGAGATTAGAAAGAGGGGAAGAAAAAGATATATCTGATCATCATGGTAGTTTTGAAAGTTGTAAATGAAACTCACATTTATTTATCGAGTTAATTTCATAAAAATTTATAGTTTTAAATCTTACTGCCAACCAGGATGTATAATTTAATTATCATATTCATTAGACAAACTCGTTGTAATTTTTTCTGGAGAGACTGAAGCATAATCTTCTTAAAATAATAGCAATAATTACGAAACATATTTTGCTGCATTAGATAATCTTGATGAAACTTTAATGACATTACTGCTGCTATCCAATACTTTAGAGTGAATATGGTAATATTCACTCTAAAACACCTCACTTATTCATTAGATGATCTTGAAGAAAGTTTAAAGACATTACTGTTGCTAACCAATAATTTAGAGTGAATAAGATAATATTCACTCTAAAACACCTTACTCATTCATTAGATGATCTTGAAGAAAGTTTAATGACATTAATGTTGTTAACTAATACTTTATAGTGAATATGGTAATATCCACTCTAAAACACCTCACTCATTCATTAGATGATCTTGAAGAATGTTTAAAGACATTACTGTTGCTAACCAATAATTTAGAGTGAATAAGATAATATTTACTCTAAAGTACTTCACTCATTCATTAGATGATCTTGAAGAAACTTTAAAAACAACACTGTTGTTAATCGAAACTTTAGAGTGAATATGGTAATATTCACTCTATAGTACTTCACTCACTCACTAGGTGATATTGAAGAATGTTTAAAGACATTACTGTTGCTAACCAATACTTTAGAGTGAATATGGTAATATTCACTCTATAGTACTTCACTCACTCACTAGGTGATCTTGAAGAATGTTTAAAGACATTACTGCTGCTATCCAATACTTTAGAGTGAATATGGTAATATTCACTCTAAAACACCTCACTTATTCATTAGATGATCTTGAAGAAAGTGTAAAGACATTACTTTAAGCAATACTTTAGAGTGAATATGGTAATATTTACTCTAAAGTACTTCACTCATTCATTAGATGATCTTGAAGAAACTTTAAAAACAACACTGTTGTTAATCGAAACTTTAGAGTGAATATGGTAATATTCACTCTATAGTACTTCACTCACTCACTAGGTGATATTGAAGAATGTTTAAAGACATTACTGTTGCTAACCAATAATTTAGAGTGAATAAGATAATATTCACTCTAAAACACCTTACTCATTCATTAGATGATCTTGAAGAGAATGTAAAGACATTACTCTTGCTAACCAATACTTTAGAGTGAATATGGTAATATTCACTCTAAAACACTTCACTCATTCATTAGATAATCTTGATGAAACTTTAATGACATTACTGCTGCTATCCAATACTTTAGAGTGAATATGGTAATATTCACTCTAAAACACCTCACTTATTCATTAGATGATCTTGAAGAAAGTGTAAAGACATTACTTTAAGCACGCTTTTAAGACATTACTTTAAGCAATACTTTAGAGTGAATATGGTAATATTCACTCTAAAACACCTTACTCATTCATTAGATGATCTTGAAGAGAATGTAAAGACATTACTTTAACCAATATTTTAGAGTGAATATGGTAATATTCACTCTAAAACACCTCACTCATTCATTAGATGATCTTGAAAAAAGTTTAAAGACATTACTCTTGCTAACCAATACTTTAGAGTGAATATTAGCTTTAAAAATACTAATTTGCTCTTATCATTAACAAACACCTGATTTTATCTTTTAATTCGTAAAATATACCAGCAAAAATGAAATGTTTCTTAGTGACGTGAACTCTTCCTGTAGTCATATACATGCCATGCTAGTATTTTAATAAAGGCAAAGCTTATCCAAATAAAAAGACCAATTTTAACACTCAAAATTATTTTCCCTTTGTTAATTCTATTTCAGAAAGATTTTTCCCTATATGTCTTCATTATACATTATTTTAATCACCTTAAATGAGATGCATCACATTCCTCAGTAAAAATAATTCATTGTTTATCCCTTTCTTGTTCATTCAATCAACATTTATCAATGGTAAAAGAGGTCATCTAAGGAAGGCCATAAGGTTCAGAACAAAACATATGTAGTATGATATAACCTATACGGAAATCAAGGGAAACTAAGAATTCTTTGAATTAGTGAATAAATATATTGTATATAAATAATAGTGGTTTCCGTATATCAAAATAAGAAAACAATACTGTTATCTTTTGGTAGTTTTTTATTCCTTTGTACTTCATATGATATTATAATTATTAGGAGCATTTCTCAAAACCTTTAAGTGTTGTATTTGAAATATATTTAAACTAAAATATAGAGCAATTAAAATCTCCTATATAATAATAGCCCAATTTATCTGTCCATCTGTTCTCAAATTCATGAAGCGGTTGAACCTGGAATGGATAGAGGCATCCATATTGGGTTCTTGATTAGTTAGGGTTAGCTAAAATCAAAGTCAGTAAAGTTTACCTCCTAGCAAACTATCATTCCGATTCTAAAATAAATTACTATAAATATACTTCATATCACGGCTAAAAGTACTATCGTCTTTAAAACGTTCGAATTCCACACCTTCCCCTCTTTTCGAGCGTTTAATGCCATTATTTCAAGCTCTATTTTCCTCTTAAAGGCAAAGCTTATCCAAATAAAAAGACCAATTTTAACACACAAAAGTGTTTTCCCTTTGTTCCTTTTTTAAGACTTTTTCCGATATGTCTTCATTATATATTTTAATCCGCTTAAATGAGGAGCATCACATTCCTCAGTGAAAAAAATTTCATTGTTTAGCCCTTCTTGTACATTCAATCAACATTTATCAATGGTACAAGAGGTCATTGAAGGAAGGCCATAAGGTTCAGAACAAAACATATGTAGTATGACATAACCTATACGGAAATCAAGGGAAACTAAGAATTCTTTGTATAAATGAATAAATATATTGTATATAAATAATAGTGGTTTCCGTCTATCAAATTAAGAAAAAAATACTGTGATCTTTTTCTAGTTTTTTTATTCCTTTGTACTTCATATATTTCAATTTTTATCAGCATTTCTCAACACTTTTAAGTGTTGTATTTGAATCATCTTTAAACTAAAAAATAGACCAATTTAAATCTCCTATATAATAATAGCCCAGTATATCTATCCATCTGTCCTCGAATTAATGAAGTGGTTGAACCTGGAATAGATAGAGGCATCCATATTGGGTTCTTGGTGAGTTAGGGTTATCTAAAATCAAAGCGAGTAAAGTTTACCTTCTCCCAGACTATCAATCCGATTCTAAAATAAATTACTATAAATGTGCTCCATATCACGGCTAAAAGTACTATCGTCTTTAAAACGTTCGAATTCCCCACCTTCCCCTCTTTTCGAGCGTTTAATGCCATTATTTCGAGCTCTATTTTCCCCAGTTAAGAGCAGGTGTTTAAGTTTATTAATTCATCACATAATAAATAGGTAAAAATAACATTTTTTCTAGCTTTATGACGTTATTCCTATAACCATCTCATTGAATCATTTCTTACTTTAAATTATTTAAATATCGTCTGCATTGTTTTCATGCGTTTTATCACTGAACTTAGATATTAAGTAAATAATTTTCTTTTATATTTGGCATTAAATAATAGATTAGGTAACTATGTGATAATTTTAAACTTAATCATCGATTATTTTTTGTTTCAATGAAAATTTTATCACCGGTATTAAAAAAAAAATTCTTTTCATAAAAGTCTAGGAGTCTATTTCACGGACTAATAAATATCTAGCTTTTAAGTTATATATCTTTGAAAATTAAGAAGTTCATTTGTACTTGTTTGTTTGTTTTTTCAACTCCTCTTCTTAGCCCACTCTCCTGTTTCTAATCATGGATCTTGTTGGTGCTTCAACCACATTTGGCGAAATTGGCGTGCTTGCAGCGTGGCGTTTGAAATCTGGCGAGGGGATCGTAACTCAACAAATTGATACATAAACAAAAACAACATTTTGAGGAAAAATTTTACAAAAATTGAATATTTAAAATCTAATTGAATTAACAAAGAAAACACAAAGGAAACACATAACATTCATACTAAATAGACTGAAACATTCACTTAATCACAAATTAAATAAACTGAGTGTGATTTTCATCACAAATTTGTGATTTAGTGTAAATTGTAAAATTAATTTAAACAAAAAAAAAAAAAAAAAAGAAAACTGTATTTTGAGTGGAGGTTGAAGAGGAGTTGTAAAATTGAAAATTTTTTTTCAAATCTCTTATTTATACATAACCACACGGTTTGCAATCAATTCGCTCAATTTTGGACATCATTCATATATACCGCCAACTAATCACTGTCAATATTAAAACCTCTGCTCCCCTCCTATCACGTAATATGACAAGATATATTAAAGTTTACAACTAACATGCGGTCAGTAAAGTATCGCCCTTAAAACGTTCGAAATCCACCCCTTTCCTTCTTTATAGCATTTAATGTCATTATTTCAAGAACTATTTTCCCCGGTTAAGAGCAGATGATTAAATTTATCAGTTTATAACATTTTTCTAGCATTATGACGTAATTCCTTTAACCATCTCATTTAATTATTTCTTATTTTAAATTATTTAAATATTGTCTGCTATATTTTCTTACATTTTATCGCCGGATTTAGATATTACGTAAATAATTTTCTTTTATATTTGGCTTAAACAATAGATTTCGTGCATATATCATAATTTTGCTTATCTTCTCCCGAATTTTCGAACCTATTCTAAAATAAATTCGTATAAATATGATTCATATCACAGCAAAAGGTACTTCTTCTTTAAAACGTTCGAATTCCACCCCTTTCCCCCTTTTCGAGCTTTTAATGCCATTATTTCGAGCACTATTTTTCCCGGTTAAGAGCAGGCGATTCAATTTATCAATTTATCCCATAGGTAAAAATAACTTTTATCTTTAGCATTATGACGTCATTCCTTTAACCACTTCATTTAATCATTTCTTATCTTAAATTATTTACATATCGTCTGCATTATTTTCATATGTTTTATCACTGAACTTAGATAGTACGTAAATAATTTTCTTTTATATTTGGCTTAAATAACAGGTTGATATGTGAATTCAAATCTAATCATCGATTATTTATTTGCTGTAAGATAATTCTCAGCCACAAAAGAAGCCATTTATTTACCTGCCTTATAGGGTACTTTACAATTCTGGAAAATTAAAAGTTTTACTGATCCAGTTATATGACGGGCTATTGGCAAGTAAATAAATGAAATGACACATTCATTTAAATTTAAAATTATTTACTGTACTGCAAGTTTTGGATATACACATAGATAATTGTTTGTCTTATTCCTACAAGTATCTTTATATTTTAAAACATCTATTAGTTTTGATTTGAAAAAATGTCGACCATTAAGGATCTCCTAAGGTAAAAACTGATGTCCAGAAACACTCAATATAAGAGTTGTTGTTGTTGTTGTTGTTGTTGCCAATGCCAAGGACGAGCCAATCACGGGGAACAGAGATCCCACAAATTAAGGCTAAGGGGCGTGTCTTTCGTTTCACTAGCACCACTAGGGGGACAGAAGATCTTAGCTCAAATGAGTCCTCATAACAGCTTAACTACGTCTTAAGGTATCCGTCTATTTTAAAAACGTCATTTTTTTGCCAAAAACCATAATTTTTTTCATTTCTCTATTGTAAAAATTCAACTTTTAGGCTTCTAAATCTGTTTTTGCTTTCTCTCTAAGTCATTTTAAAGAAAAGTTACAGCTGTTTAAACATCAGTGATAGCTGGCAAGACAAAACGGAAGTAGCGCTTTCGAAACCGGAAGTTGTGAATTTTTTGGAAACATTTTTAGACGAAACTTTTTCAATTTTCATGAAGATTAGTTTAAACATTTTTCTAGTATTTTTAATAATTAGCAACTTGGCAATGAGAAATTTTTGAAGCAAGAAAGTGTGGGGAATTTTAAACATGTATTTTAATTTTTAACAATTAAAGTTGCATACATAAACTTCAAATGCGTTTTTCTCAGTACAGTAGTTTTAATAAAATGTCGTAACTTGAAATGTGATTTTTCAATGAGTTCTTAAAATATTTTGTTGAAAATTATTATGAATGCTTTTCATAGTATTTACTAGTGAATGACCTGAAAGTTTTAAATTTGGATTTTATTGAAGTTACATTCATAGTTAGATATAAAGGTAATGAAAATTCGTTAAAAATTCAATGTGTATGATTTTGAAGGACCAAAATTTTATACCAAACGTAAATTAAGCAAAGATTTTAGGTGATTCCCTAGTCGAATGTATAAGAAATGTGTTGCATCAAAAAATATTGAGATAATTTAATTTATTAAAAAATTATACCTTGTGAAAAAAAAAACGATTTTTTTACTAAATTTTCTTTAATAAGTTTCTTTTATTTCTAAAGTTTCTTTCATAAACTTCAATGCGTTTTTCTCAGAACGGTATTTTTAATAAAATGTTGAAACTTGAAATGTGACTTTTCAATGAGTTCTTAAAATATTTTGTTGAAAATTATTATGAATGCTTTTGATAGTATTTACTAGTGAATGACCTGAAAGTTTTAAATTTGGATTTTATTGAAGTTACATTCATAGTTAGATATAAAGATAATGAAAATTCGTTAAAAATTCAATGTGTATGATTTTGAAGGACCAAAATTTTATATCAAACGTAAATTAAGCAAAGATTTTAGGTTATTCCCTAGTCCAGTGTATAAGAAGTGTGTTGCATCAAAAATTTTGAGATAATTTAATTTATTAAAAAATTATACCTTGTGAAAAAAACGATTTTTTTACTAAATTTTCTTTATTTATTAGAAATTTTATTAAAACTTCTGCAGGAATATAATTTTTAAGTACAATTCTCTATGATAATATAAAAAATAAATTTAAAATGTAAAAAAAAATGAACTAGTTTCCACGTTTAAAAAAAAGTTCTATGAACGTAGACAGATACCTTAATGAAACTGTAAAAACTTTAAATGCGTTTACCGAATGGTTACTGAATGGTTTTACTGAATTGTTTACATGGTTTGGTTTGTTTAGGAGTTCTAAGGTCTACTTTTTTACAACACGAGTGATAAATACCTATTTAATATCCATTTTAGTAAAATTAGATAGGTTAGATTATATTTAAAATTATTTACCATAAATGGCATCACTATGAAGTATTTTTCTTGTGTAAACCCCTTGGATGATTTTGATAATTAGCTATAAGTTTGTTAGAAATTCTTTGTTATAAAGCATTTGTTTAGTGTGAAGAAGGTAATATATACATCTTTATTACGAAAAAATATCATAAAAGTAAACATTTAACTCCATATATAGAAAGGAAAAGGGAAAATTGCAAGGAATTTTGCTTCCTATTTTGCTACTTAATATAGTGATTCTCTCATATGTATATACATACATATGTTAAATGTAATTATTTTATAAAAATTAAATGAAATAAAATTTTTCTTTCTTGACCCAAGTACGAGTTCATTTTAATTTTTTTTCTGTATATTACTTTTTTGTAACACGAGGGCTAAAATGCCCTTTTCATATCCATTTTAATAAATATAGATAGGTTAGATTATATTTAAAATTATTTACCATAAATGCCAGTATTATGCAATATTTTTCTTGTGTAAACCACATGGTGGATTTCGATAATTCGCTACAAATTCGTTAAGAATTCTTTGTTATAAAGCATTTGTTTGCTGTGGTAAAGGTAATATATATATATACAAATATATATATATATTTTTTGGGAACAATACCATAAAAGTAAACATTTAACAATAAATTACTTTTTAACAATTTGATTTATTGTGATTTTAATATTTCGAAATTCAAAACTAAAATGTGATCAGTTTGTTTACACTTTGTACAATAATATTTGTGAAAAAGATAATATATACATCTTTTTTGCAAATAAATATCACAAAAATAACCATTTAAGAATAAAATAATTTTTAACAATTTGATTTAATGTGATTTTAATATTTTGAAATTCAAAACAAACATCTGATCAGTTTATTTACACTTTGTATAACAATAATTGTGAAAAGGGTAATATATAGATCTTTATTGTGAAAATAATATCATAAATATAACCATTTAACAATAAATTAATTTTTAACGATTTGATTTAATGTGATTTTAATATTTTTAAATTCAAAACTAACATGTGATCAGGTTGTTTACACTTTATATAATAATAATTGTGAAAACGATAATATATAGATATTTATTTTGAAAAATATCGTAAAAGTAACCATTTAACAATAAACTAATTTTTAACAATTTGATTTAATGTGATTTTAATATTTTGGAATTCAAAACTTACATGTGATCAGTCTGTTTACTCTTTGTATAATAATAATTGTGAAAACTGTAATATTGAGATCTTTATTGTGAAACAATATCATAAATATAACCATTTAACAATAAATTAACTTTTAAAGATTTGATTTAATGTGATTTCTATATTTTGAAACTCAAAACTAACATGTGATGTGTTTGTTTACACTTTGTATAGTAATTTTTGTGAGAAATATAATATATATCTCTATATTTCGAAAAAATATCATAAGACTAACCATTTAACAATAAATTAATTTTTAACAATTTGATTTAATATGATTTTAATATTTTGAAATTCAAATTTAATATGTAATCACTTTGTTTACACTTTGTATAGTAATTTTTGAGAAAAAGGTAATACATACATCTTTATTGCAAAAAAATATCATAAAAGTAACCACTTAACACCACATATAGAAAGGAAAAGGGAAAATTGCAAGGAATATCACTTTCTATTTTGCCACTTAATATTGTGATTCTGTCATATGTATATACATATTTATGTTAATTGAAATTATTTAATAAAAATTAATTGTAATAAAATTTTTCTTTGTAGACCTAAGAATGAATTGGCTTAATTTTTTATATATATATTATTACTTGTTTTATTTCTAATTCTTGCCTGATGGTTTGGTTTGTTTAGTAGCGCTACGGTCTACTTTTTAGCAACACGAGGGCAAATTGCCCATTTCATATCTGTTCTCATTAAAATAGATAGGGTAGATTATATTTAAAATTATTTATCATAAATAGCATCCCTATGCAGTATTTTTCTTGTGCAAATCACTTGGTCGATTTTGATAATAAGTTATAAGTTCGTTAAAAATTCTTTATTATAATTTCTTTGGAGTGAAAAAGGTAATATGTACATCTTTATTGCAAAAAAATATCATAACAGTAACCATTTAACAATAAATTAATTTTTAACAATTTGATTTAATGTGATTTCAATATTTTTAAATTCAAAACTAACATGTGATCTAGTTGTTTACACTTTGTATAATAATTTTTGTGAGGAAGGTAATATATACATCTTTATTGTGAAAAAAATATCATAAATATAACCATTTAACAATAAATTAATTTTTAACGATTTGATTTAATATGATTTTAATATTTTTAAATTCAAAACTAACATGTGATCTGGTTGTTTACACTTTGAATAATAATAATTGTGAAAAGGATAATATATAGATATTTTTTTTGAAAAAATATCGTAAAAGTAACCATTTAACAAAAAATTAATTTTTAACGATTTGCTTTAATGTGATTTTAACATTTTGAAATTCAAAACTGAAATGTGATCAGCTTGTTTACCTTTTGTATAGTAATAATTCTGAAAAGGGTAATATATAGATATTTATTTTGAAAAAAATATCATAAAAGTAACCATTTAACAATAAATAAATTTTTACAATTTGATTTAATGTGATTTTAAAATTTTGAAATTCAAAACTAACATGTAATCAGCTTGTTTACACTTTGTATAGTAATTTTTGTGAAAAAGGTAGTATATACGTCTTTATTGCGAAAAAGCATCATAAAAGTAACCATGTAACACCACATATAAAAAAGAAAATTGGAAATTGCAATTAATTTCGCTTTCTATTTTGCAACTTAACACATTGTATGAGGGACATATACCTTTACCATAGTACCTTTTCTGACGATTGATACTTGAGCGCGGATCACGTGCTAGTACCGGTTAGTGTAACAACATGGTTAGTTTGTGGGTGAAAAAATAACGGTAACTAGATATACAAGAAATTGAAGCCGAATGTTCTTGTCTACTACATAGATTTTGGAAAAATTTAGACAAATAAAAACTAGTTTTTACATTATTAGTTTTATGACTGCTTTTTTTATTTTTATAATGTAAAAATTTTATATATAACATAATTTGAAAAAAATTAAAACTATATACGACTATTTTTATTTGATTTTTCATATTTACGATAATATTATAAATTTATCCAATATAAAATATATTTTTTGTTTACAAAAATCTTATGGTTGTTACTTATATATTTCTATTCATATATTTGTTTATATATTTCAATATAAAATACGAAAAGTTGGTTAAAAAATGAAATATTTTTCGATCTATTGAGATTTAACTGAATAAATAAATTTACGCACAAAACGCCCGCTCCAGGTACAATTCCGCTGCGAAATGTACCAGCACACAATGTGTTAATATTGTGATTCAATCATATGTTTATACATATTTATATTAATAGTAATAATTTAGTGAAATTAACTAAATAAAATAATTTTTGTTGACCTAAATAGGAATATTGGATTTAAATTTTTTTTATATATTACGTGTTTACAATTATAATTTTTGTCGAACAATGGTCTATTGGTTAGGGTGCTGGACTTTGGTACCGGAGTTCGTTGGTTCGAGTCCCAATGTGGCATGGATACTCGTAGCAGTTCGGAATCGGCTTTAAGCTGTAGGTCCCGGTCTGATTAGCCCTTGTGTTGCAAAAAAGTAGACCGTAGCACTCCAAACCAAACCAAGCCGAACGATGGCCGAATGGTAGAGCGCTGCTCTTCGGAACCGGAGTTCGCGGGTTCGAATCCCGCTGATGGCATGGATGTTTGTAGCCGTTCGGAATCGGCTTTAAACTGTAGGTCCCGGTCTCATTAGCCCTCGTGTGCAAAACAGTAGACCGTAGCTCTCCAAACCAAAAAACCAAACCAAACCAAATATAATTTTCTCTTGTCCTCCCCCCAAACTAAAATTCTGGCAACAGCCTTACGTCATTAATGTTGTTCTAAAATTTGAGAAATACATATTAACATCCGGGGAAATACGTCACATTCTAGAACGTAACATTGCATCAACGGCATGTAATCACCTGGTTAAGATTTTAAAAAATTAAACACCAGTCACTTCTATATAATTATTCATGTACATTCTTCTGAATAGAATTAGAGAAGGAAAATATCACCATTTCCCTTTAAGAATGGAAAATTCAATTTCCATGTGACTGCGACTACAGTCACAAGACTGTGAAGGAAAACTTATAATTCCCCTCGTTCAATAATATATAATTTTCGTTGAATAAATGTTTCAAAGGATTACGAAAAATTGACGTTTCCTTAAAACAAATATTTTACACGAACGTAGATTCAGCGACTAAACTCCCGCTTACCTTGGAGATAATTTAAATAAGAAAACATACTATAGTTGATCTGTCTTTTGAGACATTCGGGAGGAAACTTTGTCTTCTACAGTTTTCCTAATCATTATTTTTATTTTACTAATGGTCTTTAAGTGACGTTCAGTTCTTAAAGTTGTCACCTCACATTAATCACGTGAATAACCAAATGACGAAAACTACATAGAGAAAAAAAGTCATGGGATTTCATTTTACCTTTGCAACATCAGTGCATTACTAACTGAAATAAACAGCCTTTAAATATGTTTAGTGGTAAATGTGATGCCTACTGTGCCTTAAAATTAACAGAAAACAATTTTATAACTCACTAAAGGATTTTGCATAAATATTTATGTATACAGGGTGTCCCAAAACGACCACATACTACAGTTTTACTAATCATTATTTTTATTTTACTAATAGTGTTTAAGTGACATTGAATTCTTAAAGTTGTCAGCTCACATTAATCACGTGAATAACCAAAATGACGAAAACTACATATATATATATATATATATATATATATATATATATATATAAATATAATATATAAAAAAATACATATATATAAATATATATATATATATGTATATATATATATATATATATATATATGTGTGTGTGTATGTATGTATATATATATGTATATATATATATAAATATATATGTATATGTGTATATATATATATATATATATATATATATGTATATATATAATATATATAAATATTATGTAATGTTTATATATATATATATATATATATATATATATATTATATATGTATATATATGTATATATATATATATATGTGTGTGTGTATGTATATACATGTATAGATATATATAAATATATATGTATATGTATATTTATATATATATGTATATTTATATATATTATATATATATATATATATATATATATATATATATATGTATATATCTATAATGTAAATATATGTATATGTATATATATATGTATATTTATATAAATTATATGTATATATATGTATATATATACATAAAATATAAAATAATATACAATATATATAAATATATATAATATATATATATATATATATATATATATATATATATATATATATCTGTAATATATCAAAATTAATACACCTAAAATATCAATTTAAAATTCCCATTCTTTCAAACTTAATTTCCTAGCGGCAAAATCTCAGAATTAATAGCAGTTAACTACAGTTTTCCTAATCATTATTTTTATTCTACTAATGGTGATTAAGTGACGTTCAATTCTTAAAGTTGTCACTTCACATTAATCACGTGAATAATCAAATGACGTAAACTAAATAGAGTAAAAAATGTCATGGGGCTTCAGTTTACCTTTGTAATATCAGTGCATTATTCACTGAAATGAACAGCCTTTAAATATGTTTAGTGATAAATGTGATACTTATTGTGCCTTAAAATTACACAGAAAAATTTATAAATCACGAAAGCATTTTTGCATAAATATAATGTATACAGGTTGTCCCAAAACGACCACATACTACAGTTTTCCTAATCATTATTTTTATTCTACTAATGGTGTTTAAGTGACGTTCAATTCTTAAAGTTGTCACCTCACATTAATCACGTGAATAACCAAATGACGAAAACTACATAGAGTAAAAAATGTCATGGGGTTCCATTTTACCTTTGCAACATCAGTGCATTATTAACTGAAATAAACAGCCTTTAAATATGTTTAGTGATAAATGTGATACTTATTGTGCCTTAAAACTAACACAGTACAATTTTATAACTCACTAACGGATTTTGCATAAATATTTATGTATACAGGGTGTCCCAAAACGACCGCATACTACAGTTTTCCTAATCTTTATTTTTATTTTACTAATGGTGATTAAGTGACGTTCAATTCTTAAAGTTGTCACTTCACATTAATCACGTGAATAATCAAATGACGTAAACTAAATAGAGTAAAAAATGTCATGGGTCTTCAGTTTACCTTTGCAATATCAGTGCATTATTCACTGAAATGAACAGCCTTTAAATATGTTTAGTGATAAATGTGATACTTATT
Organism: Pardosa pseudoannulata; assembly: GCA_032207245.1. Taxonomy (NCBI): domain Eukaryota; kingdom Metazoa; phylum Arthropoda; class Arachnida; order Araneae; family Lycosidae; genus Pardosa; species Pardosa pseudoannulata. The sequence continues at coordinate 38,389,958 of CM063497.1, forward strand.
GTGCCTTAAAACTAACACAGTACAATTTTATAACTCACTAACGGATTTTGCATAAATATTTATGTATACAGGGTGTCCCAAAACGACCGCATATACAGTTTTATAATCATTATTTTTATTTTACTAATAGTGTTAAGTGCAATTCAATTCTTAAAGTTGTCATACATTAATCACGTGAATAACCAAATGACGAAAACTACATAAAGAAAAAAAGTCGTGGGATTTCATTTTACCTTTGCAATAGTGCATTATATAAAATAAACAGCCTTTAAATATGTTTAGTGATAAACGTGATATATGCCTTAAATCTAACACAGAGAACAATTTTATATATAAAGGATTTTATAAATATTATGTATACATGTAAAACGACCGCATATACAGTTTTCCTAATCATATTTTTATATACTAATAGTGTTAAGTGCAATTCAATTCTTAAAGTTGTCATATATAATACGTGAATAACCAAATGACGAAAACTACATAAAGAAAAAAAAGTCGTATATTCATTTTATTTAACATCAGTGCATTATAACTGAAATAAACAGCCTTTAAATATGTTTAGTAAAACGTGATACCTATCGTGTAAATCTAACACAGAAAATTTTATAGCTCACTAAAGGATTTTATAAATATTTATGTATACATGTATAAACGACCGCATACCACAGTTTTCCTAATCATATTTTTTATTTTACTAATAGTGTTTTAAGTGACAATCAATTCTTAAAGTTGTCATACATTAATCACGTGAATAACCAAATGACGAAAACTACATAGAGTAAAAAGTCATATTCATTTTATTTGCAATATAGTGCAGTATAACTGAAATAAACAGCCTTTAAATATGTTTAGTGATATATGTGATACTGTGCCTTAAAAATTAACACAGAACAATTTATAAATCACGACAGCATTTTGCATAAATATTTATGTATACAGGGTTACCCAAAACGACCGCATACTACAGTTTTCCTAATCATTATTTTTAATCTACTAACAGTGATTAAGTGATATTCAATTCTTAAAGTTGTCACCTCACATTAATCCCGTGAATAACCAAATGACGAAAACTACATAGAGTAAAAAATGTCATGGGGTTCCATTTTACCTTTGCAACATCAGTGCATTATTAACTGAAATAAACAGACTTTAAGTATGTTTAGTGATAAATGTGATACTTATAATGCCTTAAAACTAAAACAGTACAATTTTACAACTCACTAAAGGATTTCGTATAAATATTTATGTATACAGGGTTACCCAAAACGACCGCATACTACAGTTTTCCTAATCATTATTTTTTTTTTACTAATAGTGATTTTATTTTACTGAACGCCCAGTGATCTATTTCTAGATCAGCAGTATTTTGACACTAATTTTTACTATTTATATTTGTTTTAAGATAACATCGGTTTATATTCTGATAGCTACATCTATGAAGATATTAAATCGCCAAAAAAAATTTAACTTTCGCTTATTACTTAGTTGTTTTCAGTGTTTATGCTAAGAAACGTAGAAAAACGGCGGAACGAAAGGGCGATACAAACTTTCTCTTATCGCTTTAGATGAATGATATAAACAAAACAAGAAAACCACCTGTTGGTAAAAGGTGCATGCCTTGTCTTGTCCCCTGTGCAGTGTAGAATGTGTGGGGTGGGTTTAAGGTCATCTAAAAGCGAGTTTACCCGGCTATGTTTAGCGATCTAAAAATAGATCACTGGGCGCTAATGGGTTAAGTGACATTCATTTTTTAAAGTTGTCCCCTCATATTAATCAGGTGAATAACCAAATGACGAAAACTACATAGAGAAAAAAATTCATGGGATTTTATTTTACCTTTGCAATATCAGTGCATTATTAACTGAAATAAACAGCCTTTAAATATGTTTAGGGGTAAATGTGATACCTACTGTGCCTTAAAATTAACACAGAATAATTTTATAACACACTAACGGATTTTGCATAAATATTTATGTATACAGGGTTTCCCATAACGACCGCATACTACAGTTTTCCTAATCCTTATTTTTATTTTACTAATAGTGTTTAAGTGACATTCAATTTTTAAAGTTGTCACTTCATATTAATCAGGTGAATAACCAAATGACGAAAACTACATAGAGAAAAAAAGTCATGGGATTTCATTTTACTTTTGCAATATCAGTGCATTATTAACTGAAATAAACAGCATTTAAATATGTTAAGTGGTAAATGTGATACCTATCGTGCCTTAAAACTAACACAAAACAATTTTATAACTCACTAAAGGATTTTGCATAAATATTTATGTATACAGGTTGTCCCAAAACGACCACATACTATATTTTTCCTAATCATTATTTTTATTTTACTATCAAACCTGCCCAAAGAAACGGTCCTGTACGATCCATAGTTTAAGAGAAAAATGAGAAAAATAAATAACGATGTCACTTCCGCTGCAAGAGAAAAACACTTTATTGGACATATCACCAACAGTATTTGCATGTCTATATCAACAGCAGTATATGCACGCGCATACTATCTAGCAGTTCGGAAGTCATTTCGATGACATGGGCCGTACATCAGGTACATGTCGCAGTAGTCACGAAGGGAATACATGGCCACCATTCGAATAATACCGGTAGCTGCAAGACGAAGCATTTTAAATACCAGCGGCTTAACTTCATTCCATGGCGCTCGCATGCATGACAAAATATGCGCCGCGAAAGTTTTATACATTACCGTCTGGAAATATATGCAAATACTGCTGTTGATATGTCCTTAAAGGGTTCTTTTCTTGCACCGGAAGTGACGTCATGCTTTGTTTATCGTATCTTTATCTTACACTATGGATCGTACAGGAACGTTTATTTGGGCAGTTTATACGTACTTCCAACGAGGAATCTAGCTGTACAGAGTTTATGCGGTCATTTTGGGGCACTATATATATATATATATATATATATATATATATATATTATATATATATATATATATATATGTGTTATATATATATATATATATATATATATATATATGTGTGTGTGTGTGTGTGTGTATGTATGTATGTATATATAATATATATATATATATATATATATATGTATCAGTGGCGTGCGGTAGGCGTTCGTGCAGGGTGTGCAGAGAGTAACAACAATAATAATAAAACCATAAAAATGTACATTAAACACTTCCTTAACGTTTATTATTCATTTGTACTTAAAATCCATACGTCTATCCGTATTACTAATAAAATAACAAAAAGCTTATATTTCCACTAAAAACTTTTCATCAAACGTAGCACCACACGGTGCCTGCCGCTGCGGTTACTCATCCGGATGCTCATGGGTGCTGACAAACCGAACGTCTAGTCCACGTGTAGAGGTTTTCACTGCATGCTGGCACAATAGAGCGAACTGTTTCTTGTTCAGTCAGTGGATTAAATTATATTTATTAACTGTTTTTAACATTTAGAAATCGTATATTCTGCGAAAAACATCTTGACAATTTTTAAAAACAAAACCAGGGATATGGTGTTACAGATATAACTTATATACTGTATGTAAAACACAATGAATGGTAAAATTAGGACTTATTTTGTTAGAATTCGTTTCTTTTTTGTCTAACAAAACAAAATTATTTACAGCGAATTTATTTCTATAAATATAATCACCGAAATTACTTTTACCACACTAAAACATTTCACTTTATATTGATGAAATACTTCTTTTATATTTCATGAAAACAAAATCTTACATTAAATAAATTTAAACATGAACCGTCCGCAAAATCGTATGGCCAGTTAATCAGTTAAAAAACCAAAAGAGCTTCGGCACCTAAGTCTACGCTCTAATACAACGCTTAAAAAACCGTACCTTTATATGATTTTGAATGCCAAGTGCAGGAAAAATAGCTGCACTTGCCTTAGTGCCATAGTGTATGCGGTACTTCTCCAGTAGTCCCATACATATAAAGCGTGATTTTGTATTAGAGCGCAGTGCTCACACATAAAAATTTCTTATGTTTGTTTGCGCGCTACGTGGTGCAGCACCTAGTACCGCACGCACTGCGGAAGTACAAGCAAGCAAATCAACATATTTGAATATATTATAAATAATATTTATTATATACCATATAGAGATAGGTAGACATAGGTGCAGAAAATTATTGTCTCTCATAATTTTGCTAGGGTGTGCAGTGCACACCCTGCACATATGGACCGCACGCCACTGATGTATATATATATATATATATATATATATATATATATATATATATATATATATATATATATATATATACTGGTATGTATATATATATATATATATATGTATGTATATATATGTATATATGTATACATACCTACATATATATATATATATATATATATATATATATATATATATACATATATATATACATATATATATATATATATATATATATATATATATATATATAAATAGTAGGTAAATAGTAGAAAACGAGTGTGTAACAAAAATTTTATATATATTATATATATATTGTTTTATTATATAGGTCAATCAGTTAAAAAAATTGCTCTCCGAGAAGCACGCATGAGTAAGTGTACTTTATGTATTACATCGTATATATTAGCTTAGATCATTTACATTTAAGCCTCGGACTATGATCATTAATCTAAATTTTTGCTTTTTTCAAAGAAATTCATGTTATTTATAACATAACACTTGTTCTGTATGACATTTTATGCTTATCATTCTGTCTGACTAGGTAAACATGTAATTAACAAACAAATAATTGCAAAACCTTTTTTTCAAATTACTTTACGCTAATTTGTTTTTTCACTTCCCACGGAATAACTTATGCAAGAACTGTTGTATATCGTATTTAACATTCGTTACAAATTATTCTAAGTAGTGTTTTGTTTGTTTGTTTTCCGTTTTTCATTAAAGGTATTGGATATATAACGATTAGCATAAATCACCTTTATGCATGATCAGAAACTTAATCGACAGAACTCATAAATTGTTCCTTATTGAAATATTGAGTAATAATACAAAATCACCCAAATGTAATTTTATACTTTGTTAGTTTTATAGTATATTTGATTACAGAACAAAATTTTTCCAATAGTATCGTTATTTGTGGCAACAATGTCATAGCTGAAAAATTATCCCTAATTAACATTAATTGACAGAAGTCATAAATTGTTCTTTATTCAATTATTGAGTAATAATACAAAATCACCCAAATGTAATTTTATACTTTGTTAGTTTTATATTTGACTACAGAACAAAATTTTTCCAATAGTATCGTTATTTGTGGTAACAATGTCATAGCTGAAAAATTATCCCTAATTGACATTAATTGACAGAAGTCATAAATTGTTCTTTATTCAATTATTGAGTGATAATACAAAATCACCCAAATGTAATTTTATACTTTGTTAGTTTTATAGAGTATTTGACTACAGGACATAATTTTTCCAATAATATCAATATTTGTGGTAACAATGTCATAGCTGAAAAATTATCCCTAATTGACAGAAGTCATAAATTGTTCTTTACTCAATTATTGAATAATAACAGAAAATCACAGAAATGTAATTTTATATTTTGTTTGTTTTATGTTATATATAAACATTTTTATACTATAAAAAATGAAAGACGAGAACATTCGGCTTCGTTTTCCTGTATATACCGTTATTTTTGTACACAAAATCAAACCATGTTGTTACACTAACCCGTACTAGTACGTGAGCGCGCTCAAGTATCAATCGTCAGAAAACGTACTAGTACGTGACTCGCGCTCAAGTATCAATCGTCAGAAAACGTACTACTACGTGAGCCGCTCTCAAGTATCAATCGTCAGAAAACGTACTAGTACGTGAGCCGCTCTCAAGTATCAATCATCAGAAAATGTACTAGTACGTGTCCCACGCTCAAGTATCAATCGTCAGAAAACGTACTAGTACGTTACCCGTGCTCAAGTATCAATCGTCAGAAAACGTACTAGTACGTGTCCCACGCTCAAGTATCAATCGTCAGAAAACGTACTAGTACGTGACCCGTGCTCAAGTATCAATCGTCAGAAAACGTACTAGTACGTGTCCCACGCTCAAGTATCAATCGTCAGAAAACGTACTAG
>CM063497.1:38398568-38403568 GCA_032207245.1 Pardosa pseudoannulata
ATTTCCTGAAGAGTAGAATAATCAGCATTATTAAAATCTACAAAACACTAAAGTATAATTTTTCTTTGGAGTTTGAGTATTTTGCGCTGCATCTAATTTTAGGCCAAATTTTACCTAAGTTTTCGAGATAAAAAAATTACCGGCTATTAAAAGTTTATTATTTTTTCTTTTCATAATTTTACTCTATGTTTCAAACTTAGACTAGCTGATTTTATAATTCGTACGACTTCAGTGTGTATTAAATCAATTATTTAAACGAAATCTTATTATTATTTTAGCATAATATCTTTACAAATATCTCTGTGATCACAACCATTATTACCTATTCCCTGAAGAATAGAATAATCCGCATAATTAACTCTACAAAATCACTAGCGTATAGCTTTCTTTGGAGTTTGAGTATTTTGCATTGCACCTAATTTTAGGCCAAATTTTACCTAAGTTTTAGACATAAAAAAATAACTGGGTATCAAAATTTATTGTTTTTTCTTTTTATAATTTTACTCTATGTTTCAAACTTAGACTGTAGCTAATTTTACAATTCCTAGGACTTTAGTGTGTATTAAATCAATTATTTAAACGAAAACAATTATTTAAATCAATTATTTATTAACGTGGTTTTCATCACGCATTATGAAATTACCATCTGCAAAGCAAACGCATTAAATTAATTTTTATATAATTAATATTTTCGGATATAGTTAATATTTTAATGAAGATAGTCATTTATAGCGCAATATATGAAATTATGCGGACAATATGTGAACCACTTGGCAAATTGCTATCGCAAAAATCCTTAATAAATAGGATATTTTTAAAGAATCTTTACTATTGTTCTATGTTAATGTTGCCGAAAGATGACAGAATGGTAAAGGCGCTGCTCTTCGAAACCGGAGTTCGTAGGTTCGAATACCACTGTCTCATCAATTATTATTAATTAAGCCCAATATCTTCACGGATATCTCTGTGATGACCAAGGTAATTGCCTATTCTCTGGAGAATAGAATAATCAGCATTATTATGTCTACAAAACACTAACGTATGATTTTCTTTGGAGCTAGAATATTTTGCATTGCACCTAATTTTTAGCCAAATTTTACCTAAGTTTTAGGCATAAACAAATTACAGACTATTAAAGGTTTATTTTTTTTTCTTTTCAAAATTTTACTCTGTTTCAAACTTAGACTCGCTGATTTTACAATTCAATGTCTTACAATTCCTAAGACTTCAGTGTCTATTAAATCATTTATTTGAACGAAAACGTATCAATAATTTAGAACAATATCTTCACAGATACCTCTGTGATCACCATGATTATTACCTATTCCCTGAAGAATAGAATAATCAGTATTATTAAGTCTATAAAAACTCTTACGTATGATTTTCTTTCTAGTTTTAGTATTTTGCGCTGAAGCTAATTTTTGGCCAAATTTTACTAAGTTTTCGATATAAAAAAAACCGTCTATTAAAAGTTTATTGTTTTTTATTTTTCTTTTCATAGTTTTACTCTGTTTCAAACTTAGACTAGCTGGTTTTACAAATCCTACGAATTCAGTGCGTATTAAATCATTTATTGGAACGAAAAATGTTAAATAATTTAGCACAATAACTTCACAGATATCTCTGTGATCACCATGATTATTACCTATTAATCTACAAAACATTAACGTATGATTTTCTATGGAGCTAGAATATTTTACACTGCAGCTAATTTTAGACCAAATTTACCTAAGTTTCGATGTAAAAAAATTACCGGCTATTAAAAGTTTATTAATTTTATCTTTTCATAATTTTACTCTACGTTTCAAACTTAGACTAGTTGATTTTACAATTCCTACGACTTCAGTGTGTATTAAATCAATTATTTAAATCAAAGCTTATTATTAATTTAGCCCAATATCATCACAGATATCTCTGGGATTACCAAGATAATTTCCTCTTCCCTGCATAATAGAATAATCAGCATTATTATGTCTGAAAAGCACTAATGTATGATGTTTTTTGGAGCTAGAGTATTTTGCGTTGCACCTAATTTTAAGCCAAAATTTTACTTAAGTTTAGACATAAAAATGACTGGCTATTTAAAAGATTATTGTTTTTTTCTTTTCATAATTTTTCTCTGTGTGTCAAACTCAGACTATAGCTGATTTTACAATAACTAGGGATTCAGTGTGTATTAAATCATTTATTTAAACAAAAGCTTATTATTAATTTAGCATTATATCTTCACAGATATCTCTGTGATTAACAAGATAATTACCTATTCCCTGAAGATTAGAATGATCAGCATTATTAAGTCTACAAAACAGTAACGCATGATTTTCTTTGGAGTTTGAGTATTTTGCGTTGCGATTAATTTTTAAGTAAAATTTTAAGTAAGTTTTCGACATAGAAAAATTACCAGCCAAAAACAGTTTATTTTTTTCTTTTCATAATTTTACTCTATGTTTCAAACTTAGATCACAAAGATTATTACCTATTCCTTGAAGATTAGAACAGTCAGCATTACTAAGTCTACAAAACACTAAGTGTAGTGTTGAGAAGTATTTTGCGTTGTGATTAATTTTAGGCCAAATTTTACCTAAGTTTTCGACATAAAAAAATACCGGCTATTAAAAGTTTAATATTTTTTCCTTTCCATAATTTTACTCTATGTTTCAAACTTAGACTAGCTGGTTTTACAATTCCTACAACAACTTCGCTGTGTATCAAATCATTTATTTGAAAGAAAACTTACTATTAATTTAGCACAATATCTTCACAGATATCTCTGTGATCACCATGATTATTACCTATTCCCTAAAGAATAGAATAATCAGCATTGTTAAGTCTACAAAACACTAACGTATGATTTTCTTTACAGTTTCAGTAATTTGCGTTAAACCTAATTTTAGGCTAAATTTTAAGTACATTTTCTATATAAAAAAATTACCGGCTATTAAAAGTTTATTTTTTTTCTTTTCATAATTTTGCTCTGTGTTTCAAACTCAGACTATAGCCGGTTTTTTTATTCCCAGGACTTCTGTGTGTATTAAATCCTTTATTTTAACGAAAGTTTATTATTAATTTAGCACAATATCTTCACAGATATCTCTGTGATCACCAAGAAATGTGTTTTCACCTATTCCCTGTAGAATAGAATAATCAGCATTATTAAGTCTATAAAACGCTAACGTATTGTTTTCTTCGGAGTTTGAGTACTTTGCGCTGAAGCTAAATTTAGGCCAAATTTTACCTACGATTTAGACATAGAAAAATTACCGATTATTAAAAGTTTATTATTTTTTTTTCTTTTCATAATTTTACTCTATATTTCAAACTTAGACTAGCTGATTTTACAATTCCTACGATTTCAGTGTGTATTAAATCATTTATTTAAACGAAAGTTTAATATTAATTTAGCACAATATTTTCACAGATATCTCTGTGATCCCCAAGATTATTAAATATTTCGTGCAGAGTAGAATAATCAGCATTATTGAGTATACAAAACGCTAAAGTATAATTTTCTTAGGAGTTTGAGCATTTTGAGCTGCACCTTATTTTAGGCTAAATTTTACCTAATTTTTTCGATATAAAAAAATTACTGGCTATCAAAATTTATTGTTTTTTTCATTTCATAATTTTACTCTATGTTTTCAAACTCAGACTATATCTTATTTTACAATTCGTAGGACTTCAGTGTGTATTAAATCTCTTATTTGAACGAAATCTTATAATTAATTTAGTACAATATCTTCACAAATATCTCTGTGATTACCAAGATAATTACCTACTCCCTGAAGAATAAAATAATCAGCATTATTAAGTCTAAAAACAGTAACGTATGATTTTCTTTGGAGTTTAGAATATTTTGCGTTCCACCTAATTTAAGCCAAATTTTACCTAAGTTTTAGACATAAAAAAATTCTCGGCTATTAAAAGTTTATTTTTTCTTTTCATAATTTTACCTTATGTTTCAAACTTAGAATAGTTGGTTTTACATTTCCTAAGACTTCAGTGTGTATTAAATTATTTATTTGAACGAAAGCTTATTATTAATTTAGCCCAATATCTTCACAGATATCACTGTGATCACCATGATTGTTTTCTATTCCCTGAAGAATAAAAGTAATCAGCTTTATTAAGCGTACAAAACACTAACGTATAAGTTTTCTTTGTAGTTTGAGTAATTTGCGTTGCAGCTAATTTTAGTCCAAATTCTACCTAAGTTTTCGATATAAAAAATTACCGGCTATTAAAAGTTTCTTATTTTTTCTTTTCATAAATTTTCTCTACGTTTCAAACTTAGACTTGCTGATTTTACAATTCCTACGATTTCAGTGCGTATTAAATCAATTATTTATACGAAAGATTACTATTAATTTAGCATAATATCTTCACATATATCTCTGTGAACACCGATATAATTAATTGCCTATTTCCTGAAGAGTAGAATAATCAGCATTATTAAGTTTACTAAACACTAAAGTATGATTTTCTTTGGAGTTTGAGTATTTTGAGCTGCAGCTAATTTTAAGACAAATTTTACCTAAGTTTTCGATATAAAAAAATTACTGGCTCTCAAAATTAATTGTTTTTTCTTTTCATAATTTTACTCTATGTGTCAAACTTAGACTATATCTTATTTTACAATTAACTAGGACTTCATTCCGTATTAAATCAATTCATTTAAACGAAAGCTTATTATTAATTTAGCACAATATCTTCACAGATATATCTGTAATTACCAAGATAATTACCTATTCCCTGAAGATTAGAATGATCAGCATTATTAAGTCTACAAAACAGTAACGCATGATTTTCTTTGGTGTTTGAGTATTTTGTGTTGCGATTAATTAACAGTTTATTTTTTTTCTTTTCGTCATTTTTACTATATGTTTTCAAGCTTAGATCACCATGATTATTACCTATTCCCTGAAGAGTAGAATAATCTGCATTATTAAGTCTACAAAACACTAACGTATACTTTTCTTTGGAGTTTGAGTATTTTGCGCTGC
>CM063497.1:38408568-38451068 GCA_032207245.1 Pardosa pseudoannulata
CAGCTTTTTCTTTCTTCAGTTTCCTTTATACATTCTAAACTGTTGTCATCTCCGAGAACTGCTCTCTTACGCAAGATGCAAGCTGTTGCGTCATTTATGAACTTACCTGTCCGGCCAGGTGTAGGGTGTACTTGAGTTTATTGACTCTTGTTAACTCTTTAGTGGGACATTTTTTATTCGATAATTTTTGGTTTATGATAGATACTGTGTTACATAATATTTGGTTACTGGGTTTTGATATAAACCTATGAAATGCGGTCATAGTTAACAAAAAAATATGCATATAAATTTGATGTTTTATACGTAATTCCCTTTCCGTAATACGTAAATAATTTTAGTTTAATTAACATTTCGTATGCAACATTTTGTATGCTATTTGAGGTTCAGAGCGTAAAGATTTAAATAAGGCTTTTATACAAATATATTTCTAGTTATTGCAGTAGTGGGTTATAAAACATAGAAAAAAAATGAAAATAAACATAAATACATATATATCGTTTTAAAAATTGGCAAAAATAGAGAAAAATAACAAGCATTATTTGACTTTACTCCAACACTCCTAACTAACAAAAAACTCAAAACATATCACTTTTATTTGGATAAATGAAGACATATATCCATTATGTATGCATTGAACGTCCAGAATGAAAATATTCTAAAGTATAAACGAGTTATAGCCAATCAAATAATTTAGAGCAAAAATTAAAGAAAAAAATAGAAAAGTTTCCAACATAAATGCCCATAATTCATCTCAAAATGAATATATTTATAATTCTGAGGTTCAATGCATACATAACATCATTCAAACATAGAGTTATATTATAATTAAATTCTAAAATTATTTCAGCAGTTAAGACTGTTGAGGTATGGTGGTGTAACAAAAATCACAGTTTTTAAGAAATTCAATTTAAAGATTTTATTGGCTAAATTCGTTAAGAGTTTTATAATTGGATAAACATTCAAAAATATGCAGGAGTAATTTATTTATTTATTTAGAAGCTATAATACGCTATTTACGACGTTTTTCATGCTAACACTCAAAGTCAAGCCCTTTAACTGTTCACTTCCGGTATCTTTTCGACACTTCCGGTGATGATTAAACAGCTGTATCATGACTTCTAATGACTCTAGAAACAAACTGAAAACTGTTTTCGAAAGCTAAAGAACTGATCTTTAAAATAAACGAATAAAGTTTTTCGATATTTTTCACGAAAATCGCTATTTGAACGTGGTCAATTACCTTAATTTAATCCATGGTTATTTTAAAGAAATTTAGAAATAATTATTTAACACATAAATTATCTTTTTTTCAAATTACGGCTAGATATTAAGCCATGGTTTATTTTCTAACTCTAAATTTCTAAGTCGCCATTTTTATACAATATTTAATTACTGGATTTTTGATTTACAAATTTACATAAAATCTAATAAACGGAATAATACTGTATATGTTCATTGATACTTGATTAATTTAGTTAAATTTAATATCTGATTTTTCTATTAATTTTTTGAAAAAAATTTAGAAACACTCTTTCTTTCTTTACAGACAAATCCTTTTTTTTTAAATTTTCAACTTGCTGTTCAAAGTTTTAGTTTAATTTAACTCTATATTTTCATGATAGATATTATGTTATATAATATTTGGTTACTAGGTTTTGATCTAAACCTATGACATGGAGTCATAATTAACGAAAAAACTAAGCATATGAACTTGATGTTTTATTAATTCTGGTTTAATTTATTCTTGATTTTTTTTAAAAGGGAAGTTTGGAAATAATTAATTCACATATAAATTATCTTTTTTCATCTTGAGTGTATATTTTAAGACGTGGTTTATTTTCGAAGAATAATTTTCTTAGTTGCAATTTTTATACAATATTTGATCACTGGATTTTGATTTAAACTTTTACAGAAGATCATAGTAAACGGAAAAATACTGTATATGTTCTTTAATACCTGATTAATTAAGCTAAATTTAATGTCTGATTTTTCTATTAATTTTTTAAAAGAAATTTAAAACACTTTTTGTTTGTTTACAGACAAATCCTTTTTTTAAGTTTTCCATTTACTACTCAAATTATTAGTTTATTCTAACTCTATATTTTTATGATAGATACTATGTTATATAATATTTGATTACTGGATTTTGATTTAAACTTTTACACAACGTCGTAATAAACGGATAAATACTGTATATGCTTTTTTGATACTTGTTTAATTCAGTTCAAATTAATGTCTGATTTTTCTATTAATTTTTTAAAAGAAATTTAGAAACACTCTTTTTTGTTACAGACAAATCCTTTTTTTAAATTTTCCACTTACTAATCAAAGTTTTATTTTAATTTAACTCTATATTTTCATCATAGATATTATGTTACATAACATTTGGTTACTAGATTTTGATCTAAATCTATGAAATGCGAAAAAACTATACATATGTATTTGATGTTTTATTAACTCTGTATTAATTTAATTCTTGGTTTTTTAAAGAAGTTTGGAATAATTATTTAACAGATAAACTATCTTTTTTAAAATTACGGCTAGATATTAAGCCATGGTTTATTTCCTAACTATAATTTTCTTAGTTGCAATTTTTATGCAATATTTGATTACTGGATTTTGATTTAAACTTTGACATTAAGTCATAATAAACTTAAAAATACCGTATATGTTCTTTGATACCTGATTAATTAAGTTAAATTTAATGTTTGATTTTTCTATTAATTTTTAAAAGAAATTTAGAAAAATGTTTTGGGGATTACAGACAAATCCTTTTTTTAAATTTTCCACTAACTGATCAAAGTTTTAGTTTATTCTGACTGTATGCTTTCATGTCTTAATTTTCATATTTAAAATGATGATAAAACATTTGAATGAAATATGACATTGTCATAATAATATACTTATTAATTTATATTTGTTAATGTTGAAGCATACTGTGAGTCGCAAATTGCAAAACACCTTTTTTTAAAGACACCAAAATAATAATATTAATAAAGATCATAATAATAATAAAAAACACGAGGTACATTGGGCTTTTATAGTTTTATAAAGATCCTGAACCTAGCCAATCAAATAACAGGTACAAGACAAAACTAATCAATCACAACCAATGAAAACACAAAAGGATCAACTCAAGAAAACCTCGCAAGTCCGAAAAAGCTATTACTTAAGTAATAATAAGCAGCCAAGTCACCAAGTATGAGTGCGATTACATATTTCAACACTTAATAATATTTTATATTAATTTGTTGATAATTTGAGCATTAAAATTACATTTTTAAAACTGTTCTGTAATAAAATCATGATAGTAAAATTATTAGGTGACAGGGTCTTCCTCGAGATTTCCACTGCCCCAGGGATTCGACTTTTCATCTTGTTTAGGGCCGGTCTGACCATAGTCGTTTAACTGCTAACTACGATTAACCCATTTCGTCAACCAATGGTGAGACGTAATTCTTCGTTTAAACAGAGCGTATCCTCGGTTAGCGTTAAACGACTTCGACTAACCACGATTAACTCATAGCGTCAACCAATGATGAGACTCAATTCTCCGTTTAAACAGTGATTAATCGCGATTCGAGTTAAACGACTTTGGCTAACCACAATTAACCCATTGCGTCAACCAATGGTGGGACTCAATTCTCCCTTTAAGCAGAGATTAATCGTGGTTAGCGTTAAATGACTTTGGAGAGACCGACCCTAAATACGGAACAGCTGATACCGCCCCCCCCCCCCAATGGGCGATGTAACCTTCAATAGGGGAGGTATCAGATTCAGAGAAAAATGTGGGGGGGTGAAATTAATACAATAAAGGGGAGTGATCAGTACACATATTATCTAAAAAATAACCAATCGAATAATACTGTAAATGTAATATAATAAAGACGGAATATTTTTTTTTTCAAATATAAATGTCGTGAACACTACTGTCGCTTGCCTTTTGCTACTCTTAGGGAAGAATACAGAAACTTTAATTGCATTTTCTTCACCTTATTTTGATAAACATAAGTTTATTGGAGTTGTTAGTTTACTGCAGTGATTCTCAACCTGTGGGGCGCGCCCCCCTAGGGGGGCGCGAGCACACTAATGGGGGGGCGCGAGCATATCCAAGAGAAAATGTTATTTAAAAAAATTGATTAAGTGACTGAAAGGAAAGAACACACACACACATACAAAACAAAATACATTTCGACATATTTAATAATTAACTTATTAAATTAAAACAACTTACTAAATTAAAAACAAATTTAATAATTATTAGTGACTTCCTTGGGCCTGTCTTTCAGAGCAAAGTTTTTCGAAGGAGGGTTTAATATTAGAAATAGACACTCTCAGTTCTTTTTCTATATTTAGCTGAGATCTATATTTTGTCTTCAAAGAAGCCACCGCAGAAAATCCAGTTTCACAAAGGTAAGATGTTGAAAATGGTAGTAGAATGCGAAATGCCCTTGTTTTTAGTGCAGAAAACTCATCATCCACTCCTGCCCAAAATTCAAAGAGTGATTTATTACTAAATTGTCTTTTGGTTTCGCCGCTTGCCGTGAAGTCTATGAAGGTTTCTTCCTCTTCAATTGAGAGTCCTTCGGGAGTATTTTGAAATGGATCCCTCACCCACTTGTAACTTGATATCAGTTTGTCGTCAGCAAGAAAGTACTTTTTAAAATTCTTTGCTAGCATTGCTAAATGATTTTCAATGGTTGCAAAAACAACTTTTACATGTTGTTCTTCAGCCTTGTAAGTTTTAATACAATCATTCAAATTTGCAAACATTGTTAAGTTTTCTTGCTTTAAATTTCTGCTCCACAATTCCAATTTCCTACAAAAAGCATTAACTTTATCACTCGTATCCAATATATGTGTATTTGCTCCTTGCAGATGAAGATTCAAGTTATTTAATTTCTCGAATATGTCGACCATGTAGCTCAATTTCATCACAAATAAACTATCGCGAAAATTCTCAGCTTCCGGTCTGTTTTCCTCTTCTAGGAAAACGGCGATTTCTTCTTTTAATTCATAAACACGTTGCAAAAATTTCCCTCGTGATAACCATCTTGCCTCGCAATAAAATAGTAACGCTGAATGTACTGCACCCATGTCTTTACAAAGTGCGGAAAAGATTCTTGATTTCAGGGGTCTCATTTTTATATAATTTACTACGGTTACAACCGTAGTTAACACAATATTCAAACCAGGACTCATTTCTTTGGAAGCCAAAGCTTCTCTGTGGATCATGCAATGTGTCCAGACGCACTGTGGCGATTTTTGTTTCACAAGTGCTTGAATACTTTGGAATCTTCCGGACATAGAACGAGCACCATCGGTGCATATTCCGACGCAATTTTTCCATTCTATGTTTGCCTCGTTCATAAAATCATTTAAGATAGCAAATAATGCGAGTGCTGTTGCTTTGAGTTCTATTGGTTTGCAGAACATAGGCAATGAAATGAGCATCTTTATTACTATCTGTTGCCTCATCGAGTTGTATTGAAAACAATTTGTCACGCAACTTCGACAAAAGCTGACACTCTACATCTTCAGCTATATCAGCAATTCGACGGGCAACAGTATCATTTGAAACAGGTATAGACTGCAATTGTTTTGCAAAATTATCTCCAAACATAATTTCTACAATCTCAATTGCGGCTGGCAAAATAAGCTCTTCACCAATGGTGTGAGGCTTTTTACATCTGGCTATTTTATATGAAAGTTTGTAAGAGGCAATTAAAGCTTTTTCATTCACAGACAAAGTTTTTTTAAACAATGATTTTTGCTTTTCATATGATTTTAATTTTAATTCGAAGAATTCTCTGGGTTTGTTTACGTACTCACTATGAAGCGTTTCCAAATGTCGTTTAAGTTTATTAGGTTTCATGCTGTCTGCCGCCAACATTTTTGAGCAAATGATACACAGGGGCCTTTCTTCTTCATTTACTTCAGTACTAGTGAACCCAAAATTTAAGTATTCTTGAGAATATTTTCTTGATTTTATTTTCGGAACCACGCTCGTCTGTGTACTTGTTGATGCTTGTCTATCGTCTAATGCTCGCTTACGCCCGCTTAAAAATTTATCCATGATTCTGCATAAGTCTGCTGCCGTGAATATTTAATACCGTGAATTGCAATTACACGAAAATATATATAACATACACATTAAGAATAGATTCAATAGCGATAAGAAGGATCGACTCGAATGAGATTGTCTGGAATTGAAATTGGCGTCATAGAACTTTCTCCTTCTCCCTATGAGAAAACATTTGTTCACATCTGCGCACGCTCCTAACTTAACTTTTAAGCTGACCAGACAAATTCCAGACAAATCGAAACTTCTCGCGAAACCGTGAGAATGCCCGACATGGCGGGACGCAAGAGCAATAAAAAGGCATAGGATTATTGTTTTTTCAATGCTGAGTATCAGTGTTGCAAAATGTCAATAAATTTCCGTATTCTTGGTAATTTGCAAAGTTTAAAATTAAGGTTGTAGTGCAGGTTTAGCGCCATAATGCTCAAAATACATTATTATTGTATACATTTTATTGTACGCGGTGGGGAGGGGGGCGCGATGAAAATTATGATTGAAAATTGGGCCGTGAATACTAAAAGGTTGAGAAACACTGGTTTACTGTCTAAGAAAATAAGCATCACTGAACACGAAAATTACAGTGGTGTTAACGAAACTAAAACTCGACTTTTAAAAAAATGTTAAAGCTCCACAACTCTCAACTATCTTATTAAATTTTTTTTTATTAAAATACTTCTTTTTTATGCTTAAATGTTTTTATTACTATTTTAATTAGCACATTGTATGCGGGACAAGTACTAGTACGTTTTCTGACTATTGATACTTGAGCGCTCGTTATGTACTAGTACATTTTCTGACGACTGATAATTGAGCGCGGGTCAAGTGCTAATATGGGTTAGTGTAACAACATGGTTTGTTTGTGGATACAAAAATAACGGTATATACAGGAGCACGAAGCCGAATTATCTCTTCTACTACATAGATTCTGGAAAAATTTAGACAAACAAAAACTAATTTTTACATCAGTCTATGCGGAACCACAGAACGGGAAAAAATTAAAACTATATACTACTATTTCTAATCTATTTCATTTTTCATATTTACGATACTATTATACATTTATCCACTAAAAATATATTTTTTGTTTGCAAAAATCTTAAGGTTGTTGTTTATATTTTTTCATTTACATATTTCTTTATATATTTCAATATAAATTACGAAAAGTTGGTTAAAAATGAAATAATTTTCGATCTATTGAGATTTAACTGAATAACTAAATTTTCACTCAAAACGCCCACTCCCGGTAAATTCCGCAACGAAATGTACCCGCACACAATTTGTTAATATTGTGATAATGTCATATATGTATATCCATCTAAGCGGTTTGCACGTACAATTCCGCCAGCTGTCACAGACAATTTTCAACCCCCAAAAATGTTCCAAAAATAAATGTATTGTACATTTCTGACAGTGCTTTTCCCCCATGAAATTATGAGGTAGGAGGGTCAGGTCGATTGTTTAGGAACTGCACCCCTCTTTGACTGACATTTATTGAGGGATGCACCCCTACTCTCTGAGGAACAAAAACGCTGATAGCTTCTCATGGCTTTGTCAATCTCTATTTCGAAGTATTTCGTTTGCGGCAACATATATATCTCTAATTGCACCACTGAAATATCTTGGATGACTTTAGTAAAAAAAATATAAATAATTCTCAAAAAAAAAAAAAAATTATTCGTACTTTTAGAATACGTTATTTCTTATGTGATGATCTTCGAGACTTGACGAGCTTTATGTGTATTAAAAATTAACAATCAATAATGTCTATTTATATATATATTTATAACCGGAAGTAATGAGACAATAACGAGGGTGGGGCAAAGGGTGAAGTAAAAAATCATAGAACACTTTGGTAACTGACACAATAAAACTTTAGCGTATTTTTGGAGACCTTTTTTTCCCCCGGTGTGTTCCACTCGGAGGGTTAAACATATTTATATTAATTGTAATTATTTAGCAAAATTAACTAAAATAAAATAATTTTTGTTGGAATTTTCTTTTAAATATTTTTTATATACTACTTGTTTACAAATACAACTTTTGGCGAAAGAGGACCGAACGGTTAGGGTGCTGACCTTCGGTACCGGAGTTGGTGGGTTCGAATCCCACTGTGGCATGGATGTTCGTAGCAGTTCGGAATCGGCTTTAAGCTGTAGGTCCAGGTCTTATTAGCCCTCGTGTTGCAAAAAAGTAGACCGTAGCATTCCAAACCAAACTACACAAAACCAAATATAATTTTCTCCTGTTCTCCCCCCAAACTAAATTTCTGGCAACAGCCTTACGTCATTATTGCTGTTCTAAATGTTTGAGAAATACATACTAACATCCGGGGAAATACGTCACATTCTAGAACGTAACATTGCATCAATGGCATGTAATCACCTGGTTAAGATAAAAAAAATTAAACACCAGTCACTGCTATATAATTATTCCTGTACATTCTTCTGAATGGAATTAGAGAAGGAAAATATCACCATTTCCCTTCAAGAATGGAAAATTCAATTTCTATGTGACTGCGACCGTAGTCACTGTGAAGGAAAACTTATATTTCCCCTCGTTCAATAATATATAATTTTCGTTGAATAATTGTACCTACTATAAATACCTACTTCTTCATTTTTAATAAATAAGCAGATAAAATAAATAGCGACATTATGTGATACAGTTTTTTTTTAATTTAGTGATATCAATTATTATGGAAAAATCATTTGAAAAACACATCATGGCAACGGAATTCCTGATTGAATACTGTTTATCCCTTTTTCCTATATCACTGATTATACATAAATATCAAAAGAAAAGCAATATAAAGCAATATATATGTAGGTAGTTCTTACAAATAGTGATATAGAAGAAAGAATTTTTGATGAAAGGATACAAGTAACATAACACATGGATGAAACATCTTCTTGTGTTGTACGGTAGCGTGTGGTTTAAATGATTCATTCTTACATTTCCTTTCTCTTCCTTATTGCTTCTAATGTATTAGTTACTATTGTTGATCCTATATTAGCGATTAGGGAAAAATTAGATAAAGGAATTAGGGATTTTCTTCAAAATTTCGATGGTGTTAAATTTCTGGAAGAACACCGAGACGGTCGTTGATGATACCTACGGTCCCATCGAACACACTTAGAGAAACCATAAATTTGATAAGCTCTAAAAATTAGATAAAGGAGTTAAGTATTTTCTTCGAAATTTCGAAGAAATTAAATTTCTGAAATAACACCAAGCGAGTCCCGTCGAACACACTTTGAGAAACCATAAATTCGATTAACTCTAAAAATTACATAAACGATTTAGGGATTTTCTTCAAATTTTCGATGGAGTTAAATTTTGGGAACAACACCAAGAGGGGCGTTGATGATCCCCAGGGTACCGTCGAACAAACTTTAAGAAACCATAAACTCGATAAACTCTAAAAATTAGATAAGGGAGTTAAGGATTTTCTTTAAAATTTTGATGGTGTTAAATTTCTGGAAGAACACCAAGAGGATCCTTAATGATCCTTAGGATGCATCGAACAAACTTTGAGAAACCATAAACTCGATAAACTCTAAAAATTAGATACGGGAGTTAAGGATTTTCTTTAATTTAAAATTTTGATGATGTTAAATTTCTGGAAGAACACCAAGAGGATCCTTAATGATCCTTAGGGTGCCGTTGAACAAACTTTGAGAAACCATAAACTCGATAAACTCTAAAAATTAGATACGGGAGTTAAGGATTTTCTTTAAAATTTTGATGGTGTTGAAATTTCTGGAAGAACACCAAGAGGATGCTTAATGATCCTTAGGGTGCTGTTGAACAAACTTTGAGAAACCATAAACTAGATAAACTCTAAAAATTAGATACGGGAGTTAAGGATTTTCTTTAAAATTTTTAAGGTGTTAAATTTCTGGAAGAACACCAAGAGGATCCTTAATGATCCTAAGGGTGCCCTCGAACAAACTTTGAGAAACCATAAACTCGATAAACTATAACGGTGAGAATACCCTTTATTCTTAAATATACCTTTCACGGTTCAGTGAGTCGTATATCTTTAATTTTCAGTCACATTTTGCCCAGCTAAATCAGCTAAGTACTTTCGAGCATTAATGCCTTTATTTTCGGTTTAAAAGAATTATATTCCTTCGTTCAAAGTCAAAGAATATCTTTCATTCTTAATTAGAATACTGTGTCAAGCTGAGTGACATCTGAGTGTGTTGATTTGATTGGATTTGCCTTGGTTGAATGATATTTAACATCAAATTGAGTCCGACAGAATTAGGCCTAATGAAATTAAAACCTAACAATATTCAATGATCAGAATCTTAACACATTATATGCAGGACACGTACTAGTACGTTTTCTGACGATTGATACTTGAGCACGGGACACGTACGAGTACGGGTTTTGCCGTGTACCTCTTCATAGAGGAAAATGCTTTGAACGTTACCAATCTGTAAAACATTACTAGTTTTATGATTGCTCTTTTCATTTTTTATAATGTAAAAATGTTTATATATAACATAATTCTAAAGAATTAAAACTATATACTACTATTTCTATTTGATTTTTCATATTTACAGTACTGTTATAAATTTATCCACTAAAAAAAAATATTTTTTGTTTACAAAAATCTTATGGTTGTTATTTATATATTTCTATTAATATATTAGTTTATATATTTCAATATAAAATACTAAAAGTTGGTTAAAAAATTACATAATTTTCGATCTGTTGAGATTCAGCTGAATAACTAAATTTACTCGCAAAGCGCCCGCTTCCGTTCAATTACGCTGCGAAATGTACCCGCACACATTGTGTTAAAATAAGACTTACTCCAGGAACAGTTGTGTACATTGTTCATTAGAAGAAATTGTATGCATAATTCATATGGAGAGATATTTAAGAATAAATTTTAAGATATTTAAGAATAATATTTAAGAATTATAGATATATATGTGTGCGTGTGTAACATATCAAAATCATTACACATAAAATATCTCTCTAAAATTTTCCTTTTATCCCTTCTCATTCTTTAATACCTGCCGAACGATGGCCGATTGGTTAGGGTGCTGGCCTTCGGTACCGGAGTTCATGGGTTCCAATCCCACTCTGGCATGGTTGTTCGTAGCCGTTCGGAATCGGCTTTAAGCTGTCCCGGTCTCATTAGCCCTCGTATTGCAAAACCTTAGCACTCCAAACCAAACCATTCTTTAATACCTAACTTATATATATATATATATATATATATATATATATATATATATATATATATATATATATATATATATATATATATATATATATATATATATATATATATATATATATATATATATATATATATATATATTATATATATATATATATATATATATATATACATATATATATACATACATATATATATATATATATATATATATATATATACATACATATATATATATATATATATATATATATATATATATATATATATATATATATATATATATATATATATATATATATATATATATATATATATATATATATATATATATATATATATATATATATATATATATATATATATATATATATATACATAGATAGATATATAGAGATGTAGATATATATGAACTTCTGTCGTGTTTTCCTTTCACAAATTTTGAAAAATCATAGAGACCTTAAACTAGATACATTGATGCTTCTCCAGCTTCACTCTTCCTTAACATCTCGATTTCGAATTCACAGCTGCCTCCTTCCACCCCGTTAAAACAAAAGAAAAAAGGCAGAACCGTCGCCGCTTTCCGGGTCTCATTAATCGTGGATTGGGAAATGAGGTAATAAGGTTGGTTGAAAAAAGCGCCTGAAGATGTCCACAGCCACGTGGTGGGAAGTCACGTGCCCCATGAATCGGACATTGTGTTTGATATTGAAAAAAAGAAAGGGGTTGTTTTGCTTGTTGGGCACGCACACGAGGGGAGAAAGTGATGTGGTAGACGTCTTGATAGAGGCTTGTGATTAGATTTTCATGAAAATTAGAGGTTCTTTAGAGGCGGCAAATGAAAATTTTGGAGGGTGTAGCTAGAAATATTTTTCAGGAAGCTAACAGAGAATAATATGCGGTTTATTGCTAATTGATAGCTAACTTAAACTTTAAATACTGGTGTTTACATACTACTAATAAATCCACACCACGTGGAGGGGAGTCACGCCTTCGATGAATCGGACATTGTGTTTCATTTTGAAAAAAAATGAAAGGTGTTGCTTTGCTTGTTGTGCACGCACACGAGGAATGTAACTGATGTACTAGACGTCGTGATAAGGGCTTGTGATTAGATCATCAAGAATGTTAGAGGTTTATAACGACAAACCAAAATTTCAGAGGATGTGGCTAGAAATATTTTTCAGGAAGTTACCAGAGAAAAATATGGAGTTTGTTACTAACTGATAGCTAACTAAAACTTTAAATACTATTGTTTACACCTGACTAATAAGTCCACAGTCACTGGGGGAGTGTCACGCGTTCCATTTATAGAAAATTATGCTTGATTTTGAAAAAGGAAGAAGAGAGGGGTTATTTTGTTTGGCCCTGAGACACACAAACAGAGAAAATGCTGTTGTTGCTGGTAGACAGAGTGTTTAAGCCATATGTTGTGATGTTCAGAAACCTCAATGGCTTTTCAGTTTATTATCCAACAGGTGGAAGAATAATTAAGAAATAATTATCAGTGAGGAACAACAGATAATAATGCTGTTGGCTTCTAAATATAGTTAACTAAAACTTTAAATACTGGTGTTTAAATAGCCCTTTAATAAGTCAATAGCTATGTTTTATGGAGTCACGCGGTACATTAATAAAAAATTAGGATTGGTTTTGAAAAAAAGGAAGAAAAGAGCGTTTTTTTTTTTTGGCCATGAGACGCACAAACAATTAAAATGCTGTTGCTGGTGGTGGAAAGAGTGTTAAACCCATATGTTGTGGTTTTCAGAAACTTAAGTGGCTTTTCAGTGCATTACCCCAAAAGACGGAGGAATAATTCAGAAATAATTATGAGGGAGGGACAGTAGATATTGATGCTGTTGGTTCTTTAATATAGTTAACTAAAACTTTAAATACTGGTGTGTCAATATATGACTAATAAGTCCACAGTTACATGGGGAGAGCTACGCGGTCCGTTAATAAAAAATTATGTTTGGTTTTGAAAAAAAAAATAAGAAGAGAGGGATTATTTTGTTTGGCCCTGAAACGCACAAACAGTGAAAGTGCAGTTGTTGTTGGTAGACAGAGTGTTAAAGCCATATATTGCGGTTTCAGAAACTTAAGTGGCTTTTCTGTGCATTATCCAAATATCGGAAGAATAATTAAGAAATAATTATCAGTGAGGAACAACAGATAATGATATTGTTGGATTCTACATATAGTTAACAAAAACTTAAAATACCGGTGTTTAAATAGACCATTAATAAGTCCGCAGCCATTTTTTGGGAAGTCACGAGGTCCATTAAAAAAAACTATATTTGGATTTGAAAAAAGTAAGAGAGGAGTTATTTTGTTTATCGCTGAGACGCACAAACATTGAAAGCGCTGTTGTTGGTGCTGGACAGATTGTTAAAGCCATATGTTGGAGTTTTCAGAAACTTAAGTGGCTTTTCTTTGCATTATCAAAATATCGGAAGAATAATTAAGAAATAATTATCAGTGAGGAACAACAGATATTGATGCTGTTGGTTGCTAAGTATAGTTAACTAAAACTTTAAATACTTCTGTTTAAATAGACTATTAATAAGTTCACAGCTATGTTTTGTGGAGTCAAGCGGTCCATTCATAAAAATGTATGTTTGGTTTTGAAAAAAGTAAGAAAAGAGGGTTTATTTTGTTTGGCCATGAGACGCACAAACAGAGAAAGTGGTGTTGTTGTTGGTGGAAAGATTATTAAAGTCATATGTTGTGGTTTTCAGAAACTTAAGTGGTTTTTCATTGCATTATCCAAATATCGGAAGAATAATTAAGAAATAATTATCAGTGAGAAACAACAGACAATGATGTTGTTGGTTTCTAAATATAGTTAACTAAAACTTTAAATGCTGGTGTTTAAATAGACCATTAGTAAGTCCGCAGCCATGCTTTGGGAAGTCACGTGGTCCATTAATAAAAATGTATGTTTGGTTTTGAAAAAAGTAAGAAAAGAGGGTTTATTTTGTTTGGCCATGAGACGCACAAACAGAGAAAGTGGTGTTGTTGTTGGTGGACAAATTATTAAAGCCGTATGTTGTGGTTTTCAGAAACTTAAGTGGTTTTTCATTGCATTATCCAAATATCGGAAGAATAATTAAGAAATAATTATCAGTGAGGAACAACAGATAATGATGTTGTTGGCTTCTAAATATAGTTAACTAAAACTTTTAATACTAGTCTGTATATTTATTAGATGAGTAATAAGTCCACAGACACATTGTGTAGAGTAACGCGGCCCATTAATAAAAAAATATGTTTGATTTTGAAAAAAGGAAGAGGAGAAGGGTTATTTTGTAATGCCATGAGATACACAAACTGAGATAATGCTGTTGTTGTTGGTAGAGAGTGTTAAGCCCATATGTTACGATCTTCAGAAACCTAAATGGCTTTTCAGTGCATTATCTAAAAATTAGAGGAATAATTCGGAAACAATTATCAGGGAGGGACAACAGATAATGATGTTGTTGATTTCTACATATAGTTAACAAAAACTTAAAATACCGGTGTTTAAATAGACCATCAGTAAGTCCGCAGCCATGTTTTGGGGAATTACGCGGTCCATTAATAAAAATTTATGTTTGGTTTTGAAAAAAGTAAGAAGAGGGGGTTATTTTTATTGCCCATGAGACGCACAAACACAGAAAGTGCTGTTGTTGTTGGTAGACAGAGTGTTAAAGCCGTATGTTGTGGTTTTCAGAAATTTAAGTGGCTTTTCATTGCATTATCCAAATATCGGAAGAATAATTAAGAAATAATTATCAATGAGGAACAACAGATAATGATGCTGTTGGTTTCTGAATATAAACTAAAACTATAAATACTGTTGTCTCAATAGATGACTAATAAGTCTACAGTCACTTGGGGTGGGGAGTCACACTGCCCACTAATAAAAAATTATATTTGGTTTTGAAAAAAGGAAGAAATGAGGGGTTATTTTGTTTGGCCATGAGACACACAAACAGAGAAAGTGCTGTTGTTGTTGGTAGACTGAGTGTTAAAGCCATATGTTGTGGATTTCAGAAAATTAAGTGGCTTTTCATTGCATTATCCAAATATTGGAAGAATAATTAAGAAATAATTATCAGTGAGGGACAACAGATAATGATGCTGTTGGCCTCTGAATATAGTTAACTAAAACTTTAAATACTTGGTATCTCAATAGATGACTAATAAGTCCACAGTCACGTGGGGGGAGTCACACTACCAACTAATAAAAAATTATGTTTGGTTTTGAAAAAATGAAGAAATGAGAGTTTATTTTGTTTGGCCATGAGACGCACAAACATTGAAAGTGCTGTTGGTGGTGGTGGACAGATTGTTAAACCATATGCTGTGGTTTTCAGAAACTTAAGTGGCTTTTCATTGCATTATCCAAATATTGGAAGAATAATTAAGAAATAATTATCAGTGAGGGACAACAGATAATGATGCTGTTGGCTTCTAAATATAGTTAACTAAAACTTTAAATACTGGTATCTCAATAGATGACTAATAAGTCCACAGTCACGTGGGGGGAGTCACACTACCAACTAATAAAAAATTATGTTTGGTTTTGAAAAAAGGAAGAAATGAGGGGTTATTTTGTTTGGCCATGAGACACACAAACAGAGAAAGTGCTGTTGTTGTTGGTAGATAGAGTGTTAAATTTATATGTTATGGTTTTGAGAAAGTTAAGTGCTTTTCAATGCATTATCCAAATATCGGAAGAATAATTAAGAAATAATTATCAGTGAGGGACAACAGATAATGATGCTGTTGGCTTCTAAATATAGTTAACTAAAACTTTAAATACTGGTATCTCAATAGATGACTAATAAGTCCACAGTCACGTGGGGGGAGTCACACTACCAACTAATAAAAAATTATGTTTGGTTTTGAAAAAAGGAAGAAATGAGGGGTTATTTTGTTTGGCCATGAGACACACAAACAGAGAAAGTGCTGTTGTTGTTGGTAGACTGAGTGTTAAAGCCATATGTTGTGGATTTCAGAAAATTAAGTGGCTTTTCATTGCATTATCCAAATATTGGAAGAATAATTAAGAAATAATTATCAGTGAGGGACAACAGATAATGATGCTGTTGGCCTCTGAATATAGTTAACTAAAACTTTAAATACTGTTGTCTCAATAGATGACTAATAAGTCTACAGTCACTTGGGGTGGGGAGTCACACTGCCCACTAATAAAAAATTATGTTTGGTTTTGAAAAAAGGAAGGAATAAGGGTTATTTTGTTTGGCCATGAGACACACAAACAGAGAAAGTGCTGTTGTTGTTGGTAGACTGAGTGTTAAAGCCATATGTTGTGGATTTCAGAAAATTAAGTGGCTTTTCATTGCATTATCCAAATATTGGAAGAATAATTAAGAAATAATTATCAATGAGGCACAACAGATAATGATTCTGTTGGTTGCTAAATGTAAATAGCATAATTTTCATATCCTGATGTTTATGTGCACTACTATTAAATTTATAGCCATAAGACAGGATTCGCATTTTCCATGATATGGCCGTTTACAAATAGCTTTAAGCTGTAGGTTTCAGTCTAATTAGTCCTCCTCATACAAAAAGTAAAAGGTCGTAGCACTCCAAACTAAATCAAAACCGTGTGAAAAAATTTAATTAAAAGTTCTAATACTAATGATTATATACATTACTATTAAATTCATAGCCCCATTCTGAAGCGCCCATGGAATCATGTATTCTGTTTGATACTGAATAAAACTAGTAAAAATTGTTATTTTGTTTTCTGAACATGTACATATGAAGTAAGATTCTGTTGTAGAAGACGTGATATAGTCATATTTTGGTACCATTAGGTTTATTAATGCATAATCCGAATATCAAAAGGAATGAGCCAAATATATATAAAAGGGGGAATTATGTTGTCGCTTGTGAAATGTAGTTAATTAAAATACAAATTCCATCCTTAATGTACACTAAGAGGGAATATGGTGAAGAGTTATGCATAAAATTAATCGAACGTTATGTTTCAATCTGTAAAAAGAAAAAAATGTTTTATTTTGTTACTCACATTACATAATGAGAAAGAAATGCCATTGGAACGCCTTGTTAAATGCATATGTTGAGATATTCAGGTATATGAAATTGTATTTAAAATAATTTAAAAAATTAAAAGGGATAGTGTAATATATTTATGGAGCGATCTGCCAAGATTAAGCTCTAATGTCTGAAAACTAGTAAAGAAACAGCACAGGTGCTGCTCTAAATGTGCACTGTTAATAAGTATTGCAAGATAAATAATCTTATATTATAAAATCAATCATCTATAGATTTAATATTTAAAAACTTATTCATAATTTCTAATATATTATATATATATTATATATATATATATATATATATATATATATATATATATAAATGTATATATACATATATGTATATATATATATATATATATATACATGTACATATATGTATATATGTATATATATATACATATATAGTATATATATATATATATATATATATATATGTGTGTGTGTGTGTGTGTGTGTGTATTAAATATGTATAATATATACATATATATGTATATATATACATATATATTTATGTATATGTACATATATGTGTATCTATGTATATACATATATATATATATATATATATATATATATATATATATATATATATATATATATATATATATATATATATATATTATATATATATATATATATATATATATATATATTTGTGTGTAAGGGTCAAAGAGAAAACAAAAATAAAATAGTAGCTCCAGCAAACCTTATAATAATCCTTCATAAGTTTCCTTTAAGATTAGGGATCAAAGAAACCGACCGGTAATAATGGGTATTTTCTCATTCACCCACTCTTTTGTCTCGTGTTCTCGGAAAAGATACATAGAATATATCACTGCGCTTATCACGTACACAATCAGTCGGCTACAGAAATCTTATCTAAACTCACATCCAGACGACTAAATAGTAATAAAACTTTTAAGTACGGTAGCTTCGGTGCATAGAATGCCTTTCAGAAACTTACAAGTGACATGTTGAGTGTACACTTTGAAAGTATTTCAGTACTTTTTTCTATATTCTTATTTCTTAGTTTTTATTTGCTAGGAGAGGTTTCTCCCTCACACACACACACTTATTTAGAGAAGTGCATGTCTAGTAAACGCTTTCATTTTAAGGATAAATTTTTATTTATCTGAGGCCTCCAACAGTCTGGTCTCTCTGACATCGGATCTTCAACAGAAAGGGGACATACTTAAATTTTGTTCTGTAAATTCCAAATGTAAATTTTCATATCTTACAACCTCAAGCCATTTTCACTCAAAACATAACCTTTCATAACCCCCAAAACAGACGTATTTAAAGGTCCTCTATGCATCAGTAAAAACTTTCCATCCATATGAAGTCTCCTCTTTCTTTCCCAAGTGTTTTTGTGGCATGTCTAGTATTAACATATCCATAAACCTCCAAAGTTTGTTTTAAAATACTAGTCCAACTATTCAGGCTGTAAAGATATTGATATAAATTTTTGTTCACAGCAAGATTCATCTCACCATTAATTTGCTACTACTACTACTCATTGGCTTAAAAGCCCACTAAGGATTCGAGCCTGCTTCAGGATAGCTCTCCCTACCTCACAATTCTGAGCCCTGGATTTCCAAGTTTTTATCTTTAATTTCTTAAACCATCACTCTACATCTTTAAATCATCTTCTCCTTGGTCTACCACTTGGCCTAGAAGCACCAGGTTTTGACACAAAGACCCTCTTCACAATTCTGTTTTCCTTCATCTGTTGCCTGTAACCCAGTCAACTCAATCTTCTTATCTTACTGTCAATGATAATATCAATTTCTCCATACCTTTTGAGGATTTCTAAGTTATTCCTTAAACTCTGATTTCCTTTTTTATTAATGGTCCAAATATTCTCCTCAACACCTTTCTCTTCCAAATTAACAAATGCTTTTGGTCTTTTTTCACGAATGTCCAGGATTCACAACCATACAAAAGCACCGGTTTGAGGAAGACCTTATAAAGTAAAATCTTGCTTCTAAGAGAGAAAAGATTAGATCTTAGTAGTGTTTGAATTCTCCAATAAGCCTTATTTGCTGCTGTCAGTCTGTTTCCATTAATTTGGAGTCATGCAAATCTGGTAAATACCTTCTACTTTAGGATTTATTTTTAGAGCTACCAGGTTTTGATATAAAGACCCTCTTCATAATTCTGTTATCTTTCATCTGTTGCCTGTGGCCCAGTCAACTCAATCTTCTTATCTTTCTGTCAATGACAATATCGATTTCTCCCCACCTTTTTATGATTTCTAGGTTATTTCGTATTCTCCAATTTTCATTTTCATTAATTGGTCCAAACTTTCTTCTCAACATCTTTCTCTTCCAAATTAACAAATGCTTTTGGTCTTTTTTCACGAATGTCCAGGATTCACAACCATACAAAAGCACCGGTTTGATTAAGACCTTATAAAGTAAAATATTGCTTCTAAGAGAGAAAAGATTAGATCTTAGTAGTGTTTGAATTTTCCAATAAGCCTTATTTGCTGCTGTCAGTCTGTTTCCATTAATTTGGAGTCATGCAAATCTGGTAAATACCTTCTATTTAAGGATTTATATTTAAAACTACCAGGTTTTGATATAAAGACCCTCTTCACAATTTTGTCATCCTTCATCCGTTGCATGTGGCCAGCCAACTCAATCTGTTTATCTTAAGTCAGTGATAATATCAATTTCTTCAAAGCTTTTCCTGATTTCCACGATATTTCTTAAACTCAGATTTCCATTTTTATTAATTGGTCCAAATTTTCTTCTCAACATCTTTCTCTTCCAAATTAACAAACGCTTTTGATCTTTTTTCACGAATGTCCAGGATTCACAACCGTACAAAAGCACCGGTTTGAGGAAGACCTTATAAAGTAAAATCTTACTTTTAAGAGAGTTAAGATTAGATCTTAGCAGTGTTTGGATTCTCCAATAAGCCTTATTTGCTGTGGTCAACCTCTTTTCATTAATTTGGAGGCATGCAATTCTGGTAAATGCCTTCTATTTAAGGATTTATATTTAAAACTACCAGGTTTTGATATAAAGACCCTCTTCACAATTTTGTCATCCTTCATCCGTTGCATGTGGCCAGCCAACTCAATCTGTTTATCTTAAGTCAGTGATAATATCAATTTCTTCAAAGCTTTTCCTGATTCCCACGAAATTTCTTAAACTCAGATTTCCATTTTTATTAATAGGTCCAAGTATTTTCTTCAACATCTTTCTCTTCCAAATTAACAAACGCTTTTTTTTTACCAATCTCCAGGATCCACAACCATACAAAAGCACCAGTTTGAGCCTTATAAAGTAAACCTATAGTAAGACCTTATAAAGTAAAATCTTACTTTTAAGAGAGATGAGATTAGATCTTAGTAATGTTTGAATTCTCCAAACAGCCTTATTTTCTGCTCTCAATCTGTTTCCATTAATTTGGAAGCATGCAAATCTGGTATATAACTTCCATTTAAGGATTTATTTTAAATTATCAAAGACCATATTATTTTGGTAAGGACTGAAATCCTCTGACGTTGTTTCTGAGACATACGGGTCATAAATCTATAATGTGCTGAAAATCCTCAATATATTGTCACATCTCCCAACCTCACGCCACTTTCACTGATAACATTACACTTGAGAACAATGTCCTATTAATAATCCACAAAACAAAATCATTTTAATGCAACTTTTTTTTAGGTTTTTCCAGATAAGTTCAAGTCTTTTAAGGAGTCATACGACTGTTAAATTGACAAAAAAATAGATTTTTCAGAAAAAATAATGTGAAAAGACTTAAGTTCTGAACAATTAAAACATTCCGCTTAAAAAAATTCCACTATTCAGATGAGTTATGAATAAAACCGTGTCAGCATTTTATTATAAAAAAATTTAAACTTACAAAAATGTTACTTGATTTGTTCAAATTGTGTTTTATTTTCATGTAACGCACATGTTATCTCCAAAATGTTTTTAATATCACACCATTTTTGCCTAGACCGCAACTATCTGACGTCGTTTCTACCACAGAAAGAAGACATAATTCAATCCTGTTCTGGGAATTCCAAATGGAACTTTATCATCTCCCAACGTCACGTTCTTTCCTCTCAAAATATAACACTCCAGGAAAATTTCCTCGTCAAAACAGTAGCATTTTAAAGATCGTCCCTGAGAATTTCCCAGTCGCAAGAAATTTTCTTGGACTTTCCCAAGTCTTTTGATGGTTTGTCTCTCATTAGCATATCCAAAAACCCTTCTAACCTTTATTTGAAAGTTCTAGTCCAACATTCCAAGCTTTATTGTTATAAATCTTAGTTCACAACAAGATTCTTTCCCCATTAATTTAGTGACATGTAAGTCCAGTAAACAACTTCCATTTAAGAATCTATTTTTAATTATCGAAGGCCATATTATTGTGGTAAGATCTGAAACCCTGTGACGTCGTTTCTATGACAAAGGACTTAACTCGATCCTGTGATAGGAATTCCAAATGGATTTTTATCACTCCTGGCAGTCTCAGACCTTTTCTACTTAAAACATAACACTGCAGGAAAATTTCCTTTTCAGAACCCACAAAACCGCAACATTTTAAAGGTTCTTTAGCTTCCCTAAACCTTTCTAGCTGTAAGAAACTTCCTCAGATTTTCCCACGTCTTTTGGTGTTTTGTCTGTCTTAGCATAACCTTTCCTAAGTTTATTTGAATATTCTAGTTTGACATTCTAGGCTTTATAAATATTGATACAAATCTTTAATTCTAATTTGACAAACTAGGCTTTATAAATATTGATACAAATCTTTGTACAAGAAAGATTATTTCTCCATTAATTTGGTGACATCTAAGTCTAGTAAACACCTTCCATTTAAGAATCTATTTTTAATTATCGACAGCCATATCACGGTAGTAACGACAGAAACCTTTTAAAGCCGATTTTTGGGATAAAATTGACAGAATTCAATTATTTTATTCAAAACCCCAAAAGGATTTTGTTTTAACTTGCAGCCTCACACTGTATCCTCTTAATACATTAAACATTAGACAATCTTAATTTTCAAGACCCACAAAACCTCAAATTTTTAAAAGGTTTCATACTTGTTAACAGTGCATGCTGAATAAGATACCAAATAAATATGTTAATATTATTTAAATTTGTTTAGATTTCAAGCTTGTTCTACACAGTGAAGTCATAATAGTATAAATTTAAGATATTCATTCTTTACAACACTGCATATGACCAAATAAACATATTAATACTGTTGAAAATTACCTAGATTTAATGTTTTGCCCTGTGTAGTCCATAACTTATATTTAACATATTCATTCATTACAGCAATGTTTGCATGTTAAATAAATCTCTTATTCTTCCAAGTTGTTTAAATTTAGTATTTCTTTTGTTCTATATAGTATATAAAAACTAGGATTTAAGATATTAATTCTTTATAGCACTGCATGTGATGCCAAATCAATCTCTTAATATACTTCAAATTGTTTGCATATCATATTTGCTTCCCTGTGTGTAGTCCATAATAACTATACTATGGTAGGTATTCATTCTTTAAAGCACTGTTTGCATGTGATGCCAAATAAATCTCGTAATATTGTTCCAAATTGTTTACATTTCATATTTGTTTCCCTGCTTGTAGTCCATAATAACTAATATTGTAGGTATTTAATGTTTACAGCACTATTTGCATGTGATGCCAAATAAATCTCATAATATTTTTCCAAATTATTTACATTTCATATTTGTTTCCCTGCGTGTAGTCCATAATAACTAATATTGTAAGTATTCAATGCTTACAGCACAGTTTACATGTGATACCAAATAAATCTCGTAATATTTTTCCAAATTATTTACATTTCATATTCGTTTCCCTGTGTGTAGTCCATAATAACTACGACGGTAGGTATTCATTCTTTACAGCACTGTTTGCATGTGATGTCAAATGAATCTCGTAATATTTTTCCAAATTATTTACATTTTATATTTGTTTCCATGTGTGTAGTCCATAATAACTACAATGGTAGGTATTCATTCTTTACAGCACTGTTTGCATATGATGCCAAAAATCTCTTAATATTGTTCCAAATTATTTTCATTTCATATTTGTTTTCCTGTGTGTAGTCCATAATAACTAGTATCATAGGTATTCATTCTTTACAGCACTGTTTTCATGTGATGCCATTTAAATCTTTTGTTCCAAATTGTTTACACTTCATATCTGTTTCACTGTGTGTAGTCCACAATAACTACTATTATAAGTATTCATTCTTTACAGAACTGTTTACATATGATGGCAAATATATCTCGTAATACTTTTCCAAATTATTTACATTTCATATTTGTTTACATGTGCGCAATCCATAATAACTGCTATTGCAGGTATTCAATGTTTACAGCACTGTATGCATGTCATGCCAAGTAAATCTCAAAATATTGCTCATAATAGTTTGCATTTCATATTTATTTCCCTGTGTGTAGTCCATAATAACTACTATGATAAGTATTCATTCTTTACAGAACTGTTTACATATGATGGCAAATATATATCGTAATACTTTTGACAATTGTTTACATTTCATATTTGCTTCCCTGTGTGCAATCCATAATAACTGCTATTGCAGGTATTCAATGTTTACAGCACTTTTTGCATGTGATACCAAATAAATCTCATAATATTGTTCCAAATTGTTTATATTTCATATTTGTTTCCCTGCGTGTAGTCCATAATAACTAATATTGTAGGTATTCAATGTTTACAGCACTGTTTACATGTGATACCAAATAAATCTCGTAATATTGTTCCAAATTGTTTACATTTCATATTTGTTTCTCTGTGCGTAGTCCATAATAACTACTATTCTAGGCATTCATTTTTTACAGTGCTGTTTGCATATGATGCCAAATATATCTCTTAATATTGTTCCAAATTGTTTACATTTCATATTTGTTTCCCCGTGTGTAGTCCATAATAAGTACGACGGTAGGTATTCATTCTTTACAGCTCTGTTTGAATGTGATGCCATTTATATCTCTTAATATTGTTCCAAATTGTTTACATTTCATATTTGTTTCCCTGTGTGTAGTCCGTAATAACTACTATCGTAGATATTCATTCTTTACAGCACTGTTTACATGTGACGCTATTTAAATCTCTTAATATTATTCCAAACTGTTTACATTTCATATTTGCTTCCCTGTGTGCATTCCATGATAACTACTATCGTAGATATTCACTCTTTACAGCACTATTTGCATATGATGCCATTTAAATCTCTTAATATTTTTCCAAATTGTTTACATTTCATATTTGTTTCCCTGTGTGTAGTCCGTAATAACTACTATCGTAGATATTCATTATTTACAGCACTGTTTACATGTGACGCTATTTAAATCTCTTAATATTATTCCAATCTGTTTACATTTCATATTTGCTTTCCTGTGTGCATTCCATAATAACTACTATCGTAGATATTCATTATTTACAGCACTGTTTGCATGTGATGTCATTTAAATCTCTTAATGTTTTTCCAAATTTTCATATTTCATATTTGTTTCCCTGTGTGTAGTCCGTAATAACTATTATTGTAGGTATTCAATATTTACAGCACTGTTTACATGTGATGCCAAATAAATTTTCATTTCATATTTGTTTGCCTGTGTGTAGTCCATAATAACTATTATTGTAGGTATTCAATATTTACAGCACTGTTTACATATGATGCCAAATAAATCTCTTAATATTGTTCCAAATTGTTTATATTTCATATTTGTTTCCCTGTGTGTAGTCCATAATAACTATTATTGTAGGTATTCAATGTTTACAGCACTGTTTGCATATGATGCCAAATAAATCTCGTAATATTGTTCCAAATTGTTTACATTTCATATTTGTTTCCCTGTGTGTAGTCCGTAATAACTACTATCTTAGATATTCATTTTTACAGGACTGTTTGCATGTGGTGCTAAATTAATCTCTCAATAGTGTTCAAAGTTGCTTAGATTCCATATTTTTTTACTATGTCTAATCCATATTCAGAAAGATTTAATATATTCACCAATATATATCCAGTAGAAGTAACTACTGAATTAATTGGATAAATCAAAACAGACCAATATATTAAATGATGTACTAAGAGCTATGAAGAAAGCAGTGACTGCTATCTTAGATTTTCATTCTTTTCAGCACTGTTTGCATGTGATGCCAAATAGTTGTCTTAATATTGTACCAAATTGTTTTATATTTTATATTTATTTCTCTATGTGTAGTCCATAATATCTACAATGGTAGGTATTCATTCTTTATATCACTGTTTGTATGTGATGTCAAATAAATCTCGTATTATTTTTCCAAATTATTTACATTTCATATTTGTTTTCCTGTGTGCAGTCCATAATAACTACAATGATAGGTATTCATTCTTTACAGCACTGTTTGCATATGATGCCAAATGTATCTCTTAATATTGTTCCAAATTGTTTACATTTCATAATTTTTAAATTGTGTGTATTCATTAATAACTATTATTCTAGGTATTCATTCTTTACAGCACTGTTTGCATGTGATGCCAAATAAATCTCTTAATATTGTTCCAAATTGTTTATATTTCATATTTGTTTCCCTGTATGTAGTCCATAATAACTACTATCTTAGGTACTCATTCTTTACCGCACTGTTTACATGTGATGCCAAATAAATCTCGTAATATTTTTCCAAATTGTTTACATTTCATATTTGTTTATATGTATGTAGTCCATAATAACTAGAATGGTAGGTATTCATTCCTTACAGCACTGTTTGCATATGATGTCAAATGTATCCCTTAAAATTGTTCCAAATTGTTTACATGTAATATTTGTTTCCCTGTTTGTAGTACATAATAACTACGAAAGTAGGTATTAATTCTT
The DNA here is from genome assembly GCA_032207245.1 of Pardosa pseudoannulata. Lineage (NCBI taxonomy): Eukaryota > Metazoa > Arthropoda > Arachnida > Araneae > Lycosidae > Pardosa > Pardosa pseudoannulata. Next base: position 38,434,813 of record CM063497.1, read on the forward strand.
TTTGATCATATACAGGAGGAATGGTAAGCAATCAAAAATGCCACAGGAAGACTACCAATAAGTACAAACTTTTCTTTAGAAAAATTGCCTGGGCGAAACTTGCAACAATGTGATGTATGCAGTAAAAAATGATAATGGAATTAGACGATCCAACATAATTTGCGCTATATGTAAAAAAAGAATTCACGGAATTTGTGCAGCAAAACATTTTTGTAATTAGTAAGAATAAAGAATGTTTTTGTTGGTAAAAATAACTTGTTACATAATAATTAGTGTTAATTATAACCATTTCTATTGTTTTAAAAAATTAGTACGCCTTTCATTTCGCACTATTACCATATATATATATATATATATATATATATATATATATATATAAATATAATATATATATATATTTAGTATATGTAATATATATGTATATAATATATATAATATAAAATATATATATATATATATGTATATATATATATATGTATAAATATGTATATATATATGTATATATATATATATATATATGTATAATCTATATATAATATATATATAATATATATATATATATATATATATATATATAATATATATATATATATATATATATATATAAATATATATTATAATTTATATATATATACATATATTTATATGTATAAATATATATGTATATATATATATATAATATTATTTATATATTACATATATATATATATATATATATATATAAATATATATATATATATATATATATCTTTACACGCACTGTTGCATGTGGATCTTATGGTTTTATCGAAATTTCCATTTACATATTTTGTCTTTATATGAACTGCATTGAACCCCAATAATACAAAGAATAGCACATTAATTTAAGTACATAAATTCTTTGGAATTGAATGAACTTATTTTATAAATATTATCTATAACTCTTATAAATGCAAACTGTTTTAATTTGTTTTTAATTCTTAGAGTTGTTTGCATTAGATGTACCATAGGAAGGATTGAGAGGGGGTTAACGGACAAAAACACCCCCTTGTACAGCGTGAACACAATGTTTTTTTTAATTTTAATTATATTGTAAGAACAAAAAATAAGTGTTCTTTACAAAGTATAATAAATAAATAGTTCAACAATTTATAAGTGTTGTTGGAATATATATTTTTGTTTGGGATCATAAGTAAAAAAAATCGAATTACTAACTTTAAAGTTACAGCAAGTATAAATATATATAGATATATTTCAAAAGAAAAAATAAATTAAATGCTGTACTATCATCTATTGTAAGTTTTAAACATTAAAAACATAAAAAAAATCTATAAGAAAACACTCATGTATCTCCAAAAATTAGAGAAAAAATGTTTAACAAGAGGTTTTGCTGTATATATATATATAAAATTAAAAATATATATTATATTGTATCTATATATATTTCCCAAATTTATAATATATATATTTTATATATATATATATAAAACATTGTATACCAGATGTCATTTTTGAGTAATATTTAAATGTTGATTAAGGATTTGTTATTTGAAGGCAATGTATCGATCTGAAACTATCGATGAAGTTAAGAACAAAGATATCGATAAATTTGATGGATTAAGAGATCATAGTAATAAAGAAAATCAAATAGTACCAACTGCATAGAAAACTAGGGTTACAAAAAATAAATAAATAAAAGATTTATTGAAGAATAAAATAATTTTATAGATATTGTTTTGGAATGCTACCGTCTATTGCTTTGCAACACATAGAATAATGAGACCGGGACCTACTTTTTAAAGCCGATTCCTAACGGCAAAGGTCATCCATATCAGAAGCAGGATTCGAACTCATGAATTTCGGTATCTCAGAACAGCGCTCTACAATTTGGTTATCATTCGGCAAAAGGATAGCTTGATTCTGCCCGGAATCGAATGGGGTCCTATAGAGATTGATTTCGTTCTGTAATTGAATTTTAGGATTTCATATATTGTTTAGAGTAAAAGTAAACAAAGCAAATGAAAACTATATTTTTTTTAATAAGAATAAAGTTTGTATTATTTTCTTTAGTTGTACGGCTTGTACATGTACCTATTAGACAAGGTAAGTAGTGTGTTTCATATATTTAACACATTTGGGATATTCGGAATCTTTTGCCCTTGATATTCGAGTTAATCAAGTTCGACTGATTTAGTTTTGATCAAACTGAAAAAAAAAAGATTTTTTTTTAAATTATTTTAAAATGAATAGATCGATGGTTAGGTAAATGTACTTCCCAAGAACGTAACTGAATATATTTAAAATCAAGGTTATTGCATCTCGAAGTTTCATATTTTTAATATAATAAATTATGAAAGGGAAAAACACATAGAAGAATTAAGAAATGAAAAAATGACCACAAAACCGCATATAAGAATGTTCGAACATGGGTAAATATCACTAAAATCAGGTTTCTGATTTTAAAAGGAAATTCACTGAGTAAAAACCCCGTAAAATTTAATCTGTAAAAATTGTTTTAGCACTGTAAATAAAATCATTAATTAATATTTTAAAATAAACGTGTTCACGCGTTTTGCTAAATTATAATCCAGCGAGTAAAACACATCGTAGGGAAAATATGAAAAACACCTAGCTGGTAATAAAGAAAAATTTGTGATTCTTGTTGTTTCTAATGCAATTTGGACAAACCAAGGATGATTTGAGACGTATTACACTGGTAGTAAGGCAAAGAGATGAGCTTTTAGTTTTTTTATTTCTTAATGCACAGTGTTTTTTAAAAAAAAGGCCGGTGAAAAAAATCAATTTTTTAATGTAAAAAACAGTATTTACAACGTTGTCTTGCCAAAAAAATTACAAAAACACAAAAATAATCAAAATTTGAGTATATTCGATATTTATACAATTGATATGATTTCTAATGTTTAGAATATTATTATTATTGCCTAAAGAGTCTATTGTTCAATTGTTAGGCAACCTACCAATTGACGGTATGATGTGTCATCCCTTGATGAGTAGGTATCAAATATGAAACCCCTATTTTTCATATCTCAAGAATAAAGTATATAAAGTGACGCCTCGAGTCAAGGATGTCTTTAAAGCCAGAGCTTAGTAATAAAATAGTTAACAATTGCATTTTATTTTACATTATATTTTAGTAAAATATATATTGAAAAATAAGCGAATCAGGATCTAAATATGAATACTCTGTAGGAAAGCTGCTCACAAGGAAGAGATAAGTGGTAAGTGATAAGAAGAAAAAATGTATATAATTTATACTTGAATAAGTAAGTGTTATATCTTACAATCCCATGTAAATGATAAATATCAATAAAACAATTGGTTTTTCTTGCTTTCACATTGTTATTTTCAATTCTCGATTGCAATCGAGTGTGAAAAATTATAGCAAAGTAATGAAGAATGCAGCTGGAATTATCTCGAGTGTGCACCGTTTGGCCAGTTTAGCGCGCTCGAGCTAACTCGAGAGTGCACGCTAAGGGATTAAGAAGCAGTGCTTTGGAGAAAGAACGACTATTGTTCAAGTTGGTCCTTATAATTTAGAAGGAGGGACCAAGCAGAAGGTTCATTGGATCAGCCTGTCACCCCTAGATGTATTGATTGAAAAGTAGAGGGACTTTGTGACCACGAATATATTATACGTGCCTAAGTCACCTTTAAGAAACACGGTAGATCTTAGGGCGGCTTTGCAAACTTTTTGCAATATTTTGAGGTATTTCTGTTAAGACTTGACTACATCCCAAAGCTTTGTGGTATATTTTGTGGCCAAACATTAAAGCATCCTCTGACTATCGAGGCCTGAGAGAGATAAAGTGTACGTGCGTCACATTAACACATTGTATACGGCACACGTACTAGTAAGTTTTCTGATGATTGATACTTGAGCACGGGTCACGTATTAGTAGGTTTTCTGACGATTGATACTTGAGAGCGGATCACGTACTAGTACGTGTTAGTGTAACAACATGGGTACAAAAATAACGGTTTATACATGAAAGCAAAGCTTAATGTTCTTGTTTACAATATAGATTCTGTAAAAATTTAGACAAATAAACTCTAGTTTTTACATTAGTCGATGTGGAACCACAGAACGGGACGGCTGATTAAAAAAAAGTTGATTTAGATTTAAAATTAACTCTTTATTTATCCCTGAGAAAATGATATTATATATATTCATATTTATGTATTATAAATATTTGTATATATATATATATATATATATATATATATATATATATATATATATATATATATATTTGTTTATATATATATGTTTATGTATATATGAGTGTATATATTTCAATATCAAATACGAAAAGTTGGTTTAAAAATTAAATAATTTTTGATCTATTAAGATGTAATTGAATAACTAAATTTACAGTCAAAACGCCCACTCCCGGTACAATTCCGTTGCGAAATGTACCCGCACACAATGTATTAATTGAGGCTCAAAGAGTTCAAATCATTTTGAAGATGTGTTTAATAACTTCTAAAACGAAGCTTACTGGGTTTGATAGAGCTGTAAGTTTTCTCACTTGAATGTCTTACGAAAGCTCGGTTAAACGAAGATCAAACGTGAAATCAGACTACTGGATGTGCAAGATTTTACCAATGTCAATAATGTATCTGATATTACTCTCACAATGATAGTGTTATAAGTTCCTATTATCAAGATGCCAAAAATTTTATGCTTGAGAGATTCCCGAAATAATGATAAATTTCACAGCTAAAATTGTCATAAATTCGATGAAATTGGAATCTTAAAATGCAGTTTAACACTAGGTTTAACATACGGGACGCTTCATTTTGACGAAATTCAAATTTTATAACAAAAAATACAAAAAAACTTTTGCCTTTTTATTTTATATCTTGTACTGGCTTTTATCCAATGAACGAGGTAAATATATATATCAAAGTCTATTTTCTTTAAAGTGTTTAAATATTGAAATATTCCATGTGGTATACCTATCTCTACGGATATGCGTCCATTTGACGTGATCGTAATGTGGACAAAATTTTTAGTAAATTATTTCTACTCATTCAAAAATGACAGCAATAATAAATAGGATTGTACCGACAATAATTCGGTCCATTAACCGATATTGTTATCTGAAATGAAACAAGCAATAATCAACAGTAGAAAGAACGAAAACCATCAATTGAAGTCAGAGTGGGAAGAGATTTTAAAGGTTTTAGTTGCTGAAATATTTTTTGAATTATTAATATTATCGTGAACCTTAATATTATCTCACATTTTCATTTTTTAGTTATAGTGTGCAATTACAATGCTTTCTATATGTTGTTATATGTATTCGCTCATGTGTCAAATTGACGAGCAATACGTCCGCTTCCGGTACAATTCCGCTGCTAAATGTACCCGCACACAGTGTGTTAAAATCACCGTGTTCTGCCTTGAGGCAACTTCAGCAGAGAGGAGCCCACGTTATATGTGGAAGCCAGAACAGATACATAAAAATATACAATTGTTGATTTACAATTTAGAACAATAAATTATAAACATTACACCCTTGTTTTTATCAACAGAAATGACATTTTGGGTTAAGAACGAATACGGATTTGACAGTCAGAGAGTTAAATAATCACGTGTGCCCTAAAAAATTTGGTCTATTCAAAAGTGAAAGAATTTGTGAAACTTGAATGCTCTTCCATCACATCAAAAGATTGGATCCAACGAGCAGTATCTTCCGCAGAAATAAATAGTTTAATGGGCCTTTCTTACGCCTTATACAAACAGAAAAACAACGGAGACCTTCCAAAAACCCGGTTAATAAAAAACGCTTGGGAATCTGTTACCACGTGCAATGGAAATGGTAAGCCCCAGGCGAGGTCATGTGAGACCAGCTTTCTCCTTCTGCGATTTTACCAGTGCCACTTAAGAAAAAAACTTGTTGCACGAGAGATTCCTTTCAAGCATTAAATGGACTCCGTGGGGAACTGTATAATGAAGCCCACTAAGAAATAGATAATAACGTAGTATGTGGTTAGGGTAAAGTATCATATAGAGACTATTTACGTAGATTTGAAATTTTGTTAAATTTAATGACTTTGTCATGTCCTTGGTTTTTGCAGCTAAAAGATTCATACCTCCTACAGATGTTTTCCTTTATCTTTCGTTTCAAAATACTTGAAAACAACACAAAATTTTATGACATGTTTAAGGTATCCATCTACGTTAAAAACGTCATTTTTTGAAAAAATCATATTTTTTTTATTTCTCTATTGTAATATTTCAACTTTTAGGCTTCTAAATCTGTTTTAGTTTTGTCTCTACGGAATTTTAAAGAAAAATTACGGGTGTTTAAACATCAGTGACATCTGTCAAAACAAATGGAAAATAGCGACTTCGGACCCGGAAGTTTTAAATTTAAAGCCTTTTTAAAGAGAATTTTCTGGAAAAAACTTTTTAAATTTTCATGAAGATTAGTTTAAACATTTTTCTATTATTTTTAATAGTTAGCAACTTAGCAATTAGGAAGTTTTGAAGCAAGAAAGTGTGGGGAATTTTAAACATTCATTTTAATTTTTGAATAGTTAAAATTTCTTTCATAAAATTCAAATGCGTGTTCCTCAGAATTGTATTTTTAATAAAAATGTTGAAACCTGAAATGTGATTTCTCAAAAAGTTTTAAAATAATTTGTTAAAATTCATTATGAATGTTTTTGATAGTATTTCGTAGTGAATGACCTTCAAGCGATAAATTTGGATTATTTTTAATGAGGTTACACTTATAGTTAGATATAGAGGTAATGAATTTCCTTAAAAATTCAATGTGTATGAGTTTGAAGGATCAAAAACTTTTTACCAAATATAAATTAAGCAAAGATTTTAGGTGATTCTCTAGTCTAGCGTATAATAAATGTGTTGCATAAAAAAATATTGAAATAATTAATTTATTAAAAAAATTAGACCTTTTGAAAAAAACTCGATTTTTTTACTAAATTTTCTTCATTTATTAAAAATTTTATAAAAACTTCTCCAGGAATAATTTTTTAAGTGCAATTCTCTATGACAATATAAAAAATAAATCTAAAAATGTAAAAACATGAACTAGTTTGTACGTTTAAAGAAAAAAGTTCTCCAAACGTAGACGGATACCTTAAATAAATAAATTACAAATTAATCCAGAACTAGATTTGTATATTTCCCAATCTTCATATTCTGAAATTAATACCAGTAAAAATTAAGAGGGAATTGATTAATAATTACGGCAGACCATCATATCACAAAACTGCGTTTACCCACTTGAGCATAAGTGGTACTTTCACCCTACCGATGCTCGTTAAAACTAAAAGCACAATACTTTGCCTTAATACGAGCAGCGTATGAATCAATCGGGCTTGGATTGACCAAGTCGTATCAGAAATAACAGATAATACTTCACTAAGTTCTGGATGATACTGCAATGAAACGGTACTTTATCGATGTTCTGCAGACAACAAGAGTGAAACTGAAAAAATAGCAACATAAAAAGGGCGAGACTAGAATATCTATTAAAGAAATTTAATTATCGAAACTTCATCCTCGAAACATCATTCTTAAAGAATTTTCATCATTACGTTTTATCCAGTTTAATAAATTACTACAATTTTAGTTAACACCAGACAATTCATTAAAAGTGTTTCTTTTTATTTAAGATATTTGATTGTACTGAATATTTATTTACCTTATATTACTTTAAAAAAAATTAAAATTAATATTCTTGAAATGTAAAATTTATTAGTTGTAAACAAAAAAATAGACAATTTTGAGAGACACATACGTACGCAAATATGCACATACATACGCAAGTATACAAGCACATACAGACGTCAAATCGAAGCTAATCAAAATATATTCTGGGAAGATTAAAATGGATATCGTATCATTATCGGAACATCATTCTTAAAGAAGTTTCATCATCATAAAATTTGGGAACTACTAGTTTAATAAATTAATATAATTTTAGTTAACACCAGAAAATTCATTAAATTGTTTCTTTTTATTAAAAATATTTGGCTGTATTGAATATTTATTTATCTTATATAACTTAAAACAAAAAAAAATAATTAAAATCAATTTTCTTGAAATGCAAAATTTCTTAGTTGTGAACAAAAAATAGATACTTTTGAAAGACACATACGTACGCAAATATACACATACATACGCACAAATAGACGTCAAATCAAAATTAATCAAAATACATTCTGGGAGGATTGAAATGGATATCGTATCATTATCGGAATATGATTCTTAAAGAAGTTTCATCACCATAAAATTTGGGAACTACTAGTTTAATAAATTAATACAATTTTAGTTAACACCAGAAAATTCATTAAAAGTGTCTCTATTAAAAATATTTGGCTTAATTGAATATTTATTTACCTTATATTACTTAAAACAGAAATAAATAATGAAAATTAATATTCTTGAAATGCAAAATTTGTTAGTTTTGAACAAAAAATAGACACTTTTGAGAGACACATACGTACGCAAATATACACGCATACACAGACGTCATATCGAGACTAATCAAAATACATTCTGGGAGGATTAAAATGGATATCGTATCATCATCGGAACATCATTCTTAAAGAAGTTTCATCATCATCAAATTTGGGAACTACTAGTTTAATAAATTAATACAATTTTAGTTAACACCAGAAAATTCATTAAAAGTGTTTCTTTTTATAAAATATATTTGGCTGTATTGAATGTTTATTTACCTTATATTACTTAAAACAAAAATAAATAATTAAAATTAATATTCTTGAAATGCAAAATTTGTTAGTTGTGAAAAAAAAATAGATACTTTTGAGAGACACGTACGTACGCAAATATATACGCACATACAGACGTCAAATCAAAACTAATCAAAATACATTCTGGGAGGATTAAAATAGATATCATATCATTATCAGAACATCATTCTTAAAAAAGTTTCATTACCATAAAATATGGGAACTACTAGTTTAATAAATTAATTAAAATGAATATCTTGGAAATGCAAAATTTTTAGCTTGTGCACAAAAAATAGATACCCCCCGTTTTTTGAAAGAAACATATACGTAACGCAAAAAAGTTGTTTCAATTATTACATACCAAATATACAAGCACATACAACGTCAATATGGGAACTACTAGTTTAATAAATTAATACAACTTTAGTTAACACCAGAAAATTCATTAAAAGTGTTTCTTTTTATTAAAAATATTTGGCTGTATTGAATATTTATTTACCTTACATTACTTAAAATAAAAAAATAATTAATTAAAATTAATATCTTGAAATGCAAAATTTGTTAGCTGGGAACAACAAATAGATAACTTTTGAATAGACGCAATATACGTAACGCAAATATACATATGACATACGCAAAATATCTTGAAATGCAAAATTTGTTAGCTGTGAACAAAAAATAGATACTTTTGAAAGACATATACGTACGCAAATATACATATACATACGCAAATATACAAGCACATACAGACGTCAAATCGAAACTAATCAAAATACATTCTGGGAGGATTAAAATGGATATCGTATCATTATCGGAACATCATTCTTAAAGAAGTTTCATCATCATAAAATTTGGGAACTACTAGTTTAATAAATTAATACAATTTTAGTTAACACCAGAAAATTCATTAAAAGTGGGTTTTTTTATAAAAAAATATTTGGTTGTATTGAATGTTTATTTACCTTATATTACTTAAAGCAAAAAACAATGATTAAAATTAATATTCTTGAAATGCAAAATTTCTTAGTTGTGAACAAAAAATAGATACTTTTGAGAGGCACATACGTACGCAAATACACACGCACATACAGACGTCAAATCGAAACTAATCAAAATACATTCTGGGAGGATTAAAATGGATATCGTATCATTATCGGAACATGATTCTTAAAGATATTTCATCATCATAAAATTTGGGAACTACTAGTTTAATAAATTAATACAATTTTAGTTAACACCAGAAAATGCATTAAAAGTGTTTCTATTAAAAATATTTGGCTGTATTCAATATTTATTTACCTTATATTACTTAAAACAAAAATAAATAATTAAAATTAATATTCTTGAAATGCAAAATTTTTTAGTTGTGAACAAAAAATACATAATTTTGAGAGACACATACGTACGCAAATATACACATACATACGCAAATATACAAGCACATATAGACGTCAAATCGAATCTAACTAAAATAACATTCTGGGAGGATTAAAACGGATATCGTATCATTATCGGAACTTCATTCTTAAAGAAGATTCATCATCATAAAATTTGGGAACTACTAGCTTAATAAATTAATACAATTTTAGTTTACACCAGAAAATTCATTAAAAGTGTTTCTTTTTATTAAAAATATTTGGCTTAGTTGAATATTTATTTACCTTACAATACTTAAAATGAAAAAAATAATTAAAATTAATATCTTGAAATGCAAAATTTGTTAGTTGCGAACAAAAAATAGATACTTTTGAAAGACACATACGTACGCAAATATACACATACATACGCAAATATACAGACATTAACTCGAAACTAATCAAAATAACATTCTGGGAGGATTAAAATGGATATCGTATCATTATAAGAACATCATTCTTAAAGCAGTTTCATCATCATAAAATATTGAGCTACTAGTTTAATAAATTAATACAATTTTAGTTTACACCAGAAAATTCATTAAAAGTGTTTCTTTTTATTGAAAATATTTGGCTGTATTGAATATTTATTTACCTTATATTACTTAAAACAAAAAATAAATAATTAAAATTAATATTTTTGAAATGCAAATTTTGTTACTTGTGAACAAAAAATAGATACTTTTGAGAGTCACATACTTACGCAAATATACACACACATACAGATATTAAATCGAAACTAATCAAAATACATTCTAGGAGGATTAAAATGGATATCGTATCATCATCGGAACATCATTCTTAAAGAAGTTTCATCATCATCAAATTTGGGAACTACTAGTTTAATAAATTAATACAATTTTAGTTAACACCAGAAAATTCATTAAAAGTGTTTCTTTTTATTAAAAATATTTGGCTTAATTGAATATTTATTTACCTTACATTACTTAAAATAAAAATAAATAAATAATTAAAATTAATATCTTGAAATGCAAAATTTGTTAGCTGTGAACAAAAAATAGATACTTTTGAAAGACATATACGTACGCAAATATACACATACATACGCAAATATACATGCCCATATATATATAAAATCGGAGCAAATCAAAATACATTCTGGGAGGATTAAAATGGATATCGTATCATTATAGGAACATCATTCTTAAAGAAGTTTCATCACCATAAAATTTGGGAACTACTAGTTTAATAAATTAATACAATTTTAGTTAACACCAGAAAATTCATTAAAAGTGGTTTTTTTTATAAAAAAAAATATTTGGTTGTATTGAATGTTTATTTACCTTATATTACTTAAAGCACAAAACAATGATTAAAATTAATATTCTTGAAATGCAAAATTTCTTAGTTGTGAAAAAAAAATAGATACTTTTGAGAGACACATACGTACGCAAATATACATGCACATACAGACGTCAAATCGAAACTAATCAAAATACATTCTGGGAGGATTAAAATGGATATCGTATCATTATCGGAACATGATTCTTAAAGAAATTTCATCATCATAAAATTTGGGAACTACTAGTTTAATAAATTAATACAATTTTAGTTAACACCAGAAAATGCATTAAAAGTGTTTCTATTAAAAATATTTGGCTGTGTTCAATATTTATTTACCTTATATTACTTAAAACAAAAATAAATAATTAAAATTAATATTCTTGAAATGCAAAATTTTTTAGTTGTGAACAAAAAATACATAATTTTGAGAGACACATACGTACGCAAATATACACATACTTACGCAAATATACAAGCACATATAGACGTCAAATCGAATCTAATTAAAATAACATTCTGGGAGGATTAAAACGTTTATCGTATCATTATCGGAACTTCATTCTTAAAGAAGATTCATCATCATAAAATTTGGGAACTACTAGCTTAATAAATTAATACAATTTTAGTTTACACCAGAAAATTCATTAAAAGTGTTTCTTTTTATTAAAAATATTTGGCTTAGTTGAATATTTATTTACCTTACATTACTTAAAATGAAAAAAATAATTAAAATTAATATCTTGAAATGCAAAATTTGTTAGTTGCGAACAAAAAATAGATACTTTTGAAAGACACATACGTACGCAAATATACACATACATACGCAAATATACAGACATTAACTCGAAACTAATCAAAATAACATTCTGGGAGGATTAAAATGGATATCGTATCATTATAAGAACATCATTCTTAAAGCAGTTTCATCATCATAAAATATTGAGCTACTAGTTTAATAAATTAATACAATTTTAGTTAACACCAAAACATTCATGAAATGTGTTTCTTTTTATTAAAAATATTTTGCTGTATGGAATATTCATTTACCTTATATTACTTAAAACAAAAAAAAATTAAAATTACTATTCTTGAAATGCAAAATTTGTTAGTTTTGAACAAAAAATAGATACTTTTGAGAGACACATACGTACGCAAATATACACATACATACGCACATAAAGACGTCAAATCGAAACTAATCAAAATACATTCTGGGAGGATTAAAATGGATATCGTGTCATTATCGGACCATCATTCTTAACCCCTTCCGGTAAAATGACGAGTCTAGCTCGTCATTAGTTTTTCATTCCATACCGCACAATGACGAGCTACACTCGTCATGCGATTAAAGTTACTGTTAAATATGATAATTTAGTTTAAAATTTCTAGTGTTACCTGAATTTGGCAACACTTTTATCACTTGTGAAAATCACAAGTCACTATTGCATATTGTTTACTTAGAATTTCTTGGTACAAGTCATTGCCAAATTAATGAGTCAGAATAAAAGAAAACCTACTAAGAAATGCCGTGTGTGTTACAAAAATCAAATTAAAAGTGAGACTACTTGGCGGTGTAAACAGTTAAGAATTCCTTTGCACTTTGTTTTGAAAAGTACCACTAACTTGAAGACTATTATCTGTATACCTTATTAATGTTTTTCTTTGATATTTTCTTAATTTTACCTTTTCTGATATTATTTAACACTATGTAAAAAGTGGATTTTAATTAAGAATATGTAAGAATTGTAAAATGAAGCAAGTTTTTTAAATAAAAATTAAATGGTTATTTCATGCACAGTTTTCCATTATTAAATCATACCGGAAGTGGTTAATACAATTTTAGTTAACACCAAAAAATTCATTAAAAGTGTTTCTTTTTATAAAAAATATTTGGCTGTATAGAATGTTTATTTACCTTATATTACTTAAAACAAAAATAAATAATTAAAATTAATATTTTTGAAATGCAAAATTTATTAGTTGTGAACTTTAGATACTTTTGAGAGATACGTACGCAAATATACACGCACATACAGACATCAAATCGAAACTAATCAACAAAATTCTGGAAGGATCAAAATGTCTATCTTAAAGCTTCAAAAGTTAGTTCCTTCTACATATGTACTGTTATATAAGCGATGCTAGTTAAAAAATGATTCTCACGTGCTTAAAAAGGGTACTTCCGTTAAAAAATGAACATAGATTTATTATTCAAAAGTAGACTCTAAAGCATTACAGATATAATATACTCTACAAGAGTTATAATCTGTTTCTTTTTTTTCTGAATTATTAATTAGATATTTATTAATTAATTATTTTATGAGATTTAAAACGATAATATATATGTCATAATATATATGATAACGATAATATATATGATAATATTATGTCATATAATGATATTTAAATTAATATGCCTCGAAATACAATATCTATTAGTTATTAAAATACATAATATTTTAACCCGAATCACCTCTATAATAATATCCTAAATTATCTGTCCGTATGTCCTGAAATTTATGAAGCGGTTGGACCTGGAATGGATAGAGGCATCAATATTGGATTCTTGATGAGTTAGGGTTAGCAAAATTTAAAGCAAGTCTTTAGAACGTTCGAAATTCACCCCTTCCTCCCTTCTTTTGAGTGTTTAATGCTATTATATCCAGCCCTATTTTCCCCCGTTGAGACTAAGTGATTAAGTTTATCACATAATAAATAGGTCAAAATAATATTTTTTTCTAGCATTAGGACGTCATTTCTTTAACCATCTCCCTTAATCCTTTCTTATTTTAAATTATTTAAATATCGTCTACATTCTTATCATATGTTTTATCACTGAATTGAGATATTACGTAAATAATTTTCTTTTATATTTTGCCTAAATTATAGATTAGGTACATATGAGATAATTTTAAATTGAATAATCAATTATTTTTTATTGCAATGAAAATTTTATCGCCGGTATAAACAACAAATTATTTTCATAAAAATCTAGGAGTCTATTTTACGGACTAATAAATATCTAGCGTTTAAATTATATATCTCTGAAAATATAGCTTGTTCGTTTGTGTGTTTGTTTTTTATACATAACCACACGGTTTGAATAAATGAATTTGATGCGATTCTACACTGCAATCAAATATCGGGAGATTTTAGAGGAGTATGGAGATAAACAAACTTTTGAGCGTGTACAAGATATTTCTCAGCCCAAAAGAAAACCTGCTTAATCGGTACTTTACAATTGTGAAAAATTAAAATTTTACCAATCTCGTCGAATGACGGACTATATGGTAGTGTTTATAATAACATTTACGGTAGCAGATTTTAACGCCAAAAAATAGCTTGTTCTAATTCAATAGCTATCCATAATATAAAAAATGAATTATCCTTAATCACATCCAAACATTACTTTGCACCAGACGATAACTTCAATTTCTATTAACATCACAATGAAGTAGATTTCCAATAAATAGCAATTTCATTAGAAGTAAATTGTTATTTTTACCTTGTAGATAAAAACCTACGAATGAATGTTGAGTTTGACGTAAAAGGTCACGTGTCATTTCTGATGGCAAATTTATATGATTAATCTACAAATTAAAACCAATACACTGTTTATCAAAATTATTGCATAATATTTTATTTTTTTAATTATGAATTTGGAAAAAACCTTGATGTACTTAAGACATTGCACTCGAGTTCGTTCAACTGGGATTGTATCTTTCTTTGAACCTTATTTTAATGAATTCATGGAAATATTAATAGGTTAATGGAAAACTAATAGCTTTACAAAAGTATTTTGGCAAACTCTATTGGTTTATTAGCAATTTCAGGAAAGTTGACAGGTAAATACCAAATTAGATAAATAATGATTTGAACTGAAAGCAGTGGTGAGGATTATTTAGAAGAAAAAAAAATTAAAAATTAGGATATTAAAGTGTTTTGAGGTGACTTAAAAGAGGCAAGAGGTAAATACATAATACACGTTTTTCTTACAGTAATGAGATCGAAATCTAAAAGTAGATATAATTAAAAATGCTGCTATTGAAGTTATTCAACATTTTTTATTGCATTATTAAAGTTGACATACAGAATAGCATTAGATTTATAGTAAGTTTGCGTTTCATATTGCTGGCATTATAAAATCCGTAATTTAATAGAAAAATGATTGGTATTAGGTCATTCGTCGACAAAGTGGGAAAGTATTGGTATTAGGTCATCCATATATTATGCACATCTAGAAATGGTTGGTATTAGGTCGCCCTTCGATTATGCACATCTGGAAATGATTGGTTTTTGGTCATTCATTGACACAGTGGGAAATGATTGGTATTAGGTCATCCTTCGATTATGCACATCTAGAAATGATTGGTATTTGGTCGGCCGTCGACTATGCACATAGGGAAAGAATTGGTATTAGGTCATCCTTCAAACATAGAAATGCTTGGTATTAGGACAGCTCTATACTATACATATCGGGAAATTGCTGGTAAATGAGTCCATCGCGATAATCGCTAGACAAAATCTAGGAAGTCATTGAAAATCAATTTTAGGCATCGCAGATGCTGGTCGATAAAATACGATGGTTGGCCGTTAATGGGCCAACAAACTTTTGCTACTGGAGTGCCTCTCCCTGTGCCCAAGGTCGTCCTCCGATTATGTACATCTAGAAATGATTAGTATTAGGTCGTCCTTCGATTAACATATCTAGAAATGATTGGCATTAGGTCGTCAGTCGACTATGCATATCGGGAAAAAATTGGTATTAGGTAATACTTCAAACTACACACTAGAAATGCTTGG
>CM063497.1:38456068-38476068 GCA_032207245.1 Pardosa pseudoannulata
AGGCAGAAATTGTGGAGACCTTTTGAGAAAAAATTTGTTTTAATGTTCCAGAGTTTACAATACAGAGTGAATAGAGATACTCGGTATACCAGAGAGATACACCGGTAATAGAGGCAGAAATTGTGGAGACCTTTTGAGAAAAAATTTGTTTTAATGTTCCAGAGTTTACAATACAGAGTGAATAGAGATACTCCGGTATACCAGAGAGATACTCCGGTAAGAGAGGCAGAAATTATGGAGACCTTTTGAGAAAAAATTTGTTTTAATGTTCCAGAGTTTACAATACAGAGTGAATAGAGATACTCCGGTATACCAGAGAGATACTCCGGTAAGAGAGGCAGAAATTGTGGAGACCTTTTGAGAAAAAATTTGTTTTAATGTTCCAGAGTTTACAATACAGAGTGAATAGAGATACTCCGGTATACCAGGGAGATACTCCGGTAAGAGAGGCAGAAATTGTGGAGACCTTTTGAGAAAAAATTTGTTTTAATGTTCCAGAGTTTACGATAGAGAGTGAACAGCTGCAAAGGAAACGATCTCGTAGTTTAGAGGTTGCGGGTTGAGTCCGAGTCGGCCTAAGATCTACCGTAGATCTTGAGATCGTAAGATCTACAGTGGACTCCGCTTAATGTGATGGAATCGTTAATGTTATCAATCACTTATTGTTATCGAAATCACTTGTTCCCGATTTTCTCTATTCATTTGTATGTTAAAATTATCGCTTTATGGGATCGTTACATCGGTTAATGTTATCCGTTTTCGAACCTCATTTCAACTGGAAAAGGATTATTCGCAATGTATTCAGAAAGAACACATTCTTTTCTTTCCCTTTGTTCTTGTTTTAATTTCAGAGAATTGTCCTCTTCAACCTGGGGAAATTGGGAATGGGGAGTGGGGAATTACTTTCCTGGAATTTTTCAGAAATACGCACACCCTGCTGTTGGCCGATGGTTGTCAGATAAGCAGAAGGCACCACATTCTTATCGGAACTGAGAAGGAGCGTATTCCCATTTTATGCCTTGCTAGCTTACGTGCAGTTTGTCGATATGGAAGCCAGAAAGCGAAAGGATTTAACGTTAAAACAAAAGATCGAAATTTTAAATCGTTATGACAGGTTGATTATGATTACGAACAATTTATCAATGAGCTTCTTACAAAAAATTGTAGACAGTCAACAATTGATTAATTTTTTTTTAATTTTGCATACAATTCTTATGTTTTAAAGGATAATATACAGTACATAAATATAAGGTGTGTTTTTTCATTTTGTTTTGAAATTTAGTACGTGCGAATTAATGGGGGGGATTTATCTAATTTTGCATATCGTTTATTGTTATCAATCGGTTATTATTATCAAAATCACAGTGTCCCAAACTGATTACATTAAGCGGAGTCAACTGTATTAGTATAAATATTTTTGTTTATGCCTACACGAACTTATCTTTTATCATACTCAAACGGTGGGCGAATGGTCAGGACACTGATCTTCGGTACCAAAGTTCGTGTGTTCGAATACCACTGTGGCATGGATATTCATAGCTGCTCAGAATAATCTTTGAGCAGTAGATTCCTGTCTCATTAGCCCTCGTGTTGAGTAAAAGTAGGCCTTAGCTATCCAAACCAAATCTTTTAACATAAATACCTAGACCGAAAGCTGGTTGCTAAGCAGAAAATCTTAGTATAAATTTGATTGTTTATGCATGCATACATGTATGCATCTGACAGCATATTACGATTCAAAAAATGATACTTCCTTCTGAAAAACTGTGATAAATTATGAGATAAAAAATAATTTACTGAACATGCGTTCTCCTATTACGTATTAAGTGTATTAGAAATGTCAAGCTGTCAAATAAGCAATTAAGCACAATTTGCACTGAATATCTTAACATTGCATAATTTTGACATCCCCGACGTTTTTCCTGACACCAAGGTAAACGAAAATGATAAAAAAAATATCGTTTTTGTTTGATAAAACTTCCTTATAATCTTCCAGAGTTCATTTCTTTCTTTAATTTGACATTGGTTATAGCATTCTTAGGGTTTTCGTGTGCAGATTAAGATTCACGTGATCAATTGCATTTCCTTGATGTAGTAGAAATGAATGGCTACGGAAAATTCTCTATTTATTTATTTTTTTTAATTTTTACTTTGGTAGATGGCAACAGTACAAAATGAACATATCATTATAAAGATAAAAGAAGAGAAGTTCTGTGTTTAATGTGCAGTTATTTACACAGACAACAGTAGGTCTGCTGGTTATCGCAGTAGCTTTTTAAACGGGTAAGTATAAACTGTTTTTGATCTATAATTATTTGGAATTTTAGAAAAATAAGGAAACCTAGAAATTAGGGAAACGTGTGACTTTGAGAGTACTGGGACTAATTTTCTAGATAAATAAGGAAATTTTACAGGAAACTATGGAAAACTTGCTATATTTTACTATTTAATTGTCAAATTTTCAAAATCATTATAATTAAGTATATTTTCTGCTGGGTTTTTGTAATTGTTTATATTATAGTCGTTATATAAACTCATACGATTATGTTTCATTTTATAAATAAAGAGTTATGGGGACAGTTCTGAGGTTTTAGGCACTATGGGTTTTTAGTATATTCATATCTTAACCCATCACTTAGGCTCTTATTACTTATAAATAATACTCCATATTACTACTTATATTATTAAGTTTAACTGCTTTCCTATCGCATATTTGGCTACCCGATATCGCTTATTGTATTTAGTAGATTCAAAACTTAACCCAGTACTTAGACTCTTATGCTAATGACTACTCCATATAACTACTTATAAATAATACTCCATATTACTACTTATAATATTAGGTTTAACTGCTTTCCTAACGCATATTCGACTATCTCCTATCGCTTATGGTATTTAGTAGATTCATAACTCAACCCAGCACTTAGACTCTTATTTTATGCTAATATGACTACTCCATAAAACTACTCTTAAATAATATTTCATATTGCTACAGATATTATTAGGTTTAACTACTTTTCTACGGCATATTTGGCTACCCTATATCACTAATGGTATTTAGAAGATTCATAACTTAACCCAGCACTTAGACTCTTAATTTATGCTAATATGACTACTCCATATAATTACTTATAAATAATACTCCATATTACTACTAATATTATTAGGTTTAACTGCTTTCCTAACGCATATTCGACTATCTCCTATCGCTTATGGTATTTAGTAGATTCATAACTCAACCCAGCACTTAGACTCTTAATTTATGCTAATATGACTACTCCATAAAACTACTCTTAAATAATATTTCATATTGCTACAGATATTATTAGGTTTAACTACTTTTCTACGGCATATTTGGCTACTCTATATCACTAATGGTATTTAGAAGATTCATAACTTAACCCAGCACTTAGACTCTTAATTTATGCTAATATGACTACTCATGTTATTAACTACTTATATATAAAAAAAGCATATACATATTTTTTTCATCAGATGAATATGTACATACTATTAAAATCTATAAAATGCATGTATATATATACATCCATCCATACACACACATATATATATATACATATATATATATATATATATATATATATATATATTATATATATATATATATATATATATATATATATATATATATATATATATTTAATAGAAGCTAAATTTCTGTATCAAATTAAGGTAAAATATCTGTTATTTTCTGTAAATCTAAAATCTCAAGATAGCTTACATTTTAAATTAATAAAACAAAAACACTTAATATATTTTTTTTATTTAAAATAAACTAGCCTTTATTATGCGATAGAATAAAATATATCGCTCTCATTTTTCGCTGTTAATTAAACTAACAAAATATGCACTCAGTCTAAAGAAAAAATATTTTTTCCTTATATTTCGAAACCCAACAATAGTTGCGGAGGGTTAGAAAACAATGTTTGGTCGTATAAATACTCGTTTATATCGATATATAAACATTATCGTTCATCCACACACACATATATATATTTAACATTATATATATATATAATTATTATTACACACACACACACACACACACACACACACATATATATATATATATATATACACATATATATATATATATATATATATATATATATATATATATATATATATGTCAGGTAGTTGGAAATTATGTGAGTTACAAGCGATTTTAAAAATTACTTTCACACTTGTTCAAAAAGTATTTACCTTCCTGAGTGTTTCGAGTTACAGCTATACAAAAGCTACTTAACATAATTTTAAATAGCTAGACCAAATCAATGTTACAGAAAATACTTTGAATTGACACCTGTTCAAAAACTTGCTTGTCTCAACTTGGAGATATACAAATGCTACTTCATAAAGATAGATTTTTAAATAGCCAAACACTAGATAATTTTACAAAAGCTAATCAATTAATTTTCCAGAAATTACTTTCACACTTGTTCAAAAAGCATTTACCTTCCTGGGTGTTTCGAGTTGGATCTACACAAAAGCTACTTAATATAATTTTTAAATAGCTAAACCAAATCCCTTTTACAGAAATTACTTTGACACTTTAAAAACTTGAGCGTCTCAAGTTGGAGATATTCATATGCTACTTCATAAAAATAGATTTTTAAATAGCTAAACACTAGATAATTTTACAAAAGCTAATCAATTAATTTTCCAGAAATTACTTTCACACTTGTTCAAAAAAGTATTTACCTTCCAGAGTGTTTCGAGTTGGTGCTATACAAAAGATACTTAACATATTTTTTAAATAGCTAAAACAAATCAGTTTTACAGAATTTACTTTCAATTGACACCTGTTCAAAAACTTGCGTGTCTCAAGTTGGATGTATACAAATGCTACCTCATAAAGATAGATTTTTAAATAGCCAAACACAAGATAATTTTACAAAAGATAATCAATTAATTTTCCAGAAATTACTTTCACACTTGTTCAAAAAGCATTTACCTTCCTGTTTGTATCGAGTTGGATCTATACAAAAGCTACTTAATATAATTTTTAAATAGCTAAATCAAGTCAATTTTACAGAAATTGCTTTGAATTGACACCTGTTCGAAAACTTGAGTGTCTCAAGTTGGAGATATACAAATGCTTCTTCATAAAGATAGAGTTTTAAATAGCTAAACACTAGATAATTTTATAAAAGTTAATCAATTATTTTCACAGAAACTGTTTTGACACCTGTTCAAAAAGCGTTTACCTTCCACAGTATCTCGAGTTGTATCCAGTATCATGAGATTCTGGTTCAAGGATAAGGTTGAGATTTTTTCGTCAAAGATCTCGTTTTTTTTTTGCTTCATAATTAGCTTTCACGCAAGTCAAGGTTCAAGGTTTATAATAGTCATTGACGCCTTATGTTAGCTTTAAAATAATTCTAATTTGCAATTCAGTTTTATTTCCTTATTGAAAACAAATAACCAGAAAATTTATTTGATCTTTAAATATGAAATAGACTTAACTAGTTGGAATAACTTGAATTTTTTTTGACAGATAACCTGAGAAAAAGATCTTATACATACATAAATTTTTGTTCGTTCAAATTTATATCAGTTACAATTTGTTTATAAATTTCGTATGTAAATATGTAATATGGACCTATTTTTACGAGAGAAAATGTTTACAATATATTAAAGACATTTATTAATATTTATAATTTAAACGTGAATAATATTTGTTAAACTTAGAGTATGTAAGACTGATTTGAGATTGTTAAATTAAAACTTTTCCAGTTTAGGAAAACAATTTAACCTGTTAACCTTCGAAATAACACACTAAAGCATTCATTGAATCAATTTGATTCTAATTACTTGTTAACATATCAAATCTGATAAAAGTAAATATTTTATAAGATTTCATATTTGAATAACTTTGATTATAAAACACTTTTATTTTAGTATACATAGAATCTTATATAAAACTCGACTACCCGACAGACGTTATCTTAATTTAACGCTGTAAATAAAAAAAAAATTAAAATGTTTTTAAATTAATTATAAATTGGACAGTTTTGATGGAGAAGTAATGAAAAAAAATATTTTAAAAAATATTTCACGCCACCACGCGTACAGTCATTGCAAATGTAATTAGATCAAATTAAAATCCCCTCATCGCCTGTACTGGGATTCGATCTTGTGACTTCTGATATGGTAGTCTTTCGGGCTGACCACTGCGCCACAGATACTTTGGCAGTGAAATATTTTGAGTGGCATTATGATAATCTCAATAAGCTCGCGATTCTGGATTTTTAATTAAAAAAATCTTTTTCTATCGGATAAAATTTTGAATCTAAACTATTCTCAAATCAGCTTAATTACATACACAAGATTTCATCAAAATCAGTCCAGCCGTTTAGGAGGAGTTGTATTACAAACACAAGGGCAGAAGAATTCTATATATAAAAATAATTATAAACTCACTTAATTTTTAGTGTGTCCGCTTGTTTGTGTGACTTTTAATACTAGAAACTAAAATAAAACTTTTACCTAACCTAAATAACCTAAAACTTTTAAGACTACCATAAACCTCAGGGTAAAATTTCCCTTGATTAATACGAATCTGTGTTATTATTAAAAAAAATACACTGTACTTATACTCAAACTCATTTATTCAGTTATAATTTTTAGATTACTATAACTCATAAATAAATAATAAAATATTACAATATCGAAAAGTATATATAGTTAAAAATTATATCGATTACTTTAATCGAATTATTTAGTTTCTTAACAGTCACAGTTTCTTACACTGTTAAGATGAAATTTGGGCAAGTTTTTTGTACATTTTCTACATATCGGTATTTTACAATTAGGACACATATCTACAGTTTTGTTTAATTACTTGGAAACTTAGTATTAGAACAGATGGCTTGAACACTAGGACCGGGTACTGCCTTCCCAAACTAATACATTTATAATATAACTATAATTCTAACACGTCATTAATTAATGGATTTCATGTTATAGTGTGAAACCAATACATCAATGAAAAATAATCTGCATTTTTAACGTATTTATATAAATATATGTCATTTTATGTGTTAATATTACCTTTATTCTTTGTAAATATACAACTGATATAGTACTACTGAAAAAAAATTATATACATTAGAAAGTTTTACCCTATAAATAAGTTTATGGTTTATTCATAGGGTTTCCGCTACCACAAATAGCTGAATATGTATTCTAAATAGACACTAAATTTGCTGTTTAACAAATACTTCTTTGTATTAATAGAAGCTAATATTTCCTTATAGCTCTGCAAATTTCCATATTAACTTTCTGTTATTAGTTTTATTCTGACACTAGACAATAAATTTTTTCAAGGTACAAAGCTGACAAGCGCTTATTGGATGAAAACGAAAAACTGCTTAAGAGTATGAGAGTGTGCTTGGTAATAAATTTCACATGATAATGGTTACAGGAAGTCACTGCCTTTACTCGTGCTTGCTTTTAAGCCTCTTACACCGTGGTTTTAAGACCTTATCATATTTAAACCTGTATTTGAAGACATAATATTTGAAGAACACCAAATTTCAGTAATTTGTAAAACTCTTATCATATGATGACCTATAAGCGTTTAAAAAGCAACTGATTTGGTTTACGATTCCTTTCCTTGGTGAAAATGGCACAATTTCTCTTGTGATAACAAAACATTCTCAACTGATATATTTTGTTCCATGTTGATGTGCGATAAGACATCGGATAACTACTTTTTTTTCTCGAGAAAAAAGAATCTTTAACAAAATCTGTTCCTTTTTCAACACATATAGGTCATTGTGAGATAAAATTTTTACAAATTACTGAAATTTGGTGTTCCTCAAATATTCTTCAATGATTAGTATTGAAGTCCAATTTGCCTTGCTTCTATAATATAAGCTGACATGACTACTAAACTGTTTAATCTATCTTCGAATATTTTTTACCTTAAGGCACGATTTTATTGCACGAAAACTTCTTCACGTTGTAAAAAAACAGTGAAATTACTCTGCGATTTCTTTTCCTGGTGAAAAGTGCGCAATTTCTCGTGTCATATCAAAACATTCTTAACTGATATACTTTGGTCCATGCTGACCTGTGTGATAAGATCTTTAATTGGCTGACAATTTTTCTTCAGTACGAAAAGGAATCGTGAATTAAATCAGTTGTTTTTCAACACTTATAGGTTATCGTGTGATAAACTTTATACAAAATACTGAAATTTGGTGTTCTTGAAATATTCAAGATTAGTATTGAAGTTCAATTTTTCTTGCTTCTATAATATAAGCTGGCATGATTGCTAAACTGTTTATTATTTCTTGGAATATTGTTGACCTTAAGGCTTTATTGCACGAAAACCTCTTCATGTTGAAAAAAAACAATGTATTTAGTCTGTGAGTTCTTTTCCTGGGGAAAAATGTCTTGTGATAACAAAACATTCTCAACTGATATGTTTCGCTCCATGTTGATGTATGATAAGACATCGGATAACTATTTTTCTTTTCAAGAAAATGGAACTGTGAACTAAATCCGTTGCTTTTTCAACGCATATAGATCATTATGTGATAATTTTTACAAATTACTGAAATTTGGTGTTCTTTAAATATACAAGATTAGTATTGAAATTCAATTTAGCTTGCTTCTGGAATCTAAGCTCGAATGATTGCTAAACTGTTTAATCTATGTTAGAATATTGTTGATCTTAAGGCACGATTTTATTGCACGAAAACCTCTCCACGTTGAAAAAAACAGTGAATTTAATCTGCGATTTCTTTTCCTGGTGAAACATGCGCAATTTCTCGTGTCATAGCAAAACATTCTCAACTGGTTTATTTTGGTTCATATTGATGTGTGTGATAAGACCTTTAATCGGCTAAGAATTTTTCTTCAGAAAGAAAAAGAATCATCGTGAATTAAATCATTTGCTTTTTCAACGCTTATAGGTCATCGTCGGATAAAGTTTTTACAAACTACTGAAATTTAGTGTTGTTCAAATATTCAAGATTAGTATTGAAGTCAAATTTACCTTTCTTCTGTATTCTAAGCTGACATGACTGCTAAACTGTTTAATATATCTTGAAATATTGTTGACCTTAAGGCTTTATTACATGAAAAACTCTCCACGTTAAAAACAAAAGTGAATTTAGTCTGCGATTTCTTTTTTTGGTGAAAAATGCGCAATTTCTCTTGTGATAACTAAACATTCTCAAATGATATGTTTCGGTCCATGTTGATGTGTGATAAGATATCGGATAACTATTTTTCTTCTAAAGATAAAGGAATCTTTAACAAAATCTATTACTTTTTTAGCACATATAGATCATTATGAGATAAAGGTTTTACAAATTACTGAAATTTGGTGTTCTACAAATATTCAAGAATAGTATTAAAATCAAACTTATCTTGCTTCTAGAATCTAAGCTGAAATGATTGTTAAACTGTTTAATCTATGTTGGAATATTGTTGATATCAAGGCACGTTTTTATTACACGATTTCTCCACATTGAAAATAAAAGTGAATCTTGTCTGCGATTTCTTTTCCTGGTGAAAAATGCGCAATTTCTCTGGTGATAACAAAACATTCTCAACAGATATTATGTTTCGGTCCATGTTAATGTGTGATAAGATATTGAACAGCTATTTTTCTTCTCCAGGAAAAGAAATCGTGAACTAAATCCGTTGCTTTTTCAACGCATATAGGTTATCATGTGATACATTTTTACAAATTACTGAAATTTGGTGTTCTTCAAATATACAAGATTAGTATTGAAATCATATTTTGCTTACTTCTGGAATCTAAGTTGGAATGGTTGCTAAACTGTTTAATCTATGTTAGAATATTGTTGATCTTAAGGCATGATTTTATTGCACGAAAACTCCTCCACGTTGAAAAAAATCAGTGAATTTAATCTGCGATTTCTTTTCCTGGTGAAACATGTGCAATTTCTTGTGTCATAGCTAAACATTCTCAACTGATTTATTTTGGTTTATATTGATGTCTGTGATAAGACCTTTAATCGGCTAACAATTTTTCTTCAGAAAAAAAGGAATCGTGAACTAAATGCGTTACTTTTTCAACTCATATAGGCCATCGTGTGATGAAGTTTTTACAAATTACTGAAATTCAGAATTCTTCAAATATACAAGATTAGTATTCAAATTCAATTTACCCTGCTTCTGTAATCTAAGCTGTCATGACTGCTAAACTGTTTAATCTATCTTGGAATATTATGGACCTTAAGGCTTTATTACAAGAAAACCTCTCCACATTGAAAAAAAAACAATGTATTTAATTTGCGATTTTGTTTTCCTGGTGAAAAATGCGCAATTTTTTCGTGTGATAACAAAACATTCTCAACTAATTAAAAATATTTATTGCTATTCACTTTAATCCAAATTTACATGTGATAAGACCTTTAATCGGATCACAATTTTTCTTCACACAATTAATTAATCGTGAACTAAATCCGGTGCTTTTCCAACGCATATTTCATTATATTTTATTTTATAGCTTGATAAAATCTAATTTTTAATTTTTTAGCAGTTTTTAGTATTTTTTTTAATATTAAAGTACCAGAAATCTCTAAAATTTTAGGTTTACAGAATGAAAAGGATATCTACATTCAATTTATTTTTAAAATTTAATTTTTAATATATATATTTCCAAAGATGTCTTGTAAATGAAATTCATTGATTTCGGTTTTTTTAATAATTTTATAATATTCTAAAAACGTTCAACTAGAACAGACCAAACAAAAAATAATCCTTCTTAAGCTGTAAAGTTATTAAAGAAATTGCAAAAAAATCATTTTAAAAGGAGCAGGACATTTTTATATAGTGATAAATCTAGAAAAGTCGTAATAATAAGAATTTTAAATCTTAAAATATACTTTGACCTTTTAACAGAAAGTTTGACATTTCTCTGTCATTGAATTAAAAATTTATCCTGAACTATTACTGCCATTTTGTTTAAGAAAAATGTATATTTTAACAGAAAGTTTGACATTTCTCTCTCATTGAATTAAAAATATATCATGAACTACTATTGCCATTTTGTTTAAGAAAAATATATATTTTAACAGAAAGTTTGACATTTCTCTTTCATTGAATTAAAAATATATCGTGAACTATTATTGCCTTTTTGTTTAAGAAAAATGCATATTTTAACAGAAAGTTTGACATTTCTCTCTCATTGAATTAAAAATATATCATGAACTATTATTGCCATTTTGTTTAAGAAAAATGTATATTTTAACAGAAAGTTTGATATTTCTCCCTCATTGAATTAAAAATATATCATGAACTATTATTGCCATTTTGTTTAAGAAAAATGTATATTTTTTAATATTATTAATTTCCCCGTAAATTTTGTTAATTTTTGGGATGGCATCCAGGTTTTATTATAGTGTCTAAAAAGTAATTATAATAATACTTTTCTAATAAAAAAGGCCAAATTATGTATAAAAAGAATGATCATGGTGAATTTTTAACCAATCAATTTGGGAACTATTGGTAGCGAATTAATCTTAAAGTAATTAGAATTTTACCTCGAAATTTTAAACAAACTTTTATGAACCTATTGCCAATGACATATTTGAAAATCTAATGCCGCTTTAGCACTTATTTTAATCCGATTAAATTCGACAGCATGTTGTCATTGAGTTACATTCTTCTAGCTGATACAGAGATTCACTTCCTTATAATTAAAATCAAGTTCACTCGATTTCATTGATAAAATTCCCTTTAATTTATATAGTGTTAAAAGAATTACATTTGAGGTTAACATTTACCGCATATGACCTTTTAAAACATTTCATATAAATCATTGTTTAAGTGATAATCCATTCGGCTAATTCTTTTAAAGTAGAAAACCGTTATGAAGGGTAGTAACTCTGATTTACAAGGGTATATTGGGAAAAAACATCGCAATTAAGCCCTTTAAGTCGTAATTATAATGGGTTTTAAGCCTTCGAAATCAATTTAAGGTTGCGCTGTGTGTTTTCCTGCTTAAATAACAAATATATTATAATTGCCGTTAATGTTTATTTTGTATGGTATTGTTGAAATGTTTATTGTTACTTACGATAAACGATCATATTTACATTATCGTCTTTTCTTCCTTTATCATAATTTCTTACTTGTTTATGAGTCAGCCCTAATGATGTATTTTCTAGCAGATAAAATGTGTCATAGTGATTAGATGTCTCATTGACTTAATGATCATGTTTCTTTCCAGTCTTAAATAGGTACTTTTGATTAAGGATTAACATTTTCTAATGATTGGTTTCTTCTTAAAATGGGAACCTCAATTTTTTAACAAATGTGTTATGTATAAATGAATAGATACATATACACAAATATACTGTTTTTTTAGTTCCTGAGTTAATGATCGTATTATTTTTCCGGTTTTAAGTACTTTTGATTAAGGATAAAGTATTTCTGATGGTTGGATCCTTCATAAAATGTGAACCTATACTTCTTAACAAACAAACTATACTTCTCAAATAACAAATATATTATAATTGCCGTTAATGTTTATTTTGTATGGTTATTGTTGAAATGTTTATTGTTACTAACTTTAACGATCATATTTACATTATCGTCTTTTCTTCCTTTATCATAATTTCTTACTTGTTTATGAGTCAGCCCTAATGATGTATTTTCTAGCAGATAAAATGTGTCACAGTGATTAGATGTCTCATTGACTTAATGATCATGTTTCTTTTGAGTCTTAAATAGGTACTTTTGATTAAGGATTAACATTTTCTAATGATTGGTTTCTTCTTAAAATGGGAACCTCAATTTTTTAACAAATGTGTTATATATAAATAAATAGATACATACACACAAGTATACTACTTTTTTTAGTTTCTGAGTTAATGATCGTATTATTTTTCCGGTTTTAAGTACTTTTGATTAAGGATAAAGTATTTCTGATGGTTGGATCCTTCATAAAATGTGAATCTATACTTCTTAAATAAGAAATATATTACAATTGCCGTTAATGTTTATTTTGTATTGCTATTGTTGAAATGTTTATTGTTACCAACGTAAACGATCATATTTACATTATCGTCTTTTCTTCCTTTATCATAATTTCTTACTTGTTTATGAGTCAGCCCTAATGATGTATTTTCTAGCAGATAAAATGTGTCATAGTGATTAGATGTCTCATTGACTTAATGATCATGTTTCTTTCCAGTCTTAAATAGGTACTTTTGATTAAGGATTAACATTTTCTAATGATTGGTTTCTTCTTAAAGTGGGAACCTCAATTTTTTAACAAATGTGTTATATATAAATAAATAGATACATACACACAAGTATACTACTTTTTAAGTTTCTGAGTTAATGATCGTCTTATTTTTCCGGTTTTAAGTACTTTTGATTAAGGATTAAAGTATTTCTAAAGGTTGGATCCTTCATAAAATGTGAACCTATATTTCTTAACAAACAAACTATACTTCTCAAATAACAAATATATTATAATTATCATAAATGTTTATTTTGTATGGTTGTTGTTGAAATGTTTATTGTTACCAATGTAAACGATCATATTTGTATTATCGCCTTTTCTTCCTTTATCATAATTTCTTACTTGTTTATGAGTCAGCCCTAATGATGTATTTTCTAGAAGATAAAATGCGTCACAGTGATTAGATGCCTCATTGACTAAATGATCATGTTTCTTTCCAGTCTTAAATAGGTACTTTTGATTAAGGATTAACATTTTCTAATGATTGGTTTCTTTTTAAAGTGAACCTCAATTTTTTAACAAATGTGATATGTATAAATGAATACATACATACACACAAGTATACTACTTATTTAGTTTCTGAGTTAATGATCGCATTATTTTTCCGGTTTTATGTACATTTGATTATAGATAAAGGTATAATTGGTGGTTGAATTCTTCTTAAAGTGGGAACCTCTACTTTTTAACAAATATGTGGTGTGTAAAATAATAGATATATGCACACAAGTATACTACTTCTGTTAGTGTCTGAGTTAATGAACATGTTTTTTTTTCAGTTCTTAAATACTTTTGATTAAGTATTAACTAATTTTTGATGATTGATTTCATCTTAAAGTGGGAACCTCTATTTTTTAACAAATGTGTGAGGTATAAATAAGTACATATATACAAGTATACTTCTTTTATCTGAGTTAATGATCCTGTTTTTCTGGTATTAAGTACTTTTGATTAAGGATTAGCTTATTTCTGATAGTTGTTTCCTTCTTAAATTGGTCATCTCTATTTCTTGACAAATGTGTGATATATAAATAAATATATAAATACATAACTATACTTCTTTTAGTTTCTGAGTTAATAATCATGTTTTTTCCAGTTTTAAATAATTTCAATTAAGGATTAACTTGTTTCACATTCTTAGTTCTTTCTTAAAGTAGAAACCTCTATTATTTAACAAATGTGGGATGTATAAATGAGTACATATATACAAGTATACTTCTTTTAGTTTCTGAGTTAGTGATCATGTTTTATCCAGTGTTAAGTATTTTTGATTAAGGATTAGCTAATTTCTGATAGCTGTTTCCTTTTTAAAGTAGTTATCTCAATTTTTTAACAGATGTGTGATACATAAATAAATATATACATAAACAAGTATACTTATTTTAGTTTCTGAGTTAATGATCATGTTTTTTCGGGACCTAAATAATTTTGATTAATGATTAACTTATTTTCATATGCTTAGTTTTTGTCATAAAATGGAAATCTCTATTTTTTAACAAATGTATGGGGTATAAATGAGTACATATATACAAGTATACTTCTGTCAGCTGAGTTAGTCATCATGTTTTTCCAGTATTAATTATTTTTGTTTAAGGATTAGCTTATTTCGGATAGTTATTTCTTCTTAAAGTGGTTATCTCTATTTTTTAACAAATGTGTGATATATAAATAAGTATATACATACAAAAATATACTGGTTTTAGTTTCTGAGTTAATGATCAGGTTTTATCAGGTCTTAAAATAATTTTGATTAAGGATTAACTTATTTCAAATGTTTAGTTCTTTCTTAAAGTGGGAAACTCTATTTTTAACACATGTGTGATGTATATATCACTACATATATATAAGTATACTTCTTATAGTTTTTGAATTAGTATTCATGTTTTATTTTCGAGTATTAAGTACTTTTGATTAAGGATTAGCTTATTTCTGATAGTTCCTTCTTAAAGTGGAAACCTCTATTTTTTAACAAAAGTGTGATGTATAAAAGAATACATACATACACACAAGTATACTGCTTTTAATTTTTATCTTTTACCTTCCAGTCTTATTTCAAATAGCATATAGAACGTCATATGAAGGGATTAGTAAAATTTTTAATTTTTCGGTATTTTAAAGTACCCTATAAGGCAGATTTAAAAAAATGGTTTGTGTTTTTGCAGAGAATTATCTGGTGCAGGCTCAATAATTTCTTTATCTTCAAACTCCTCTAAAGTCTTCCGATACTGTGAAAGCAGTTTAGAATCACGTTGAATACATTTAGAAAAATAATTCAAAGTTTTCTTAACTACGGGGAAATTATCATTTAATTCTTATCATGTTTTTGTCCCAGTAATTAATGGAAATAAACGAATGAAACTATCATTTCTTCTACACCCTAGAGATATTATATAATTTGTTGTTAATGCCAGTGATAAAAAATTTTCATTGCAACTAAAATAATCGAAGATTAAATTTAAAATTTTCATATATGTACCTGATCTATTATTTAAGCCAAATATAAAATAAAATTATTTACTTAATATATATGTTCAGTGATAAAACGTATGAAAACAATGCAGACAGTAATTAAATAATTTAAAATAAGAAATGATTAAATGAGATAGTTAAAAGAATAATGTCATAATGCTAGAATAAATGTTATTTTTACTTATTTATTGTGTGATAAATTGATTAATTTAATCGCTTGCTCTTAACCTGGGATAAAGGGGGCTTTAAATAATGGCATTATATGCTAGAAAAGAGAGGCAGGGGTAGATTACGAATGTTGCTAACCCTAATTCATCAAGAATCCAATATGGATGCCTCTATCCATTCCAGATCCAACAGCTTCATAAATTCAAGGACAGACACACAGATATCTTAGGTTATTATTATTATTATATGGAGGATTTAACAACAGTGATTACTTATTTCATGCAAAGAAAAATTAGTTTTAAAATCAACTGTCAATTTGTGCAGTTGCCTCTAGTTGCGAATTTAATAATAAGCATAATTTGGAGATTATAAACAAATAAATGTTAAAGTCACTCAAGAAACACAAACTGAAAAATTAGTTATAAAAACAACTGTCAATTTGAGAAGTTGCCTCTAGTTGCGAATTTAATAATAAGCATAATTTGGCAATTATAAACAAATAAATGTTAAAGTCACTCAAGAAACACAAACTGGAAAATTAGTTATAAAAACAACTGTCAATTTGCTCAGTCGACTCTAGTTCGAATTTAATAATAAGCATAATTTGGCGATTATAAATAAATAAATGTTAAAGTCACACAAGTAACACAAACTGAAAAATTACTTCCCAAAACAACTGTCAATTTGTGCAGTTTCCTCTAGTTGCGAATTTAATAATAAGCATAATTTGGCGATTATAAACAAATAAAAGTGACGGAAGAAATACAAACTGACAAACGGAAGGCACACACAATGTGGACTTTTTCAAAAACAAACATTTTTTTTTTTTTTGCCACGTGCAAAGAAAGTTCAAAAACTTAAGTAGTAAACATTGAAACTTTATTTACATTATTGGACTTTTTACTCAATGAAGTTATTTATACATTTGCAGGTCAACCTCAAATTGCATAATCATTTTCTTGTCAATCAAAAGTAATGTGTATCTTTTAAATAACAATGTATCATACGTTGTTTGTGTGATACATTTTTATGTAACTCGTTTACGGTTGCTTAACCCATATGTCATTGCCCATTGCCTGTTTTTCTACGGACGAATAAGCAAATACCCGTCTTTCTAAATTATAAAACAGGTTTCTTAGCTAGTTAATAGAATTTTTAAATGAAATATTTTTTTATTTAGAATACATAAAGAGTTCTATATATATTTTAACATCCAAAAGTCAATCAGCGCATGTCAATAAAATATTCGAAAAACTTTTGATAAGCAAAAAATCGATGAAATGTGCAAGATTTTTTTTTTATTTCCTATAAAAGAAATCATGTATTATATATTTTTACTTAACTCAATAGCTGTTAGGGGTCTAGTACAAAAAATTCTATTTTTTTTTAATTTTAACCTTTATGCAAAGATTTCTTTCTCAGATATGTGATTATACAAATGTCATTAATCATATAAAATTGTTGCAAAATTTTATTTGAATTTTAATTTATAAAATATTTAAATTCATTTTAATTTTGATGTAATTATTAAAAGAATAAATCTTTTAATTTTTTTTTTAAATTATGTGGATCAAAAATTATAAATGAATTTGTCTTTAGTATTTGTAAAAATATTGACTACATATTTTATAATAATTCATAAAATTAAAAAATTGAGATATTTTATGCGGATTTTTGTTTTGTGTTGAATATTTAGAATATTGCTGCTATTAATAAAAAGTCTAAGGCAAATGAAAGATATCTGTAATTTTAATTATGTAGATAAAATACCACAATGGAATTGGAACCCAAGCAGTACGGTACCGAAAACCAACGTCCTACAATTCTGCAACCGTTCAATGCTCAGTGAGACAAGCTTTCAATATAGATATCAATATTAATAGATAAAATTTTTATTAAAATAAATTTTTGCTCAATTCTAATTTAAAACTGAAATGCTCCATAGAGGCAACAAGACTAACCATTGTAACGTATCCGGACCCTGTTTTAGGTGAAATAAGGAAGAATCAGGTGTATCTTGATTAATGAATTTATTTACAATGCTGCTATATACATCATTTCACAACTACACAAAAAAAAAACAATTTCCGATCACAGGTAAGTGATTAGTACACGTAGGCCTGAGTAGAGACGGGTACCTAACTAAATTCAGTTCTAAATATGGTGATTAAAAGAAATAATTCTTATACATCATTTCACAACTACACAAAAAAAACAATTTCCGATCACAGGTAAGTGATTAGTACACGTAGGCCTGAGTAGAGACGGGTACCTAACTAAATTCAGTCTCTGCCGAAATATGGGTGATTAGAGGGAAGAAATAATTCTTATACATCATTTCCCAACTACACAACAAAATCAATTTCCGATCACAGGTAAGTGATTAGTACACGTAGGCCTGGGTAGAGACGGGTAATTAAACTAAATTCAGTCTGTGCCGAAATATGGGTGATTAGAGGGAAGAAATAATTCTTATACATCATTTCACAACTACACAAAAAAAAACAATTTCCGATCACAGGTAAGTGATTAGTACACGTAGGCCTGAGTAGAGACGGGTACCTAACTAAATTCAGTCTCTGCCGAAATATGGGTGATTAGAGGGAAGAAATAATTCTTATACATCATTTCACAACTACACACAAAAAAACAATTTCCGATCAAAGGTAAGTGATTAGTACACCTAGGCCTGAGTAGAGACGGGTACCTAAACTAAATTCAGTCTCTGCCGAAATATGGGTGATTAGAGGGAAGAAATAATTCTTATACATCATTTCACAACTACACACAAAAAAAAAACAATTTTCGATCACAGGTAAGTGATTAGTACACCTAGGCCTGAGTAGAGACGGGAACTAAACTCAGTCTCTGCCGAAATATGGGTGATTAGACAGAAGAAACAATTCGTAGCTCTCGCGAAAGTTCTCTGAAGTACTGGTAGGATATCTAAGCACAGTTAGAATTTCGAAGGAAATGCAAACAATCCTGAAGAGGATTATATTAGAAAAGGAAACCCAATGCACAGGGTATCGTTTCAATCTCAGCAAAAGATATATCCCAAGACGGGATATCGCTAAATAAAACTCTCCGATGGATAGACTGGTCGAGGTTACCTCCGAATTAGCTGATACGGGCTACTCCTTAAAGAAAAGATCCCATGGTGGGATTATAACAAAAAACTCTGCGGTAGAGAGACTGGTCAAGGCGACCTCTGAATAAGCTGGTTGCTAGCTAACTAACTTCTCTAAAAAACAAATCTTCGCTCGTCTCTTTCTAGGGGAGGGGCCTCTAAGAGAGGGGCCTCACCCACAATTTCATTATTGGATCACCTAGCGATGACCTCACCTTCGAACAACTGGATTGGACCGGGTTAAACAATCATCGGTCGCAAACCCAGGGGTCACTAAAATTCTTAGCTGCTACATCTGAGTCGCGGCTAATCCTTTGTCGTTCCAGCGATCATATTTTTGGCTGTCAGTGAAGGTGCCGTGTTGTCTTGCATATTGTTCCTCTACTATAGGGCACAGCAGTGTAGACATAGTGGTGCCGGGGAAAATAATCCTTTTGTATCCACACAAGCGAAGTCCACCTTTTAAAGCAAAGTTCTTTGATGTCGACACACCGCTAAATCACGCCGTTACACCATGTATAAAATAAGTGCACGACCAACGGAAGACTAAAAGTTAAGTAGGGAATTAATTTAAAGGCATGTAATCTAATTTTCTTCTCAATGCTTTTGTTTATATACATTACACTCTTTAACCTGGGGTCAGATAAACCGCAGATTTGTGCACTCTTCCAAACCAGACTTTACTAGCTCTGTTTCCTTCTTTCCGACCTTGTGCAACACCATGTAGACAATAAATCCCGGCTAATTTTTTACTTTCTTTTCTGCATTTCCTTCAGCAGTCCTTGTAATAAATCAACCAGAAGATTCTTTCTTCAACTAATTACTGTTATCAGAAAGGGAATTCTTTTTAAAATTTACTTTTCTGTTGAAAACAATTTGATTTAAACAATGAGTGTTTATTTCTTCAAAGAAATTATAAAGTAAAATAAATAAGGTATACTTATTCCTATGTTATAAACGATATGAAATTTTTAAAAA
>CM063497.1:38483568-38488568 GCA_032207245.1 Pardosa pseudoannulata
TTAAAAAATACAAATACTTCAGTTGTACGTGTAAGTATATATAGTAAAAGTAATATTTTAATTTTAAAAATAAAGAAATTCTTCAGTTGCACGTGGAACTACATATTGTAAAATTAATATTTCAAATTTAAAAATAAACAAATACTTCAGTTGCACGTGGAAGTACATATAGTAAAAGTAATATTTTAAATTTAAAAAATACAAATACTTGAGTTGTAAGCGTAAGTATATATTGTAAATGTAATATTTTAAATTTAAAAATAAATTCTTCAGTTTTACTTGGAAGTACATATAGTACAAGTAATATTTTAAATTTAAAAATAATCAAATACTTTAGTTGCAAGTGGAAGTACCTATTGTAAAAGTAATATTTTAAATTTAAAAATATACAAATACTTCAGTTGCACTTGTAAGTATATGTATTAAAAGTAATAATTTAAATTTAATAATAAACAAATACTTCAGTTGTACGTATAAGTATATATAGTAAAAGTAATAATTTAAATTTAAAAATAAACAAATACTTCAGTTGTTCGTGTAAGTACATATTGTAAAATTAATATTTCAAATTTAAAAATAAACAAATACTTCAGTTGTTCGTGTAAGTATATATAGTAAAAGTAATATTTTAAATTTAAAAAAATAAACAAATACTTCAGTTGTACTTGTAAGTACATATAGTAAAAGTAATATTTTAAATTTAAAAAAGAAATAAATACTTCAGTTGTACCTTGGAAGTACATATAATAAAAGTAATATTTTAAATTTAAAAATATAACAAATACTTCAGTTTTAGTTGCAAGTGAAGTACATATTGTAAAAGTAATATTTTAAATTTAAAAAATAAACAAATACTTCAGTTGTACGTGTAAGTATATACAGTATAAAAGTAATATTTTAAATTTAAAAATATACAAATACTTCAGTTGCACTTGTAAGTATATGTATTAAAAGTAATAATTTAAATTTAATAATAAACAAATACTTCAGTTGTACGTATAAGTATATATAGTAAAAGTAATAATTTAAATTTAAAAATAAACAAATACTTCAGTTGTTCGTGTAAGTACATTTAAAAATATAAATAAATAACACGTAATAGAAAAAATAAATAATAATATAAAATATAATAAATAACACATAAATTTTAATTTTACTTTAGTAAAAAGTAAAATATTACTTTTACTAAATTAAAAATAATATTTTACATTTAAAAAAATCAAATACTTCAGTTGTACGTATAAATACATATTTGAAATTTAAACTTATAAAACAAATATCTAATTTTCATTATAAATCACTTGTTTTTTTTTCATTTATTCTATATTTAACAATTTGATGTTAGTTACCCATTCAATGCATATTTAGTAAAATGAAAGAATATAAAATCTATTGAAAGCTGCAATTCGATCTTGAGTTCAAGTTTGATGAGACACATTAAATATGTTTTCTAATTAAATTTCTTTAATGGATCATTATTAAAAAAAACCTTATATTTCATTTATACAGAGAGGACATTTCAGCTAAGTGTTATTAACCCCCAACCAATTTTCAAAGCAAAATCCAAGGAATTCTTCAACTGTCGAACAAACGTTCTATGTCGACGGTCTTTTCCAGATCTTGCTTGACCTCAAATCACCTGCAGAATCCGACGTCAGAGAATCTCCCTCGATTCGTTCAACACATTTTTTTTTATATTGAAATCTGAGAGTGGGTCACTTAGGTCACGTGAACTGAATGCGAACGACTGAGTCTGTAGCAGATGTCTTAGAAGAGTATACAGAACAAAGAATTGTGCGAAAATTAGAAAAATGCATTCTAGATTAGGAATGGACAAACTTTTTCCTCCCCGGGCCAAAAATTGAAAGAAGATAAGTTTGGCGGGCCAAGATAAGTTTTTCTAAAATTTTAAAATCTATACAAGTGCCTAACCGTTTAAATACGTTTATGAGATGAATGAAATTGTGATTTCATTTTTAAAAGTTCCTTATACTGAGGTTCGAAGTGAGAGGTACTGATTTTAAGGAACGATGCTAAATGCTCATCTGTCAGTCTACTTCTGAAATTATACTTTCTAAGGTTCAAAGTTGAAAACACTTATTCACATATAAGAAGCAAATATACCGCTGATCTTTTCTGGGCCTGAGATAATAAATTTGAGATACAATATTTAAGCAAAGTAGAAAAAGAGATGGATATATAATGTATACCCTATATAATAATAGCCTAAGTTGTCTGTCCACAAATTTATGAAGCGGTTGTACCTGGAATGGATACAGGCATCCATATTGGATTTTTTATGAGTTAGGGTTAGCAAAATTCAAAGTGAATTCGAAATCCACCCCATCTCCACTTTTCGAATGTTTAATGCTATTATTTCAAGTCTTATTCTCCCTCTTATTCTATACTAAATTCATTCTTGATAGGGTGGCGGGGGCGAAGCGTAATATTTAAACTGGACTGTGTTTACTAAAATCTCATATACTCTAATTAGTTTCTTCACCGTGTGTAGGCCTGGCACATTCGGTGGAGGGTCTGCCCATTTGATCGTCGTACTTCTCGGTTTGACATTTCTGTCCCCGAGACAGCCAAATTTTTCTAAATGTCTAATTTAATATTTTCTGCCTTTTTCTTTTAAATTCTTATTCCGAAAGTTGTTTTATTATTTTCAAAATTGTTTTATTATTTTTAAATAAATGTCTACTATTTTTCCAACTTTTTACGACTTAAACTTTCTTCTCGTAATGTAATAATAGCCTAAGTTATTTGTCTGTCTGTCCTCGAATTTATGAAGCGTTTGGACCTCGTTTGGATAGAGCATCCATATTAGATTTTTGATGAGTTAGGGTTTGCAAAATTCAAAGAGTGTAAAGTTTATCTTTTCCTAAACTATAAATCCGATTCTAAAATAAATGAGTATGAATAAGAATCGTATAACAGCGAAAACTACTGTCATCTCTAAAACGTTCTCTATACCTTTCCCCCCCCCTTTTCGAGCGTTTAATGCCATTATATCAAGCCCCATTTTAAAAGCAGGCTATTAAATTCATCAATATATCACATAATTAGTAAAAATAACAATTTTTTCTAGCATTATGACGTCATTCCTTTAACTAGCTCATTTAATCATTTATTTTAGATTATTTAAATATCTACTGCATGATATCCATATGTTTTACATATGTGAAAATTTTAATCGATTATTTTTGGTGAAAGATAATTCTCAGCCAAAAAAACAAACCATTTTTTTTACTTGCCTCATAGGGCACCTTTACAATATTGAAAAATTAAAAATTTTACTGATCCCGTCATATGACGGGGTATATGTTAGTAAATATATATTTCTTTTAATTTACCTCGAACCGGCAACTTAAAATTCAATCCGCAAGCCGGATAAAACCTTCCGGCTGTCAGGAATTGGCCCGCGGGCTGGAGTTTGCCCATCCCTTTTCTAGATGTAAAAATGAAATTGATCTTAAAATAATAGATTTCTTATCGGTGCATAAAATAGCAAGTACTGTAATTATTAACCATTAATTGTAAAGCGAAAATTATACACTTTGAACATGTGCAATAAGCGCGTATTTATTTTTAATTGAATAAAATAACAAAATTGATTTAAAAGTTTAACTATTTTATATCTATGAAATTACTATTAAAATTCTTAAAGGATTCTAAGTTTTTGAAAGAATATAAATTTAATATAATTTTAAAAATATGAGTACATGTATGGCAATAAAATTCCTTTAGTTTGAAAATTAACCGTATTATAATATAGTTTACAATATTCAGTATCTATCAAACTATGAATGATTTTTGAATTATAGAGTGCACACCTTATACTATAATTAACTTAAATCTGACTTTGAACTGCTACGAACACCCATACAAATAACTGGATTCGAACACACGACCTCCAATACCCATGAGCAACGCCCTACCTGTTCGGTCACTTTTTAGCCCTTTCAAATTTAATCTAAATAATCTTTCTGACAATTCCCCGAAATTCAAGAAAAATATTTAAATTTTAATAAAATTTGAAATTAAAAATCTCAATAAATTTTTATCACACAAAATTGGAACTTTTTGAGTTACTGCTTTAGTTTTCAAACTAAGTTTGAATTTTTACTAAACACAATGATAGGGAATAGAACATATTATACAAATTTAAATTTTGTAATTCTGGCCAAACTGAATTTTTTAATTTAAAAATTCCATTATATGAAATCTGATTTTACGTGAAACGTTTTTGTAGCTGGAAGTATATATATATATATATATATATATATATATATATATATATATTATATATATATATATATATATATATATATATATATATATGTATATATATATATATATATATATATATATGTATATATATATATATATATACATATATATATATATATATATATATATATATGTATATATATATATAAATATATATATATATGTATATATGT
The DNA here is from genome assembly GCA_032207245.1 of Pardosa pseudoannulata. Taxonomy (NCBI): domain Eukaryota; kingdom Metazoa; phylum Arthropoda; class Arachnida; order Araneae; family Lycosidae; genus Pardosa; species Pardosa pseudoannulata. Next base: position 38,488,035 of record CM063497.1, read on the forward strand.
ATATATATATGTATATATATATGTATATATATGTATATATATATATATATATATATGTATATATATATGTATATATATATGTACATATATATGTATATATATATATATATATGTATATATGTATATATATATGTATATATGTATATATATATATATATATATATATATATATATATATATATATATATATATATATATATATATATATATATATATATGTATATATGTATATATATATGTATATATATATGTATATATATATATATATGTATATATGTATATATATATATATATATATATATATATATATATATATATATATATATATATATATATATATATATATATATATATATATATATATATATATACAACCTTATGACTTGCATGCAATTTTTTATTTTTTATTTTAAAATATTACTTTTATCTTATATAATAAATATTACTTTTATCTTAAGTATTAATGTCAGCTTGAACATAAAAATATTAGTTTTAATATTCCTGATGTATTTCAAAAACAGATACTTATTACAT
>CM063497.1:38498568-38511068 GCA_032207245.1 Pardosa pseudoannulata
TCAACTTGTTGTTGCTTTTATTTTGTGCAATTTCTAAGGGAGAAAGAGAGTTTGTAGTAATGGGGTTCTCTACAATGCAATGTACAAATAATGCAGGAGGATGCTTATGATAGGGAAAAAAACGTTTACCATCAATACAAGACGTAATAAAATCTGTAAGGATAACGACCCAATGGGAATTGGCCAAAATGAAAAATGACCAAATTCATGACGATCTGCATGTAGTACTGACTCTTTAGATGGTATTCGACCTTTGAAAAAAGTTCTTTTCCATTATTATCCCAAAAAGCGTCACAGCTGAATAATACGTTACGAAACTCAGCTTGTTGTTGCTTTTGTTTTGTGCAATTTGTAAGCGAAAAATGTGTTTGTAGTAATGGTGCTTTCTCCAAACAATGCAGAAAGATGTTTATGATTGGAAAAAAATTATTTTCCCAGCATTACAAGAAGTAATAAAATCTGTAAGGATAACGACCGAATGGAAATTGACCAAAATGGAAAATGGCCAAACTAGTGACAGTCTATATGTATTACAAACTGTTTACTTGATACGCGAACTTTGAAAAGGTCATTTCCATCATTATCACAATACGCATCCTACGAGAATAATAAGTCACCAATCTCAACTTGTTGTTGCTTTTATTTTGTGCAATTTCTAAGGGAGAAAGAGGTTTTGTAGTAATGCTTGTCTCTACAATGCAATATACAAATAATGCAGAAAGATGCCTATGATAAGCAAAAAATACGTTTTCCAGCAATACAAGACGGATTAAAATCAGTAAGGATAACGACCCAATGGATATTGACCAAAATGGAAAATGGGAAAACTAGTGACAGTCTATACGTATTACTGACTGTTTACATGATATTCGACCTTTGAAAAAAGTCCTTTTCCATCATAATTTCCCAATACACATCAAAGCTGAATAATAAGTTACCAAACTCCTACTTAAGTTCGGTATTAATAATAACAAACTCAACTTGTAGTTGATTTTACTGCGTGTAGTTTTTACTCGAGAAATATTCTTTTTAGTACGGGTGTGTACTGCAAATAATGTAGGAAATTGCGTACTGCTGGCTATAAAAGCATTAACAGCTACACAACAAGTAATAAAATCTGTAAGGAAAATTAACCCTGAAAAAATATTAAAAAGTATTCTGTTCAGTAATAAATTTACACACCACCATTTAAATAAAATGTCAGAAGATACTAAAAAGTCCTTAATTAGATAATTGCAAAAAAGTAAATTATTCTGAGTAAGAAAAAAATGTAAGGTGTTAACGAAAAATCTTTTACAAGGGGAATTTGTAGAAAAAAGTTGGCAATCTCTGCTGTGATGTGTTAATGCTGCATATGAATACCTGCTGTAATGTCTCTGCTATAATTTTAGACCATGTTTTATTTGATGAAAATTGTTTCTATCGGTATGAACTTTTGCCAAGTAAGGTTTTTACCATCTTTTCTGAATAACAAATTATACCTTCAAGTACTTGCAAAGTCCACGTCACATCTCGTATTTACGAGAATGCTGTATATTATAGAACCCAGTATATAAATCCAACTTTATAATTACCCAGTATATAAATTCTGCTTTATAATTACCCAGTATATAAATCCAGCTATATAATTACCCAGGATATATTCTCTGGCAATGTCTATGCCACATCGTATTAAAGAGAATCATGTATATTAAAGGAAAAAATGTAAAGGGTGAATGAAAAAATAATTCTTTTAAAAGTGGAAGGTATAGAAAACTGTGCGGAAAACCTGTTGTAGTGTGTTTGCATTTTATTTTAGACGATGTATCATTTGATGAACCTTTGTATCTTCTACTCCTTCTTATTGCTTATCCTCTAATCTGAAACAGATTAGATCCATGTGATTGTTCTCTTTAACCATATGACAGTTTCATTTTTTCCAGAATTTAGTCAAAAGAATGTCACATTTATTTATTACATTATTTTGTTCATTTTACATTTTTAAGTAAAGATATGTTATTAAAATTAACATTTCTAATATTTTTAAACATTTATTAACACTCTTTTAATTTCTATGAAAGCATCATAGAACTGAAGTTTATCTTTAGTCTCATCGATATCCAAGTTAATTTTTGGAATTCCAGTGAAATCAAATCTAGGAGGCGGATCCCAAGGATAATCACAATTAATTTCAAAAAATTGTCTTGTTTGACTGATTCTAACTGTACGACTATCAGAGTCACTACTATCCAGGTCATCTAGTAAACTTTCGCTACTATCGTTTACAGATAATTCAGTTTCTGATTCCGAGTCACAGTTCGAATCACAAGAAATTAGCTATATACGCTCTGAATTATCCATTATTTAAAAGAGAAAAAATTTATTATTCAACTCTTACATCAATAAAGCTATCAGAGGATTAGTAAAATATAACCAAAAATCTGTGCACTGAAAGATAACAATTCGTCTTCTGATACAAAACATGCAAAAAAACCTGCGCTTTTGAACCAATCAGAGTAGAAAATACAATAAACTGCAAACTATCATTTACTGGACGAATAATTGTTACATCTATACGAATAATTTGTTACTAAAATTTGAAAAAATACGACCGAAACAGTGCAAGCGAAATAGAAATCAGATTGCCTGTACGCCGTACGGACAAATCAGTAAAGGCCCCAAAGCTGTGCCCGTACGGCGTACGGGCAAAACAGGAAAGGGGATAAATACATCTATGACGGAAGATGGTCTCCTCTAAAGTTTCCCTCAATCCAAATTCATGCAGTTGATCAAGTGTTGTGCTGTAGCCTTTTATATATTACACGTTCTGTAAACAGGAAAGTGCCTAGTACATTGGAAAACCTGAGGGGGTTTAAATGACTTTCAATCAGTCCAATACAGTTTGGTTTCTCTTGTCAACTTCAAAAACAATTGAAACTCCAGGATCCTCACTAGAACACCATGGATGTGATGGCGATTGCTTCCAATAGATGTTTATAAAAGCCTTACATTTTGAATTTAACTCAAGATACGTCAGAAGATCAACAACGATCTGAGTCATGGTAGAACCCTCCTTCACAAGTCCATCCGCAATACCTTTATAATAGAATATAGCCCGTCATATCCTGGGATTAGTAAAATTAGGAAAATATGAGGGGTTTTAAATGATTTTCAATCAGTCCAATACAGTTTGGTTCCTCTTGTCTACCTCAAAAACAATTGAAACTCCAGGATCCTCACTAGAACACCATGGATGTGATGACGGCTGCTTCCAAAAGATGTTTATAGAAGCTTTACATTTTGAATTTAACTCAAGGTACGTCAGAAGATCAACAATGACCTGAGTCATGGTATAATCCTACTTCACCAGTCCATCCGCAATACCTTTATACTAGCATATAGCCCGTCATATCATGGGATTAGTAAAATTAGGAAAATATGAGGGGTTTTAAATGACTTTCAATCAGCCCAATACAGTTTGGTTTCTCTTGTCTACTTCAAAAATAATTGAAACTCCAGGATCCTCACTAGAACACTATGGATGTGATGGCGATTGCTTCCTAGAGATGTTTATAAAAGCCTTACATTTTGAATTGAACTCAAGGTACGTCAGAAGATCAACAACCATCTGAGTCATGGTAGAACAATCCGTCACCAGTCCATCCACAATAACATTATACTAGCATATAGCCCGTCATATAACGGGATCAGTAAAATTTTTAATTTTCCAGAATTGTAAAGTACCCTATGAGGTAGGTTTGTTTTTTGGCTGATAATTATTTGGTACTCCCTCAATAATTTGTTTATCTTCATACTCCTCTAAAGTCTCCAGATAGTGTGAATGGAGTTTGGAATCCTTTTGAATTCATTTAGTTAAACCATGCGGTTATGTATAGAAAGCAAACACACAAACGAACAAACTTCTTAATTTTTAAAGATGTGTAACTTAAGGTATCCGTCTACGTTAAAAACGTCAATTTTTGCCAAAAAATCATATTTTTTTATTTTTTTTTTGGTAAAATTTCTGCTTTTAGGCTTCTAAATCTGTTTTTGTTTTGTCCCTACAGCATTTTAAAGAAAAGTTACAGCTTTTTAAACATCAGTGACAGCTGTCAAAACAAAATGGAAGTAGCGACTTCTGAACCGGAAGTTTTGAATTTAAAGCCTTTTAAAGAGTATTTTTGGACAAAACTTTTTAAATTTTCATGAAGATTAGTTTAAACATTTTTCTAGTATTTTTAATAGTTAGCAACTTGGCAATTAGAGAGTTTTAAAGCAAGAAAGTGTGGGGAATTTTAAACGTGTATTTTAATTTTTTAATAGTTAAAGTTGCTTTTATAAACTTCAAATGAGTTTTTCTCAAAACGATATGTTTAATAAAATGTTGAAACTTGAAATATGATGAAAAAATTCTTAAAATATTTTCTTGAAAATTATTATGAATGCTTTTCATAGTATTTACTAGTGAATGACCTAAAAGCTTTAAATTTGGATAATTTTTAATGATGTTACACTCATAGTTAGATGCAAAGGTAATGAAAATTCGTTAAAAATTCAATGTGTATGATTTTGAAGGACCAAAATTTTTTACGAAATGTAAATTAAGAAAAGATTTTAAGTGATCACTAGTCCAGTGTATAAGAAATGTGTTTGCATCAAAAATATTGAAATAATTTAATTTATTAAAAAATTAGACATTTTGAAAAAACCCGATTTTTTACTAAATGTTCTTCATTTATTAGAAATTTTACAAAAACTTTTCCAGGAATAAATTTTAAGTGCAATTCTCTATAATATAAAAAATAAATCTAAAAATCTGAAAACATGAACTAGTTTCTACGTTTAAAGAAAAAAGTACCTTAAAGGCTAGATAGATATTACAACGTGAAAGAGACTCCTAGACTTTTTGAAAAGAATGTGTTGTTAATACCGGTGATAAAATTTTCATTGCAACAAAATATAATCGACGATTAAATTTAAAATTATCTCATATGTACCTAATCTATTATTTAAGCCAAATATAAAAGAAAATTATTTACGTAATATCTAAGTTCGGTGATAAAACGTATGAAAATAATGCAGACGATATTCAAACAATTTAAAATAAGAAACGATTAAATGAGAGGGTTAAAGGAAGGACGTCAAAATGCTAGAAAAAAATGTTTACCCATTTATTATGTAATAAACTTAATCACCTGTTCTTAACTAGGGAAAATAGCGCTTGATATAATGGCATTAAACACTCAAAAATGGGTAACATAATACATATTGCAATAGCCTATCTAAAAAAAGGCAACACAGGACAAAAACAAATTGGTTGACCAAGTTATACGATTTCATCTCGAGTGAAGGAAATAGACACTGTTAGAAGTAATGGAGTTGGCCATATAATTGTTAAAAGAGAAAAACAAAGATGCTGTCAAATGTAAAATTGTTCGGGGAAACGCTTTACATTTTGCATGAAATGTAACTCTAAATACAAAATGTTTTCTAAATTACTATAAATAGTGTGAATATGTTTAAACTTAATAAAAAATGTCAAATTTATTTGTGTTTTATTTTATTTTGCATTAAATATTAAAGTCCATTTGTTTGAGAACAGAAACGTAATCAAGTAACTAAAAACAAAGTAGAAGTACTAAGTGCTCAAAAACTTCCATATCCGCCCAGCGTCCTATTTATAGAACAGCAATTACCTCGGATCCTAAATTAATGGCCTGGAGTTTAATTGCATGTTATATTTAATTTAAGTGTTTAGAACATCATTTTAAAAGTTTTTAACAAAATTTCAATTTTAAATTAAGTTGGGCGTTAACAGGTTAATTTCTTACCTTCCATTGTTTTTTTACCGTATCGCTTGACTTCTATTCCTTCACATTACTACAGGAAGTGGCCGTGTTACAAAGGGCAATTTTGCACATTTATCAAATAAATCAACGTTTGAATTTGAGATTGAGTCTGAGATTGAATTTGAGTTTTATCATAACATAATGGACTAATAAACGCTTACAAACACAGAGATTGGGAGATATGTCTATTTCAGGGGGTAATTTAGAGATATCTTTATGGATATCGGGATTTTTCCTCTAAATTGCACCTTCCTGAAGTCAACAGTTTGTAACTCCTAGCATTTACTACGTCACTGAAATTGTTCCTAATTGGTTTCAAATTGGTCAGGGCTATGAAGACCTCAAAATGGATAGCAGCATAATGGTTTCAAAAATGTTATAGTCTGTAGATTGGAAGATATAAAGCAATATTGGAATAAATTTGAATTCTTTATTACAATATCAAGAATATTTCCTCAACCTGTATTAACATTTCTGTTTTGACGTCTAGCAAATACTTAGATATTCGTGATTTGCCTCATTAAAGTCACAAAATGACAGGAAAGTGGACAAATAAAAAGCTGAGACTACATATTAACGTTATATAACGATAAACGTTCTTGAAACTGACAGATTGTTAAATACGCCATCTTTATAAGAATACGTCATCTTTGTAAGTCTTTTGTTATGACATCAATGGAATTTCCAAAAGTTATTTCAACTTTCTTTTCATGAATTTTTTACATATTGTTAAACATACTTAATATTGACGTCATTATATCCACTTCTGATGTAAAGATGGTTAAAAATATTTAAACTGCATATTCGCACATTTATCAAATAAAGAAACATTTGAATTTGAGATTGAGTCTGAGATTGAATTTGTGTTTTATCATAATATAATGGATTTGAATCATTAAAGTCACTAAATGACAGGAAAGTGGACAGCTAAAAAACTGAGACTACATATTAACGTTATATAACGATAAACGTTCTTGAAACCGACAGATTGTTAAATACGTCATCTTTATAAGAATTTCAAGTCTTTTGTTATGACATCAATGGAATTTCCAAAAGTTATTTCAACTTTCTTTTGACAAATTTTTTAGAGTTTGTTAGACATACTTAATATTGACTTCATTATATCCACTACTGATGGAAAAGTGGTTTAAAACATTTAAATTACATATTAACATTAAATATATGTGTTTTGGGAACAAATGCTAATTTTTCCTTTTACAGCAATTCATTGAAATCTTGGAAACCGTATACAATGAATTTTTTTCGTATATAATATACTTTTACGTATTAACCGTACTTATGAACCGTATATAATATAGTTTTTCAATTGTACATTGTTATGAAATAAATGGTATTTCCACAATCTATTCAAACTTTCCTTTGCTGAAACTTCACAAACTAGTATACAGCCCGTCATATGACGAGATTAGTAAATTTTTAATTTTCCAGAATTATAAAGTACCCTATAAGGCTGATAAAAAAGTGTTTCTTTCTTAGCTGAGAATTATATAGTATACGCTCAATAATAATTTGCTTATATTCACACTCATCTAAAGTCTCCCGATAATGTGAATGCAGTTTAGAATCACATTGAATTCATTCAGTCAAACAGTGTGATTATGTATAAAAAAAAAACACACACACAAACGAACAAACTTCTTAATATTCAAAGATATATAACTTAAACGCTAGATATTTATTAGTCCGTGAAATAGACTCTTAGACTGTTATGAAAAGAATTTGTTGTTAATACTGGTGATAAAATTTTCATTGCAACAAAAAATAATCGATGATTAAATTTAAAGTTATCACATATGTACCTAATATATTATTTAATTCAAACATAAAAGAAAATTATTTAGGTAATATATATGTTCAGCGATAAAACGTATGAAAATAATGCAGACGATATTTAAATAATTTAAAATAAGAAATGATTAAATAAGATGGTTAAAGAAATGACGTCATAATTCTAGAAAAAATGTTATTTTTACCTATTTATTATGCGGTAAACTTAATAGCCTGCTCTTAACCGGGGAAATTAGAACTTGAAATGTCATTAAAAGCTCGAAAAGGAGGGGAAGGAAAGAATTTCGAACGTTTTAAAGACTTGCTTTGAATTTTGATAGCCCTAACTCATCAAGAATCCAGTATGGATGTCCCTATCCATTCTAGGTCTAACAGCTTCATATATTTGAGGACAGATAGACAGATAATTTAGGCTATTATTATATAGGGATAATTAGACAGACGTATATTTACGTCATCGTAGGCATAACTAATTGGAAAGTGGCTAAAATTTTAAATTGCTCATAAACTTTCTGTATATGTAATTTGTAACCAAATGTAATTTATTCGTTTATAGTGAACCTATTATATCTTAGAAATCGGATATAATGAAATTTTTCGGTCGTATTTTGTTATGATATGAATAGTCTTTCCACCAGCTATTTCAATATTCCTTTGCTGAATCCTGACAAAATGTTAGACAAGATTAATATTTACGTCATTATATTCACAACTGATGAAAAAGTGGTTAAAAATTTTAATCTGCATATTAACTTTATCTATATATATTTTTGAAACAAACGCTAATTTATGCTTTTATAGCGAACCTTCAAAATCTTTCTAAGATTTTGATCCAATTTCTAATTGGATGTAATGAAATTTTTCTACCGTCTTTTCTTATGACATCAATGGTATTTCCACAAATCTTTTCTATTTTCCTTTGCTAAATCCTTAAAAATAAGTAGACAGGTTTGATATTTACGTCATAATAGTCATAAATGATGAAAAAATTGTTAAAAAGTGTAAATATCATTTTAACATTTTGTGAATGTCTTTTTGAAACAAATGCCAATTTATTATTTTTAACGAATCTTTTATATTTTAGAAAACGGACATAATGAAACTTTCCAATCGTCCAATGATTTTTTTTCGCTATTCATTTTTTTTCAAACTTATCCACAATAACGAAAATAGTATTTCGTCTTAAATTGAATGACTACATGAATGAAATTAACAAATTTTTGTCCATGCAAACAGTGAAAGGGAAACTATAAGATTCTTTTTTATATTAGGTTAAAAACTCATAAATTTTTACTTAGAATGGAATCTCGGTTACAAATTTCTTCTATGAAAACAGTGAGTAACAGGTAAAATTTTCATTTGTCTTTAATTTTTTTCAATTTCATTACTCAATTTTATAAGCTATTAATCCAACATTTCTTTCATTGAATTAAAATGAAAGGTTTCTGTAAAGAATCTATGAAATTAACTGTATTGCAAAATTATTTTCAATAAATATGACTGTACAATAGGAACCTCTATAGAAAATCCAGCTATTATTCTAAAGAGTTTTAAAGAGATTTTTCGTTAGAATTTTACTAGAAAGTTACATGATATTGTAATAAGGATGCAGTCAACCTCTAAAATAATGAACAGCAGGTATAGTTAACTCCTCATATAGGAAAACTTCCTCAAGTTCGTTATAAGAAGCTTATTACAAAATTATTTGCAATAAATATGATTGTATGTAATTTAAGGTTATCACAATGACAATTAAATTTACATGAACAGTTTCAAATAATTTTGTACTTACCTAAGATATATTATGTATATTATTTTCTATAGATATTCCATAAGAATAATAATTCATATGGACTATAATTTTCATAAGAATAATAACTATAAATATTTTACATAAAGGTTTCTATAAAGAATCTACAAAATTTTCTATAGGAGACTCTATAAAAATCTAAAAATTATTACAAAGAATTCTACAGAGCTTTATCTATAGATATTTTTTATGGAATTCCAGGTGATATTTTTATAAAGATCAGATATAAGCAACCCCTGGTGTAGGAAACATAATCTTTAGTCTCTTTAAAGTCGTTATAAGGAGCTCTAACATAAAAAATTATTTGCAATAAATTATGACTGTTCTATAGGAATCTCTATAGTAAATCCACCTACTATTCTGAAGTTTTTTATAGAGACTTTTCATCAGAATTTTATTATAGGGTTATATATATATATATATATATATATATATTTATAAGTACCAGATATAGTGAATCGCTCATATAGGAAACATAATCTTTGATCACATCAAATTCGTTATAAGGAGTTATAGCTGTATAACAAAATTATTTGCAATATATATAACTGTACTATAGGAATCCCTATAGGAAATCCAGCTTTCATTCTGAAGAGTTTTATAGAGATTTTTCATTAGCATTTAATTATATATATATAATCAATATATAACGTATATATATATAAATATTCTTTATTATATATATTTATATATAATATTTATATATATATAAAATATATATATATATAATATATTCTATATATATATATATATAATACATATATATATATATATATGATAGAATTTTATATAGATTTTATATTAGAATTTATATAAAGTTTTATATATATATTTTATAATATATATATATATATATATAGGAAACATATATATATATATATATATTCGCTATAAATATATAATATATATATATAATATATTTATATTTATAAATATGACTGTTCTATATAATCTATAATATATATATATATCTGAAGATATATATATATTTTTATTAGAATTATATTATATATAAATATATATAATATTATATATATATATATATATGATATATATATATAAAACATATATCTTTATATATATTGCTATAAGGAGCTTTATATAATCATTATATATATATTTTTTATAATATATATATACTATTATATAAAATTATATATATAATATATATATATTCTGAAGATATATATATATATATATATATATATAATTTATTATAATAATATATATATTTATAAGTATCAGATATAGTGATCCGCTGATATAGGAAATAATTTTAAATCCCCTTAAGTTCGTTATAACGAACTTTAAAAATTACAAAATTATTTGTAATAAATATGACTATTCTATAGGAACCTCTATACAGCTATTATTCTGAAAATTTTTATAAAGATTTTTCATTATAATTTTATTATAGAGAGTTCTATATGATATTTTATAAGGGTCAGATATAGTGAACCGCTCATATAGGAAACATAATCTTTAGTCCCCTCAAGTTCGTTATAAGGAGCTTTAACACCATTACAAAAATATTTGCAATAAATATGACTGTTCTATAGGACACCTCTATACGAAATCCAGCTATTATTCTGAAGAGTTTATAGAGATTTTTCATAAGAATTTACTATACAGTTTTATATGATATTTTTATAAGGGTCAGATATAGTGAACCGCTCATATAGGAAACATAATCTTTCGTCCCCTCAATTTCGTTATAAGGAGCTTTAACAGCATTACAAAATTATTTGCAATAAATATTACTGTTCTATAGGACACCTCTATACGAAATCCAGCTATTATTCTGAAGAGTTTATAGAGATTTTACATTAGAACTTTATTATAAAGAACTATATAGATTTATAAGTATCAGATATAGTGAACCTCTCATATAAGAAACTAAATCTTTAGATTCGCTATAAGGAGCTATAAGGAGCTTTAACAGCATTACAAAATTATTTGCAATATATATGACTGTTCTATAGGAACCTCTATAGAAAATGCAGCTGTTCTGATGAGTTTATAGAGATTTTTCATTAGAATTTTACTATAGAGTTCTGTTAGATATTTTTATAAAGGTTAAATATAGTGAACCACTGATATAGGAACTATCCTTTCAAATTCGTTATAAGATGCTTTAGTTTTATTACAAAATTATTTGCAATAAATATGACTGTTTTAGAGGAACCTCTATACAGCTATTATTCTAAAGATTTTTATAGAGATTTTTCACTAGAAATTTATTGTAGACAGTTCTATAAGATATTTTTATAAGGGTCAGATATAGTGAACCCCTGATATACGAAAAATAATCTTTAGTCCCTTCATAATCGTTATAAGAAACATTAACAGTATTACAAAATTATTGGCAATAAATATGACCGTTCTATATGAACGACTCTGTAGGAAACACTACAGCTATTATTCTGAAGAATTTTATATAGATTTTTCATTAGAATTTACTATAAAGTTTTATATGATATTTTTATAACGGTCAGATACAGTGAACCGCTCATATAGGAAACATAATCTTTAGTCCCCTCAATTTCGCTATAAGGAGCTTTAACAGCATTACAAATTTTTTTGCAATAAATATGACTGTTCTATAGGAACCTCTATACGAAACCCAGCTATTATTCTGAAGAGTTTGCAGAGATTTTTCATTAGAACTTTATTATAAAGAACTATATATATTTATAAGTATCAGATATAGTGAACCGCTCATATAGGAAACATAATCTTTCGTCCCCTCAATTTCGCTATAAGGAGCTTTAACAGCATTACAAATTTTTTTGCAATAAATATGACTGTTCTATAGGAACCTCTATACGAAACCCAGCTATTATTCTGAAGAGTTTGCAGAGATTTTTCATTAGAACTTTATTATCAAGAACTATATATATTTATAAGTATCAGATATAGTGAACCGCTCATATAGGAAACATAATCTTTCGTCCCCTCAATTTCGTTATAAGGAGCTTTAACAGCATTACAAAATTTTTTGCAATAAATATGACTGCTTTATAGGATCCTCTATACAGCTATTATTCTAAAGA
>CM063497.1:38518568-38523568 GCA_032207245.1 Pardosa pseudoannulata
ATTGAGCTGTGCTAGGGAAAAAAGTGAAGAAATTTTTATAACCTTCAGTTAATAATTCACACAATCGCCTTGTAATGTCAACATCTTTCTTAAATCAGTAATCTTTAAATATATACTTGGATAAAGTCAGTCTGATAGAGTATTACAACATTTAAACCATTTTCTAACACGCACGATGTGTTGCCAAATCGTAAAACCAAATAGAAGTGTTGCAAAATGCGGTTATATAACCAGCATTTTAATCTTCAGTTTTAAAATTTTAATCAGAATCCTTCAGTTGTAAGTGTGCACGTGTGGGTTTAGGATGTTTAACCGCGAAAAACAGATGTTATCATTTTAACATAATAAAAAAATCTCAAGGGCGCGATATATTAAGATTCCGTTTTGTGGTTTGCCATTTATGTATCCTCCACCAGCAGATCCAGGAAAAAAGAAAAAGTAAATTGATTAACTATGACCTCTGTCTCTAAATGTAAACAATAAATTTGTTTATTTTGCAGAAATTTTGTTTGTCCGCGTGTGTATTATCAGGTTTTATTGAATGGATTGCAAAGATGACATGAAATAGCATTTTTATAAAAAGTGTTTTTCTTTTGTAATTTATGAGCGCAAAAAAATTACGTCAATAGATTTTGTGCAAATTGTTTTACAAATTCTAATACTTTGCGTTTATGATTATGTCAGTTTTATGTTATTTTGCATTAGAAACATTTATTGAGGAAAATGTGTATACTTTGCGTTCTTGATTTTGCCCAGTTTTGTGCTACTTTGCATTAGAAAAAATTTAATGAGGAAAATGTGTATACTTTGCGTTCATGATTATGTCGGTTTTATGCTATTTTGCATTAGAAACATTTAATGAGGAAAATGTGTATATTTTGCGTTTATGATTATGGAAGTTTTATGCTATTTTTCAGCAGAAACATTTAATGAGGAAAATGTGTATACTTTGCGTTCATGATTATGTCAGTTTTATGTTATTTTGCATTAGAAACATTTAACGAGGAAAATGTTTATACTTTACTGTAATAATTATGTCAGTTTTATGATATTTTGCATTAGAAACATTTAATGAGGAAAATGTGTATACTTTACGTTTATGATTATGTCGGTTTTATGCTATTTTGCATTAGAAAAAATTTAATGAGGAAAATGTGTATACTTTGAATTTATGATTATGTCAGTTTTATGCTATTTTGCATTAGAAACATTTATTGAGGAAAATGTTTATACTTTACTGTAATAATTATGTCAGTTTTATGATATTTTGCATTAGAAACATTTAATGAGTAAAATGTGTATACTTTGCGTTTATTATTATTTCAGTTTTATGCTCTTTTGCATTAGAAACATTTAATAAAGAAAATGTGTATACTTTGATTTCATTATTATGTCAATTTTATGCTATTTTGCATTAGAAACATTTAATGAGGAAAATGTGTATACTTTGCGTTCATTATTAAGTCATTTTTATGCTATTTTGCATTAGAAACATTTAATGAGGAAAGTATGTAAAGTGTCACGTGACCTAGAATAGCTGAAAATAATGCTTCTCGACTATAACACGAGTCTATAAAAAACTTATAAATATGAGTGGTCCCTTCAGAGCAGGGGCTGAAAGTTAGGAAACATAGAACACGCGCGGTTTTACTAATTCCCTTAGATAATGAGATCCAAAAATAAGATTTTGGGTCTAAAAACAGGTTGATCCTCTACTCGCTCTTTTTTTTGCGTAATACCAGAAAAACTGACATAACATTCAGTTGAGGATAGCCTTGGGAATTTCCACTGATATCCCACGTATGTTTTAGTTCTAATATTTGCTCAAAACTTTTTATTCTTATACACATACGAGCAATAAGTTTTATTTTATAGCATGACAAAAGCAATTTTTTCATAAAATTTAATATTCTGTTAATTTTTAGTTTTATTTAATATAAAATTACAAACATTTTTAAGGTTTTACGTTTACAGAACGGAAAAGATTTTAAACTTCAATTTCAAATAAATATTTTGTAATATGTGTTTTATATATATATATATATATATATATATATATATATATATATATATATATATATATATATATATATATATATATATATATATATATATATATATATATATATATATACATAATACCAAAATTATTTTGCTGGTAATTAAATTTCATTTATTTTTATTTTATGTACAATTTTATTACTTTAAAAAAATATACTACTTGAAACGACAAAACTAAATATTTTTTTAAAGCTAGAGCAGTATTAAAGAACTTGTAAAAATTCAATTTCGCGCAGGATATCGCACAAGAGGGTTAACTCTTATTTACATGGGCTTATCCCTCCAAATCAAAAGTACTGTTAATGCATGATAAATAGCAGATATTATTCACGATAAGAAGGACTTAGAAAAAATGTAGTTAAGTTAAAAACTGAGACAGATAAATTTAATAAAATAAAAAGATCTAAGGGTACGGTGACAGAAAAACACAAAAAAATATGAACAGCTTAACACATTGTGTGCGGGTAGATTTCGCAGCGGAATTGTACCGGGAGAGGGCGTTTTAAGCGTAAATTTAGTTATTCAGTTAAATCTCAATAGATCGAAAATTATTTCATTTTTTAACCCACTTTTCGTATTTTATATTGAAATATATAAACAAATATATAAATAGAAATATATAAATAACAATCATAAGATTTTTGTAAACAAAAAATATATTTTTTAGTGGATAAATTTATAATAGTATCTTAAATATGAAAAATCAAATAGAAATAGTAGTATATAATTTTAATTTTTTCCCGTTCTGTGGTTCCGCATCGACTAATGTAAAAACTAGTTTTTATTTGTCTAAATTTTTCCAGAATCTATGTAGTAGACAAGAACATTCGGCTTCGTTTTCCTGTATATACCGTTATTTTTGTACCCACAAACAAACGTGTTGTTACACTGACCAGTACTAGTACATGACCCGCACTTACGTATCAATAGTCAGAAAACGTACTAGTGCATGTCTCCCGCGCTCAAGTATCAATCGTCAGAAAATGTACTAGTACGTGTCCCGCGCTCAAGTATCAATTGTCAGAAAACGTACTTGTACGTGACCCACGCTCAAGTATCAATCGTCAGAAAACTTACTAGTACGTCTCCCGCGCTCAAGTATCAATCGTCAGAAAATGTACTAGTACGTGTCCAGCATACAATATGTTAATAACATATGTTTTAGAGGTTAAATTAATAATTAAGTTGCAAGCAATAATATTTTTTTACTTTTCATTTTGTGAGAAATCAAAAATAGATGGCATCTTAAAAATTTTAAGCCTCGAAAGATATTATGCGCCTTTGAATAAGATAATTAGCGTCAAGTGA
This sequence comes from Pardosa pseudoannulata, assembly GCA_032207245.1. NCBI lineage: Eukaryota > Metazoa > Arthropoda > Arachnida > Araneae > Lycosidae > Pardosa > Pardosa pseudoannulata. The sequence continues at coordinate 38,521,938 of CM063497.1, forward strand.
ATTTATTATAATTTTCTTTAATTCAAAAGAATCTTAATATCTAAGTTTCCAGCAATATACTTTCGATTGTAGAGTATGCTCATTTGGCACAGTTTCAGTTAAACCTTTATGCCCTGAAAGCTGCTGGCCAAACCTGTTGAGAACATTCACGATGTCACAACTGAATCCAACATATCAAGGTGGAATAGATAAAAGTGAACTTTGAATTAGGAGAACAAGACTATTAAAATCTAATTAATACGCTCATGAAGTAGCAACTGGCAAAAACTACAGATAGTTTGGCTGAACCAAATGGAGAGGCCACGAAAAGTAAGGCAAAAGAACTAGATATATTTATTCGACTAGGATTTCAATTAAAAGGTGAGTTTTGTTACCATTAAGTGATTTATTTTTGATTTTTGCTACTATATGCTGAAAGTTTTTACTAAAATCATTAGAGATAGTTTCTTTTACTTGTAAATTTGTAATTATTCAATATTATTCAATTTATTCAATTGAGTTATAGATTATTTTTATTCATATATAACTTTTGTAGAAAATATATATGATGTCAGCTCCTCTTGGCTGTCTAAACGCTGTTTATTTACTTTTGAACTCGTTACCACGTGTTCCCATGTCTCCCATCCAGTCTTTACCCATGGTGGTACCGAAGTACCATGATTACTGCCTTCATCGCCCATTATACTGTCTGCTCCTATTGGCTGTCTAAATGCTGTTTATTTACCTTTGAACTCGTTACCACGTGTTCCCATGTTTCCCATCCACTCGTTACCCATGGTGGTACCGAGGTACCATGATCACTGCCTTCATCGCCCATTATACTGTCAGCTCCTCTTGGCTGTCTAAACGCTGTTTATTTACTTTTGAACTCGTTACCACGTGTTCCCATGTCTCCCATCCAGTCTTTACCCATGGTGGTACCGAGGTACCATGATTACTGCCTTCATCGCCCATTATACTGTCTGCTCCTATTGGCTGTCTAAATGCTGTTTATTTACCTTTGAACTCATTACCACGTGTTCCCATGTTTCCCATCCAGTCTTTACCCATGGTGGTACCGAAGTACCATGATTACTGCCTTCATCGCCCATTATACTGTCTGCTCCTATTGGCTGTCTAAACGCAGTTTATTTACCTCTGAACTCGTTACCACGCGTTCCCATGTTTCCCATCCAGTCTTTACCCATGGTGGTACCGAAGTACCATGATTACTGCCTTCATCGCCCATTATACTGTCTGCTCCTATTGGCTGTCTAAACGCTGTTTATTTACCTTTGAACTCATTACCACGTGTTCCCATGTTTCCCATCCAGTCTTTACCCATGGTGGTACCGAAGTACCATGATTACTGCCTTCATCGCCCATTATACTGTCTGCTCTCATGGCTGTCTAAACGCTGTTTATTTACCTTTGAACTCATTACCACGTGTTCCCATGTTTCCCATCCAGTCTTTACCCATGGTGGTACCGAAGTACCATGATTACTGCCTTCATCGCCCATTATACTGTCTGCTCCTATTGGCTGTCTAAATGCTGTTTATTTACCTTTGAACTCGTTACCACGTGTTCCCATGTCTCCCATCCAGTCTTTACCCATGGTGGTACCGAAGTACCATGATTACTGCCTTCAT
>CM063497.1:38528568-38533568 GCA_032207245.1 Pardosa pseudoannulata
TTCATCTGTTAATGTTACAGATATTTTAAATTATTCACCACATTTCTTTGGCTGCCATCTACTGGGATTTTGAATAAACATCTGCTTTTTGTGCAAGTGTATTTACTAGTTTTTAAAAGCATTGTATTCATCATTTTCACTCTTCATCTGTTAATACTATTGATATTTTAAATCATTCACCACATTTCTTTGGAACTGCCATCTACTGGGATTTTGAATAAACATCTGTTTTTGTCAAGTATTTACTAGTTTTAAAAAGCATTGTATTCATCATTTTCACTCTTCATCTGTTAATATTATGATATTTTAAATCTTCACCACATTTCTGTGTCCATCTACTGGGATTTTGAATAAACATCTGCTTTTTTGCAAGTCTATTTACTAGTTTTAAAAAGATTTGTATTAATCATTTTCACTCTTCATCTGTTAATATTATAGATATTTTAAATCATTCACCACATTTCTTTAATGTTTCCATCTACTGGGATTTGGAATAAACATCTGCTTTTGTGCAAGTTTATTTACTAGTTTTAAAAAGCATTGTATTCATCATTTTCAATCTTCATCTGTTAATATTATAGATATTTTAAATCATTCACCACATTTCTTTGGTGTTTCCATCTACTGGGATTTGAATAAACATCTGCTTTTGTGCAAGTGTATTTACTAGTTTTAAAAAGCATTGTATTCATCATTTTCACTCTTCATCTGTTAATATTATAGATATTTTAAATCATTCACCACATTTCTTTGGTGTTTCCATCTACTGGGATTTTGAATAAACATCTGCTTTGTCAAATGTATTTACTAGTTTTAAAAGCATTGTATTCATCATTTTCACTCTTCATCTGTTAATATTATAGATATTTTAAATCATTCACCACATTTCTTTGGTGCTGCCATCTACTGGGATTTCGAATAAATATCTGCTTTTTTGCAAGTGTATTTATTAATTTTAAAAAAGAATTGTATTCAGCATTTTAATTCTTCATCTGTTAATGTTACAGATATTTTAAATTATTTACCTCATTTCTTTGGTGCTATCATCTACTGGGATTATAAATAAACATCTGTTTTTGTTCAAGTGTATTTACTAGTTTTAAAAAGCATTGTATTCCTCATTTGCACTCTTCATCTGTTAATATTACAGATATTTCAAATCATTCGCCGCATTTCTTTGATGCTGCCATCTACTGGGATTTCGAATAAATATCTGCTTTTTTGCAAGTGTATTTATTAATTTTAAAAAAGAATTGTATTCAGCATTTTAATTCTTCATCTGTTAATGTTACAGATATTTTAAATTATTTACCTCATTCTAATCTCTGTTGACATTGGTTTTTAAACTCATATCTGACTTTTGTGTTTCAACGCTGTTTTCTTTCCTAATTGATTGTCTTGTCTGCCTTAGTCACACTATTATTGCATATTAGCATATGGCCCGTTATATGATAGGATAAGTAAAATTTTTAATTTTCCAGAATTGTAAAGTATGAGGTAGGTTAAAAAAAAAATGGTTTGTTTTTTGGCTGAGAATTATCTGGTAAACGCTCAATAATTTGTTTATCTTCATACTCCTCTAAAGTCTCCCGATACTGTGAATACAGTTTAGAATCACGTTGAATTAATTTAGAAAGATAATTCAGCTAATTTTAATTAGCTTCGTTTGTTCTATTCTTCTATATTCTTCTATGTTCGTTTCTTCGTTATTATCGTTGAGTTCTTTCCAATTTTTTTTCCACATTAATTGATGGAAGTAACGGAATGAAAACTGGCATTTCCACTACACCCTAAAGGTAGACGGAATTTGTTGTTAACCCTTTGACAATTTCATTTTTTCCAGAATTCGGTCAAAAATAAAATGTCACATTTTTTATTGGATTTTTTTGTTCATTTGACATTTTTAAGAAAAGATATGTTATTAAAATCAACATTTCTAATATTTTTAAGCATTTATTACAACTTTTTTCTTTCTATGAATGCATCATAGAACTGAAGTTTACCTTTAGTCTCATCGATATCCAAGTTAATTTTTGGAATTCCAGTGAAAGCAAATCTAGGAGGCGGATCCGAAGGATTATCACAATTAATTTTAAAAAATTGTCTTGCTTGACTAATTTCATCTGTACTACTATCAGAGTCACTACTATCCAGGTCATCTAGTAAACTTTCACTACTATTATTTACAGATAATTCAGTTTCTGATTCTGATTCACAGTTCGAATCACAAGAAATTAGCTCCCTACGCTCTGAATTATCTATTATTACAAAGTAAAAATATATTATTCAACTCTTACATCAATAAAATTATCAGGTGGTTAGTAAAATATAACCAGAAAGCTATACACTGAAAGATAACAATTCGTCTTCTGATACAAAACATGCGAAAAAACCCGCTCTTTTGAACCAATCAGAGTAGAAAATACAATAAACTGCAAACTATCATTTACTGGAAAACTATCGCCATCTATACGAATAATTTGTTACTAAAATTGGAAAAAATATGGCCGAAACAGTGCAAGCGAAATAGAAATCAGATTGCCCGTACGGCGTACGGATAAAATCAGTAAACTCCGGAAGCTGTGCCCTTACCTCGTACGGGAAAAAAACAGGGCAGGGGTTAATAACAGTGATACTATTTTGATTGTAACAAAAAATAATCGGTGATTAATTTTAAAATTATCACAAAGTTTAAGTATAAGAGAAATTTATTTACACAATAACTAAATTCAGTGGTAAAACATTATGAAAATAATGCAGTCAGTATTTAGGTAAATTTAAAATAAGAAATGATTAAATGAGCTGGTTTAAAAGAATGACGTCATAATACTGGGAAAAAATGTGTTATTTTTGAATGTTACGATTTCAAAAGTTTTAAAGACGACAGTATTTGTCGCTGTGATATAAAGCATAATTTGTTTATCTCTTATTCTTCTAAAGTCTCCCGATACTGTGAATCACAATGAATTCATTTAGAAAGATAATTCAAAGTTTTCTTAGCTCCGTCGCAATTATCGTTAAGTTCTTTTTTTTTTCCCATTAATTAATGGAAGTAATGGAATTAAACTATCATTTCCACCACACGCTATAGGTATGATGAAGTTTTCATTGCAACAAAAATAATCGAGGATTAAATTTAAAATTATCGCATATGTACCTAAGCTAATATTTAAGAAAAATTTAAAAGAAAATATTATTTGCGTCATATCTAAGTTGAGTAATAAAACATATGGAAATAATGCAGACGATATTTAAATAATTTAAAATAAGAAATGATTGAATGAGATGGGATGACGTTATAATGCTAAAAGAATGCTATTTTACTTATTTATTGTGTGACAAATTAAAATCGCCTGATCTTAACCGGGGAAAATATAAGTTCAGTGATACTAGAAGTTTTATGAATCTAATTTTAAAGCACATAGTACCTTATAATCTGAAAATTGAATAGAACATATAATCTGAACACCTAGGAAAGTAATGTAGACGATATTTAAGTAATTAAGAATAATTTCTTTAAAATAAGAAATGATTAAATGAAAGGGTTGAAGGAATGAGGTCTCAATGCTAGGGAAAAAATGCTATATTTAAAGTGCTGGATTTCGAACGCTTTAAGGACAACGGTATTTTTCGCTGTGATATGCAGCATATGTATCCACAATTTATTTTAGAATCGGATCGGTAGGAGAAGATAAACCTTTACTCGTTTTGAATTTGACAGGGCTAAAACTTTATTTTAAAGCTGCTAAAAACGGAAATCTTTGCTAGTCGACGACAGACAAGAAAAATATACACAATTCACTCTACTCGAACAAAGGTGCACCCAAGAGTGAAAACCGATAGAATTTTCCCAAGCCACAAGAAACTTACTCAACTAATTAAACTGTTAAGATGAGGAAAACGTAGAGCTATTTGCTGGCGACAGCTGGAAAATGTGTTGAATAGACAGAAAATTTACATCTATAGAACAGAAAGCTTTGAGAAATGTATCGAATGAATTTTAAGTCTAGGACACTCCTTTGAATAAGTTATTTAGAGGATGGTGAAATGATTTTAAGGAATTAGAATGGACTAGAGGAGGTTTTTAAGGAAATATTATAGTGAAATAATTTTGATATATTACAGATATATATATATATATATATATATATTTATATGTTTATATACACACACATATATATATATATATATATATATATATATATATATATATATATATATATATATATATATATATATATATATATATATATATTGTGTGTGTGTGTGTAATATAGAGAAGAATAATGTTGTAATATAGAAATAGCGTAATATAAGAAATAACAGATATAAGAATAAATGAAAACAAAATAATAAAGGAAAAAATAAAAAGACCTAAATGACAATCAAGACCTAGCAAACATGAATGGAGGTGAAAAAGAATTTTAATACAGAAGTCGTAAATCAAATGGGTAAATCCCAGATGACAATACAGTCACATAATTGAGGGAGTTAAGACACCTGTAGCCATACAGGATAGCGTCCGCTATCTGTAGTGACAAAAACAAAGAGGAAAATTTAAGAACCAAATGCGGTTAAACGCCCCAAACAAGTCGCAGCAATCAAATGGGAAATACACATCAAAACCAGAGTGTAAGATTTTATATTTTCGATGAGTTCCTATCTGTATCAGCCGTAATTAGAAAGAAAAAACATTCTGTAGCCGTCAGCTAGTTAAGTAGTTACCCCAGCGTAAGTTTAACTAGTGTTCAGGACTAGTCATGTCTAACGTAGAGAAAATCGCCAAAGAGAAGTATGCTCTCGGTCGAGCGTGAGTAAACTAGTCAGCAACACACCACTCAAATCTAGAGATTTGTCAATATTTTCGATAAAGTAGTTTGTATGTTTCCAGCCGTGAGTTAAAAAGAAATCATAGTCATCGTTCGTAGTTCACCAGCCGTCACTAGTACTTAGTATGTTCTCGACCCAGCCGTGAGTTTAAGTAGTCATGTCAATCAGAC
>CM063497.1:38546068-38561068 GCA_032207245.1 Pardosa pseudoannulata
AGAGTCGTAAACTATTTTTGGAAGTAACTGAAGATGTTGGCTTACTTATCTACTAGTTTTATTTACAATTATTTTCAAAATGTCAGTTTACATTTTCAAATGTCATCGAATGTTTTGAAACCTCGCATAAACAAAACAGAGCCGATGACAGTTTGCATATCTTATCATTTACTGATAATTATTCAAGGACCAGTCCATCACAAGAAGTTTTAATGCAGAATTTTCAGATTATAAGGTACTATGTGCCTTGAATTTAGATTCATAAAACTTGTATCACTGAACTTAGATATTACGTAAACAATTTTCTTTTATATATGGCTTAAATAATAGATTAGGAACATATATGATAATTTTAAATTTAATCATCGATTATTTTTGTTGCAATGAAAATTTTATCAACGGTGTTACCAACAAATTGTATCTGCCTCCAGGGTGTAGAGAAATGATAGTTTCATTACTTTACTTAGATTAATTACTGTAGTAAAGAAAATTAGGAAGAAGAACTTATATAACGATAATTTCGATGTAGGTAAGAAAACTTTGAGTTATCTCTCTAAATGAAAAAACTTGATTCTAAACTGCATTCACAGTATTGGGAGACTTTAGAGGTTTGGTTTTGATTTGGAGTGCTACGGTCTACTTTTTGCAACACGAGGGCTAATGAGACCGGGACCTACTGCTTAAAGCCGATTCCGAACGGCTACGAACATCCATGCCATAATGGGATTCGAACCAAAATTCGATACAAAAATAAAAGAATAAAATTTTTGAATATTTTACGCATGATGTTGCCCCCTTGAAAATACACTTGCTGTACTCTAGGCTTAATTTTTTAAATTATAATGATTAGTAAGTTATTTTTGGAAATAACTGGCAATCGTGGCTTACTTATCTACTAGTTTTAATTACATTACTTTCAAGATGTCAGTTTTCATTTTTAAATGTCATCGAATGTTTTGAAACACTACATAAGCAAAACAGAGCTTGACAATTTGCATATCTTAGCATTTACTGATAATTATTCAAGGACCAGTCCATCAAGTTTTAATGCAGAATTTTACGATTATAAGGTGCTATGTGCCTTAAAGTTAGATTCATAAAACTTGTAGAATCACTGAACTAGATATTACGTAAATAATTTTCTTTTATATATGTTAAATAAATAAATTAGGTATTAATAATTTTATGTATCATATGCAATGAATTTATCACAGGTATTAACACAAATTATATTACTCTGCAATGATAGTTTTATTCAGGTATTACTGTAGCAAAAAAATTATATCTAATCCACGTAGTAAGAAACTGATTATCATTTTATGAATAACACTAAACTGTATTCACAACGGAAGACTTAGAATTTGTTGGACTACGGTCTACTTTTTGCAACACGACTAATGATATCGGGATACTGCTTAAAGCCGTTAAACGTACGAAAATCCATTTATGGAATCCCACGAATTCAAGACTAAATTTTCAGATAACTTTTGGAGTATTGGATAAATTATAGAGCAAATTATTCAGATAATTCTCAGCCAAAAACAAACTTTTTTATCTGCCTTATAGGGTATTTACAATTCTATAAAATTAAAAAATTTATGATCCCGTCTTATGACGGCTATTAAAGATACAAAAATAAAAATATAAAAATTTTTGAATGTTTACGATATTGCCCCTAAACATTGTTATTGCTGAGAAAAAATGGTATAATCTATTTTAACAAAAATATAGAGCAAATTATTGGCAGATAATTTCAAAAAAACAAACCATTTTTTATCTGCTGTAGGGTACTTTACAATTCTATAAAAATTAAAAAAATACTGTTGTCATATGGGTTATATGCTAGTTTTAAAGATACAAAAATAAAAAAATAAAATTTTTGAATGTTTACGCATGATGTTGCCCCCTTAAAAATACACTTGCTGTATTCTGGCTTAATTTTTTTAAATTATAAGATAGTAATTTTTTAAATAACTGGCAATGTTGGCTTACTTATCTACTAGAATTATTTTCAATTATTTTCAAGATGTCAGTTTTCATTTTCAAATGTCATCGAATGTTTTGAAACCTCGCATAAACAAAACAGAGCCGATGACAGTTTGCATATCTTATCATTTACTGATAATTATTCAAGGACCAGTCTTTCACAGATCAAAAAAAAAAAAATTTTCGCAAGTAGGCTATTTGACATATCTTAAATGCAAACTTTATTTTTTCTATTAAATATAGTATTACGTATAACGTATTTTTTATTACGATATTATTGTGCTTACATATAAATTTCATGAGATCAGTAAAATTTTTTAATTTTTCAAATGTAATTACTATGAGGTATTAAAATTAACAACAATTTATATCCTTCAATGTTGTTGTTACTAGGAAGTACTTCAAATAAACATGTTGTTCGTGATTAAATAGAAATAAAAAATTTTCAAATAGTATAAAATATCATTATCAGTAACTGACTTTTATTTTTTTTAATTGCTTAAAATTTTAAAACTAAGTACTAGGTGTTTAGTATATCTATTAAAACCATTGACAGGGCGTTACTCAGTGTTATCATTCGAAGTTCAACGCTAAAAACCTTTTACATAAAGTAAACAAAAGATTTTCCGGACAGAAAATTCTACAATGTAGATTGTATCTTGTTTATTTTAAGGTATTCATGGAGTATAAATGAAACATAGATTCAAACTGTTATTCATGGTGCTGTAGTATATTTAAAGACCATTGACAAGGCGTTTGCACAGTTATGTTATCATAAGTTCTTTAAAAACCATTCTACATAAGTAAACAAAAGACTTTTCACAGCGAATCTACAATTTAGAGTATGTATTTGTTTAATTTTAACGGTATCCGTGGAGTATAAAATTAAAACATAGATTCAAACTGTTATTCATGGTGCTGTAGTATATTAAAGACATTGACGGGGCGTTAGCACAGTTTTTGTTATCATTCGAAGTTCAACGCTTAAAAAAACTTTCTACATAAGTAAACAAAAGACTTTTCCGGACAGCGAAAATTCTACAATTTAGATAATCTTGTTTATTTTAACGGTATCCGTGGAGTATAAAATGGTAAAACATAGATAAACTGTTATTCATGGTGCTGTAGTATATTAAGACCATTGACAGGGCGTTAGCACAGTTTTTGTTAATTTCGAAGTTCAACGCTTAAAAAAACTTTCTACATAAGTAAACAAAGACTTTGGACAGCGAAAAATTCTACAATGTAGATTGTAATCTTGTTTATTTTAACGGTATTCATGGAGTATAAAATGGTAAAACATAGATTCAAACTGTTATTCATGGTGCTGTAGTATATTAAAGACCATTGACAGGGCGTTAGCACAGTTTTTGTTATCATTCGAAGTTCAACGCTTAAAAAAACCTTTCTACATAAGTACAAAAGACTTTTCCGGACAGCGAAATTCTACAATGTAGATTGTAATCTTGTTTATTTTAACGGTATTCATGGAGTATAAAATGGTAAAAACATAGATTCAAAACTGTTATTCATGGTGCTGTAGTATATTAAAGACCATTGACAGGGCGTTAGCACAGTTTTTTGTTATCATTCGAAGTTCAACGCTTAAAAAAAAACTTTCTACATAAGTAAACAAAAGACTTTTCGGACAGCGAAAATTCTACAATGTAGATTGTAATCTTGTTTTATTTTAACGGTATTCATTGGAGTATAAAATGGTAAAACATAGATTCAAACTGTTATTCATGGTTGGTGTAGTATGTTAAAGACCATTGACAGGGCATTAGCACAGTTTTTGTTATCATTCGAAGTTCAAGGCATAAAAAAACCTTTCTACATAAATAAATAAAAGACTTTTCCGGACAGCGAAAATTCTACAATGGAGATTGTAATCTTGTTTATTTTAACGGTATTCATGGAGTATAAAATGGTAAAACATAGATTCAAACTGTTATTCATGGTGCTGTAGTATATAAAGACCATTGACAGGGCATTAGCACAGTTTTTGTTATCATTCGAAGTTCAAGGCATAAAAAAACCTTTCTACATAAATAAATAAAAGACTTTTCCGGACAGCGAAAATTCTACAATGGAGATTGTAATCTTGTTTATTTTAACAGTATCCGTGGAGTATAAAATGGTAAAATATAGATTCAAACTGTTATTTATGGTGCTGTGTGGTATATTAAAGACCATTGACAGGGCATTAGCACAGTTTTTGTTATCATTCGAAGTTCAAGGCATAAAAAAACCTTTCTACATAAATAAATAAAAGACTTTTCCGGACAGCGAAAATTCTACAATGGAGATTGTAATCTTGTTTATTTTAACAGTATCCGTGGAGTATAAAATGGTAAAATATAGATTCAAACTGTTATTTATGGAGCTGCAATATATAAAAATCTACAAAAAAAAATTACACTTTTTACTTTTTCTGTTTAAGGAGTCTCACGTGTGATGAGGCGAATTAGGTCAGTAATATAATTGATTCATTCATACAAGAAGTAAAATGCTCGGGATCTAAATCTGACCTCATCACATCTTTGTAAAAAGACAGAGGACCATAAATTTATATTCTACGGATATTGTTGTCTTGTACGGTGGTCTCGGGCGGGGTTCTGATCCCAGTCCCAGATTAGAATCCCGTCTCCGTACTTGACATTAAATAAGAATGTACCTTTGTGGAGTTATTTATGAGTCCCTAAGGGACAGTGCCCAATTAGAAGGGATAAGGTTTTCCACGTTGGCGGTCTCAAGGCGGGGTTTAAGCAGACCAATTAGATTCTTACAACTATCCCGATTGGACGATAAGAAGGAAGAGGGGACAAGGATGAAATTAATAAAATAAAAAAAATCTAAAAAAAGAGAAGAATTTCGAGAGTTGAGTCGACTAGACAAGTCCGATGGAAGGTGTTCGGAAGTCCGAGAGAAGGTGTTCGGCAGTCCAGACGAGGAGAGAAGTCTGACGGAACGTATTCGAGAGTCCAGTCAAGTCCAATGGGAAGTGTTCCTGTATCAAATAGCACGGCCGCACCCCAAAAACTCAGGAGGAAGCCCCTGACAAGACCGACGGAAAATCCATAGATACCCAATCCTGATCAGCCATAGATACCCATCAACCATCAGGCACACCATTTCCGGGCACACCATTTTAATTCCCAAAGGTACCCCTTTGACATATATTTTAAAATTGAGATTAGGTTCTCTCTCTTATATTTGCATAATTACTTAAGTATTGAAAAATTATTGTCAGAACTAATTTAGAAGGTGTAGATGGAATTAGAATCTACCGGAGTTCGTGAATTCAAATCCTACCGTTGCATAGATGCTTGTATACATTTGGAATCGTCTTAATCGTAATCGCTTTTCGGAATAATGCAAAATATTGAAACAGTTGTAAGAGTTGAAGAAATATTTTTTTAATTGATTTGCTGAGATCCAAGGTTAATATTACTGCGATGGCATTCAGAGATTATCTACACTTCAAGGTCTCTAGAAGCAAGGATAACTATATCTCCAACAAGGTAATTTCATTTGTTACCTAAATTCCTCCCTTATCATATGATTGATTAATTCCCGATAACTTGTTACTCCCATTTAAGGCAACATGAGTATGTATTACTTATTTGATCAAAGGTTACGAAAAAAGCCAGACATTGCCAGCTTTCTTTTGGGGGGGGGGATCCAAAGTCTTAATCCAAAGTACACCGAACTTTCAGTATCATAGAACACTGCGCACACAAAGTACATACATACATAGTTTATCCACATATCCCTAGCTTTACATGCATATTTTTTCCTAATGCAGCTGGAAACACAGGCACTATATGTCTTTATGCTATTACAAGGCAGCGAAGCTGTTACCCATTTAGCACCACCCGGAAGGCACGTACAGCTTAAAGTATGCTACGGACGACAGTAACAGTGCCCCCGATGGGTCTTCTACTTTAGAAGCAGAAATTTTTAAATAAGAGACACTTTTTTGTTAACAGAAATGATATCAAGGCTAATGCTTGATAACTAAAAATATAATTAAGTAAAAGAGAAAATTTTGTCTTAAAACTTACTACAATATCTCAAAGCAACTTTGAAATTAAATTTGTATAGATCTAAGATAGATATATATTTTTTAAATGTTTGAAATAATTGAAATTTTCCTTAATATATAAGAATTCATCATTGCAAAAAAAAGAGCATATTTAGGAAAATATATGAAAAAATTTAGATTCAATCGGATGACAATTATATTGTATACAACCCTTAAAAAATTCATCTAAGATACATATATATATTTTAAAAATATTTAAAGTAAATAAAATTTTCCTTAATGTATAAAAATTTATCGTTGAAAAAATTAGCTTATTTTAGGAAATATACAAGAAAATTTAGGTTTAATCGGATGAAAACTATATTGTACACAAACCAGTAAAAATTTACCATTACAAAAAAAGAGAATATTTAGGAAAATATATGAAAAAAATTAGATTTAATCGGATGATAATTATATTGCATACAACCCGTAAAAAATCATCTAATATACATATATATATTTTTAAATATTTAAAATAAATGAAATTTTCCTTAATATATAAAAATTTATCGTTGGAAAAAAAAGAACATAGAAATTTTTAAATAAGAGACACTTTTTGTTAACAGAAATGATATCAAGGCTAATGCTTGATAACTAAAAATATAATTAAGTAAAAGAGAAAATTTTGTCTTAAAACCTACTACAATATCTCAAAGCAACTTTGAAATTAAATTTGTATATATCTAAGATAGATATATATTTTTTAAATGTTTGAAATAATTGAAAATTTCCTTAATATATTAAAATTTATCATTGTAAAAAAAAGAGTATATTTAGGAAAATATATGAAAAAATTTGGATTCAATCGGATGACAATTATATTGTATACAACCCTTAAAAAATTCATCTAAGATACATATATATATTTTAAAAATATTTAAAGTAAATAAAATTTTCCTTAATATATAAAAATTTATCGTTGGAAAAATTAGCTTATTTTGAGAAATATACAAGAAAATTTAGCTTTAATCGGATGAAAACTATATTGTATACAACCAGTAAAAATTTACCATTACAAAAAAAGAGAATATTTAGGAAAATATATGAAAAAAAATTAGATTTAATCGGATGATAATTATATTGTATACAACCCTTAAAAAATTCATCTAATATACATATATATATTTTTAAAATATTTAAAATAAATAAAATTTTCCTTAATATATAAAAATTTATCGTTGGAATGAGGCGATTTAGATCAGTAATATAAATAGATTCATTCATACAAGAAGTAAAATGCTCGGGATCTAAATTGACCTCATCACATCTTAGTATAAAGAGAGTGGACCATAAATTAATATTCTACGGATATTGTTGTCTTGTACGGGTATCTCGGCAGAGTTCTGATCGTAGTCTCAGATTAGAATCCCGTCTCTGTAATTGACACTAAATAAAGAATGTATCTTTGTGGGTTATTTATGAGTCCTAAGGGACACGTGCCCAATTAGAAGGGATGAGGTTTTTTCCTACGTTGGCGGTTCTCAAGGCGGGGTTTAAGCAGACCCATTAGATTCTTACAACTATCCCGATTGGACAATAAGAAGGAAGAGGGGACAAGGATGAAATTAATAAAATAGGAAAAATAAAAAAAGAGAAGATGTTCGGGAGTCGAGTCGACTAGACAAGTCCGGCGGAAGGTGTTCGGAAGTCCGAGAGAAGGTGCTCGGCAGTCCAGACGAGGAGAGAAGTCCGACCGAACAAATTCGAGAGCCCAGCAAAGTCCAATGGGAAGTGTTCCTGTATCAAATAGCACGGCCGCACCCCAAAAACTCAGGAGGAAGCCCCCTGACAAGAAATCCGACGGAAAAAAATCCATAGATACCCAATCCTGATCAGCCATAGATACCCATCAACCATCAGGCACACCATTTCCGGGCACACCATTTTAATTCCCAAAGGTACCCCTTTTACATATATTTTGAAATTGAGATTAGGTCCTCTCTTATATTTGCATAATTACTTAAGTATTGAAAAATTATTGTCAGAACTAATTTAGAAGGTGTAGATGGAATTAGAATCTACCGGAGTTCGTGAATTCAAATCCTACCGTTGCATAGATGCTTGTATACATTTGGAATCGTCTTAATCGTAATCGCTTTTCGAAATAATGCAAAATATTGAAACAGTTGTAAGAGTTGAAGAAATATTTTTTTAATTGATTTGCTGAGATCCAAGGGTTAATATTACTGCGATGGCATTCAGAGATTATCTACACTTCAAGGTCTCTAGAAGCAAGGATAACTATATCTCCAGCAAGGTAATTTCATTTGTTACCTAAATTCCTCCCTTATCATATGATTGATTAATTCCCGATAACTTGTTACTCCCATTTAAGGCAACATGAGTATGTATTACTTATTTGATCAAAGGTTACGAAAAAAGCCAGACATTGCCAGCTTTCTTTTGGGGGGGGATCCAAAGTCTTAATCCAAAGTACACCGAACTTTCAGTATCATAGAACACTGCGCACACAAAGTACATACATACATAGTTTATCCACATATCCCTAGCTTTACATGCATATTTTTTCCTAATGCAGCTGGAAACACAGGCACTATATGTCTTTATGCTATTACAAGGCAGCGAAGCTGTTACCCATTTAGCACCACCCGGAAGGCACGTACAGCTTAAAGTATGCTACGGACGCCAGTAACAGTGCCCCGGGGAGTACAAGTATAGTCTAACCTTTCAGTCTTCTACTTTAGAAGCAGAAATTTTTAAATAAGAGACACTTTTTTGTTAACAGAAATGATATCAAGGCTAATGCTTGATAACTAAAAATATAATTAAGTAAAAGAGAAAATTTTGTCTTAAAACTTACTACAATATCTCAAAGCAACTTTGAAAAAAAAAAAAAAAATTTTTTTAAAGTTGTATAAAATAAGATATATATACATATATATTTAAATGTTTGAAATAATTGAAATTTTCCTTAATATATAAGAATTCATCATTGCAAAAAAAAGAGCATATTTAGGAAAATATATGAAAAAATTTAGATTCAATCGGATGACAATTATATTGTATACAACCCTTAAAAAATTCATCTAAGATACATATATATATTTTAAAAATATTTAAAGTAAATAAAATTTTCCTTAATGTATAAAAATTTATCGTTGAAAAAATTAGCTTATTTTAGGAAATATACAAGAAAATTTAGGTTTAATCGGATGAAAACTATATTGTATACAACCTCTAAAAATTTACCATTACAAAAAAAGAGAATATTTAGGAAAATATATGAAAAAAATTAGATTTAATCGGATGATAATTATATTGCATACAACCCGTAAAAAAAATCATCTAATATACATATATATATTTTTAAAAATATTTAACAATAAATGAAATTTTCCTTAATATATAAAAATTTATCGTTGGAAAAAAAGAGCATATTTTGAGAAATATAAGAGAAATTTATATTTATTCGGATGAGAATTATATTGTATACAAACCGTAAAAACTTACCATTGCAAAAAAAGAGCATATTTAGGAAAATATATGAAAAAATTTAGATTCAATCGGATGACAATTATATTGTATACAACCCTTAAAAAATTCATCTAAGATACATATATATATTTTAAAAATATTTAAAGTAAATAAAATTTTCCTTAATGTATAAAAATTTTATAGCTGGAAAAGAAGAGCATATTTTCTGAAATATACGAGAAAATTTATGTTTAATCGGATGACAATTATATTGTATACAACCCTTAAAAAATTCATCTAAGATACATATATATATTTTAAAAATATTTAAAGTAAATAAAATTTTCCTTAATATATAAAAATTTATCGTTGGAAAAAAAAAAAGAGGTACATTTTGGGAAATATACAAGAAAAATTAGGTTTAATCGGATGAAAATTATATTGTATACAACCTGTAAAAATTTCATCTAAGGTACATATATATTTTTTAAAAAATATTTAAAAATAAATGAAATTACCCTTAATATATAAAAATTTATCCTTGGAAAAAAAGAGCTTATTTTGGAAATATACAAGGAAATTTAGTTTTAATCGGATGATAATTATATTGTATACAACCCGTAAAAAATTCATCTAAGATATATATATATATATATATATATATATATATATATATATATATATATATATATATTTTTTAAAAAATTTACAATAAATGACATTTTCTTTAATATATAAAAATTTATAGCTGGAAAAGAAGAGCATATTTTCTGAAATATAAGAGAAAATTTATGTTTAATCGGATGGCAATTATATTGTATACAACTCAAAAATTTCATCTAAAATACATATATATATCTTAAAAATATTTAAAATAAATGAAATTTTCCTTAATATATAAAAAATTATCTTTGGAAAAAGAAGAGCATATTTAGAGAAATATACAAGAAAATTTAGTTTTAATCGGATGAAAATTATATTGTATACAACCCATAAAAACTTTCCATTGCAAAATAAGAGCAATATTTAGGAAAATATCGTAATGAAAAAAAATTTAGGATTTAATCAGATGATAATTATATTGTATACAATACGTAAAAATAATCATCTAAGATATACTATATATATATTTTTAAAAATATTTAAAATAAATGAAATTTTCCTCCTTAATATATAAAAATTTATCTTTTGGAAAAAAAAAGAGCATATTTTGGGAAATATACAGAGAAAATTTAGGTTAAAATCGGATGAAAAAATTATATTGTATACAACCCGTAAAAACTTGCCATTGAAAAAAGAGCATATTTATTAAAAATATGAAAAAATTCAGATTTAATTTTTTAATCGGATGATAATATTATATTGTATACAACCCGTAAAAACTTTCCATTGCAAAAAAATAAGAGCATATTTTGAGAGGAAAATATATAAAAAAAATTTAGATTTAATCAGATGATAATTATATTGTATACAATACGTAAAAAAAATCATCTAAGATTACATATATATTAATATTTTTAAAAATATTTAAAATAAATGAAATTTTCTTTAATATATAAAAATTTATAATTGGAAAAAAAAGAACATATTTTGGGAAATATAGAAGAAAATTTAAGTTAAATCGGATGAAAATTATATTGTATACAACCCGTAAAAAATTCCATCTAAGATACATATATATTTTTTAAAAATATTTAAAATAAATGAAATTTTCCTTAATATATATTAAAATTTATCGTTCTAAAAAAAGAGCTTATTTTGAGAAATATACAAGAAAATTTAGCTTTAATCGGATGAAAACTATATTGTATACAACTCACAAAAATTTCATCTCAGATGCATATATATTTTTTAAAAAATTTACAATAAATGACATTTTCTTTAATATATAAAAATTTATCGTTTGAAAAATTAGCTTATTTTGGGAAATAAAAAAGAAAATTTAGGTTTAATCGGATGAAAGTTATATTGTATACAACCTCTAAAATCTTACTTACATTGCAAAATAAAAAGCATATTTAGGAAAATAGATGGAAAAAAATTAGAATTTAATCGGATGATAATTACATTGTATACAATCCGTAAAAAAAATTCATCTAAGATACATATATATATATTTTTAAAAATATAAAATAAATGAAATTTTCCTCCTTAATATATAAAAATTTATCTTTTAAAAAAAGAGCATATTTTGGGAAATATTAAGAGAAAATTTAGGTTTTTAATCCGGATGAAAATTATATTGTATACAACCCGTAAAAACTTGCCATTGAAAAAAAGAGCATATTTATTAAAATATTATGAAAAAATTTAGATTCAATCGGATGACAATTATATTGTATACAACCCTTAAAAAATTCATCTAAGATACATATATATATTTTAAAAATATTTAAAGTAAATAAAATTTTCCTTAATGTATAAAAATTTATCGTTGAAAAAATTAGCTTATTTTAGGAAATATACAAGAAAATTTAGGTTTAATCGGATGAAAACTATATTGTACACAAATCATAAAAATTTCATCTAAGATGCATATATATTTTTTAAAAAATTTACAATAAATGACATTTTCTTTAATATATAAAAATTTATCGTTTGAAAAATTAGCTTATTTTGGGAAATAAAAAAGAAAATTTAGGTTTAAATCGGATGACAATTATATTGTATACAACCCTTAAAAAATTCATCTAAGATACATATATATATTTTAAAAATATTTAAAGTAAATAAAATTGTCCTTAATGTATAAAAATTTATCGTTGAAAAAATTAGCTTATTTTAGGAAATATACAAGAAAATTTTTATGTTTAATTTAATCGGATGACAATTATATTGTATACAACCCTTAAAAAATTCATCTAAGATACATATATATATTTTAAAAATATTTAAAGTAAATAAAATTTTCCTTAATATATAAAAATTTATCGTTGGAAAAATTAGCTTATTTTGAGAAATATACAAGAAAATTTAGCTTTAATCGGATGAAAACTATATTGTATACAACTCACAAAAATTTCATCTCAGATGCATATATATTTTTTAAAAAATTTACAATAAATGACATTTTCTTTAATATATAAAAATTTATCGTTTGAAAAATTAGCTTATTTTTGGGAAATATAAGAAAAAAATTTTATTCTTAATCGGATGAAAATTATATTGTATACAAAACCATAAAAATTTCCTCTAAAAATACATATTATATTTTTAAAAATATTTAAAATAAATGAAATTTTCCTTAATATATAAAAATTTATCGTTGAAAAAATAAGAGCATATTTTGGGAAATATAAGAAGAAAATTTTATGTTTAAGATTGGATGAAAATTTTTTATTGTATACAACCCGTAAAAATTTAACCATTGCAAAAAAAGAACATATTTAGGATTATATATGAAAAAAATTTAGATTTAATCGGATGATAATTATATTGTGTGTAACCCGTAAAAATTTCATCTAAGATTAAATATATTTTTAAAAATATTTAAAATATATGAAATTTTCCTTAATATATAAAAAATTTATCGCTGGAATAAAAAGAAGCATATTTTGGGAAATATAAGAGAAAATTTATGTTTAATCAGATGAAAATTATATTGTATACAACCCGTAAAAAACTTACCATTGCAAAAAAAGAGCATATTTAGTAAAATATATGAGAAAATTTAGGTTTAATCGGATGAAAGTTATATTGTATACAACCTCTAAAAATTTCATAAAAAATATTAAAAACTTTTTGAGATAACTTGTGCTGTACATAATAAAAACATAATTTGAGAAAAATCAAGTTAAAGCTTTGTAAGTTAAATTTCTTTAAAGTAAGCAGCTGACACGTTTTTACTCATAACGCCTCTCAATATTGTAAAAGTTTTAAGCGGATTGATTTAAAATGTTCAAAACTGAATTCTTTTAAACGTATGTTCTTTCTGAAAAATCTAATTTTTTTTTAATTTAACACGTTGGGTGCGGGTACATTTCGTAGAGGAATTGTACCGGGAGCGGGCGTTTTGTGCGTAAATTTAGTTTTACATTTAAATCTCAGTACATCGAAAATTATTTAATTTTTTACCCCCTTTTCGTATTTTATATTGAAATATATAAACAAATATATAAATAGCAACCATAAGATTTTTGTAAACTAAAAATATATTTTTAGTGGATAAATTTATAATAGTATCGTAAATATGAAAAATCAAATAGAAATAGTAGTATATAATTTAAATTTTTTCCTGTTTTGTGGTGCGGCATCGACTAATATAAAAACTAGTTTTTATTTTTCTAAATTTTTCCATAATCTATGTAGTAGACAAGAACATTCGGCTTCGTTTTCCTATGTATTATACCGGTATTTTTGTACCCACAAACAAACCATGTTGTTAGACTAACCAGTACTAGTACATGACTCGCGCTCAAGTATCAATCGTCAGAAACCGTACTAGTGCGTGACTTGCGCTCAAATGTCAATCGCCAGAAAACAGACTAGTACGTGTCCCGCGATCAAGTATCAATCGTCAAAAAATATACTAGTACGTGTCTCGCGCTTAAGTGTCAATCGTCAGAAAACGTACTAGTATGTGTCCCGGACTCAAGTATCAATCGTCAGTAAACGTACTAGATGTCCTGCGATCAAGTATCAATCGTCAGAAAATGTACTAGTACGTGACGCGTGCTCAAGTGTCAATCGTCAGAAAACGTACTAGTATTGTCCCGGACTAAGTGTCAATCGTCAGAAAACATACTACTACGTGTCCCGTGCTCAAGTGTCAATCGTCAGAAGACGTACTAGTACGTGTCCCTCATGCAATGTGTTAACAGTCGTATGACGCCTTAAAATCTGGAAAATTTTATAAAATTTTAAAAATATTCAAAGCAAATAATCTTTTTTATAGTATTTTTCAATACATTATACAGAAAATTATAAATGATTTCGTTTAAATGTTATGCTATCAATTTATTATCAACCACTTACTTTTTATTTACCTTTTCACTCGAGTATATAATTGCTTCAGTAGGCGATAATTGCAAAACCCTTTGTTGTAAACTGTTGTAAAATATTTGAATTTTCCTGTTGATAATATTATAACTGTTAAGTTTATCTATATTTCAAGGTCAATATAGGCTTAAATAAATATATATCTCCAGTAAAGATCATTTACCTCTCCATTCTTCGTTTATCATCTTTTCTGATAAAAGTTTACTCCAGTTTGAGGTACTTTCTGTATGATTTACGGGGATGGAATGAAAAGTTCCTAGCTTAACAATGGAAAGAAAAAAAATTGTTAAAAGCTAAATTTATTTTTCAACGTAGTCCCCTTTCAAAGATATACATTTGTTCTCGAGGTGGTACGATGTTTGGATACCCTAAGAATTTTTGTCTATATCTCCAAAATACGTATTTATCGCTGAGATGACTTCGATATTAAATGAAAACTTCTATTCAGCCGGAATTTTTTCAGGTTGCTGAAGGGGTTGTAGTACGAGGGG
>CM063497.1:38568568-38571068 GCA_032207245.1 Pardosa pseudoannulata
GGAAATGGTTTCAATTTGGTTTCAATATGTATTTAAGGATTTAGTTTATATATGCGAAGTTTCACCAGTTTCTATGGATGAAGAAACTACAAACAAGTTTTTTTCCAATGCATAACTGCAATACAAGATATAAATATTACCTTTATGCCAATAGGAGGATGTGACGAGCTGTCACCCATTTAGTACTACCGAGAAGAACGTGTAGCTTAAGGTATGCTACGAACGCAAGTAACATTACCCCCGCTGGGTCTTCTAATTTAGTCTTCCCAAAATTAGAGGCCACTACATATAAGCACAAACGGTACTTCTGGAGGTGATAGACTAAGACTGGGTATCTTCCCTGGGTATCACGCAGGTGTTGCTAGATAACTAAGGCTTAGGGGCCGTAGTTGGAATATAAATAAGCCTCTAATGCATTGTTTTGGTTAAGTAGAATGCACGACATTAAATATAAAATTACCGTATATATACAAAGTTTTCCGAATCCCTGGAGTTATGTAGCTCTCCTAAATTTATTTATTTATTTATTTGGTGGCTTCAATCTTGTATTTTGTTAGTACAATGGAAATGGTTTCATTTGGTTTCAATTGTATTTAAGATTTAGTTTATATGCGAAGTTTCACCAGTTTCTATGAAGAAACTACAAAACAAGTTTTTTTCTAATGCAGCTGCAATACAAGCATAAATATTACCTTTATGCCAATAGGAGGATGTGAAGCTGTTACCCCTATTTAGTACCACCAAGAGAACGTGTAGCTTAAGGTATGCTACAGACGCGAATAACATTGCCCCCGCTGGGTCTTCTAATTTAGTCTTCCCAAATTAGAGGCCACTACATATAAGCACAAACGGTACTTCTGGAGGTGATAGACTACGACTGGACATCTTCTTTGGGTATCACCCAGGTGTTTGCTAGATAACTAAGGGCTTAGGGGCCGTAGTTGGAATATAAATAAGCCTCTAATGCATTGTTTTGGTTTAGTAGAATGCACGACAATTAAATATAGAATTACCGTATATATACAAAGTTTTTCGAATCCCTGGGGTTTATGTAGCTCTCCTAAGTTTATTTATTTATTTATTTATTTAGCGGCTTCAATTTTTATTATTTTCATAGTACAATGGAAATGGTTTCATTTGTATTAAAAATTTAGTTAATATGCGAAATTTCACCAGTATGTATGAAGAAACTAAAAACAAGTTTTTTTCCAATGCAGCTGATGACAATCGAAGGCTAATGAAAGGATGTGAGCTGTTACCCATTTAGCACCACTAAGAGAACGTGTAGCTTAAGGTATACTACAGACACGAGTAAACATTGCCCCGCTGGGTCTTCTAATTTCTTGTCTTCATAAATTAGATGTACAAACGGTACATCTGGAGGTGATAGACTAAGACTAGGTGTCTTTCTATGAAGAAACCAAACATGTTTTTTACAATGACTGCAATACCAAGACCACCCGGGTGTTGCTAGATAACAAATCGCTTGAGTGCCATAGATGGCATAAAAAACATGCCTCCAATGCATTGTTTTGGTTCAGTAGACCGTATGGTTCAATTACCCGTATATATGCAAAGTTTTTCCTAATCCCTGGCGCTATGTAGATCTCCTAAGTTTATTTATTTATTTATTTATTTGGTGGCTTCAATTTCGTAATTTGATAGTACAATGGAAATGGTTTCATTTGGTTTGCATTAAAGATTTAGTTGATATGCGAAATTTCACCAGCTTCTATGAAGAAAATACAAGACAAGTATTTTTCTCAATGTAGCTGGCAATACAGGCACAAATATCACCTTTATGCCAATAGAAGACCAATGAAGCTGTTACCCATTTAGTACCATTAGGAGAACGTGTAGCTTAAAGTATGCTACAGACCCCAGTCACATTGCCCCCGTTGGATCTTCTAAGTTAGTCTTCCCAAATTAGAAGCGACTACATATAAGTACAAAGGGTACCACTGGAGGTGATAGGCTGAGATTGGGCATCTTCCCTGGGAATCACCAGGGTCGTACTAGATAACTAATGGCTTGGGTGCCGTAGTTGGCATAAAAATATGCCTTGCTTTGGTTCAGTAGAATGCACGACATTAAATATAAGATTACCGTATATATACAAAGTTTTCCAAATCCCTGACGTTATGTAGCTCTCCTAAGTTTATTTATTTATTTATTTGGTGGCTTCAATCTTGTATTTTGTTAGTACAATGGAAATGGTTTTCATTTGGTTTCTATTGCATTTAAGATTTAGTGTATATGCGAAATTTCAATTGTTTCTAAGAAGGAACTAGAAACAAGTTTTTTTTCAATGCAGCTTCAATAAAAGCACAAATATTACCTTTATGCCAATAGAAGGCCCATGAAGCTGTTACCACTTTAGTACCATTAGGAGAACGTGTAGCTTAAAGTATGCTACAGACTCCAGTACCATTGCCCCCGTTGGGTCTTCTAATGTACTCTTCCCAAATTAGAGGCGACTACATATAAGTACAAACTGTAC
>CM063497.1:38581068-38591068 GCA_032207245.1 Pardosa pseudoannulata
AAAGTTCTCAAAATATTTTATTGAAAATTATTATGAATGCTTTTGATAGTATTTACTAGTGAATGACCTAAAAGCTTTAAATTTGGATAATTTTTTAATGATGTTACACTCATAGTTAGATATAAAGGTAATGAAAATTTGTTAAAAATTCAATGTGTATGATTTAGTATGATTTAGAAGGAAAAATTTTTTACCAAATGTAAATTAAGCAAAGATTTTAGGTGATTCACTAGTCCAGTGTATAAAAAATGTGATCATAAAAAAATATTGAAATAATATAATTTATTAAAAAATTAGACTTGCTTTTGAAATAACCCGATTTTTTACTAAATTTTCTTCATTTATTAGACGTTTTTTAAAAACTTCTCCAGGAATAAATTTTTTAAGTGCAATTCTTTATGATAATATAAAAAATAAATCTAAAAACGTAAAAACATAAACTAGTTTCTACGTTTAAAGAAAAAAGTTCTCCGAACGTAGACGGATACCTTAAAGTCAATTTGACTTAGGTCATGAAAGAAAAATTTTATTTCAATTACTTTTTATTAAATAATTACAATTAACATAAATATGTATATACATATGAGAGAATGACACTATTAAGTGGCAAAATAAAGGTGAAATTCTTTGCAATTTTTCATTTTCTATGGTGTTGGACTCTTATTGTTTGTTGCTATTCATTCGCTTTCTTTTTTTTTTCGTTTCTAATTTATGAAACTAATGGTTGTCTCTATCCATCTCTTGTAATGCTTAAGTATTGCAAGGAACTTTTCCAGTCAGTTTTTAACAGTCCAGTTCTTCAATCAATAGTCCATCTAATGATTGCACAAGACTCAAGGAGACATATGATTGACCTCCTGCGAAGAGTTTTCCTCCTAGATATATTGCTGCAAAATCTACAGTGATACCTTGCATCATATGTACTGTTAATGCCTATGACCCATGATAGTATTAATAGTAGCATTCTTCGTTCACCATGGCTGACTTTGGTGGAAATTTGTACTGATTTGGTGGGAAATTAGCTCGATTCTGTGAACACCATTATTGCCAAAGTTCACGATGGCTGATGGAAATTAATCCCCTATATAATAATAGCCAAGTTATCTATCTGTCTATCCTCGAATTTATAAAGCGGTTGGACCTGGAATTGATAGAGGCATCCATATTAGATTCTTGATGAGTAGAAAAGTTCTAAATTCACCACTTTCCCCCCCCCTTTTTTTAGCATTTAATGCCATTATTTCAATAGGCCGAATGGTTATGGTGCTGACCTTCGAAACCGGAGTTCGTGTTTTCGAATCCCACAGTGACATGGATGTTCGTAGCCGTTCGGAATCGGCTTTAAGCTGTAGGTCCCGGTCTCATTAGCCCTCGTGTTGCAAAAAGTAGACCGTGGTGCTCCGAACCTAACTTAACCTAACCATTATTTCAAGCCCTATTTTCCCCGATTAAAAGCAAGCTATTAAATTTATCAATTTAACCTCTAATAAATAGGTAAAAAGTAATATTTTTTCTAGCATTATGACTTCATTCCTTTAACCACCTTACTTAATCACTTCTTATTTTAAATTGTTTAAATATCGTCTGCATTATTTTCATACGTTTTATCACTGAATTTAGATATTAAGTAAATAATTTTGTTTTATATTTGGCTTAAATAATAGATTAGGTACATATGTGATAATTTTAAATTTAATCATCGATTATTTTTTGTTGCAACGAAGCTTTTATCACCGGTATTAACAACAAATTCTTTCTACCTCCAGGGTGTAGTGGAAATGATAGTTTCATTCTCCTTTACTTCCATTAATTATTGTGGAAAAAATTGGGAAGAACATAACGATTATTTCGACGTAGCTAGGAAAACTTTGAATTAACTTTCTAAATGAATTCAACCTGATTCTAAACTACATTCACAGTATCTTTAGACTTTAGAGGAGTATGAAGATAATCAAATTATTGAGCGTGTACCAGATAATTCTGAGTCAAAAAACAAACTATTTTTTTATCTTCCTTATAAGGTAATTTTACAATTCTGGAAAAATTAAAAATTTTATTGATCCCGTGATATGACGGGTTATATGCTAGTTAATTAGATTTAATTTATGAATTAATGTTTAAATAGTTAATGCCAGATAGAAATTAGATTTCGTTAAATAGAATTAAATAGAATTAGGTTTAATTAAATAGAATAAGGATTAGATAGAATTATATTTAATTAAATAGAATTAGATAGAATTTTAAAATTAGTAAAATATAATTAGATTGAATTATGATAGAATTAGATTTAATTAAATAGAATTAGATAGAATTAGATTTGATTAAATAGAGTTAGATAGACTAAGATTTAATTAATAGAATTAGATAGAATTAGAGTTGATTAAATGTAATTAGATAGAATTAGATTTAATTAAATATAATTAGACAGAATTAGATTTGATTAAATATAATTAGATAGAATTAAATTTAATTTAATATAATTAGATAGAATGAGATTTGATTAAATAGAATTAGATAGAATTAGATTTAATTAAATAGAATTAGATAGAATTAGATTTGATTAAATAGAATTAGATAGAATTAGAGTTGATTAAATGTAATTAGATAGAATTAGATTTAATTAAATATAATTAGACAGAATTAGATTTGATTAAATATAATTAGATAGAATTAGAACTAATTAAATAGAAATAAATAGAATTAGAATTTTCTAATAAAATTAGTATTAGAAATTTTTTAAATTTATCAAAAATTCTCAGAAATATCACACCAGGCTATTGAATTTTTAGAAAAGTTAATATAATTTTTAAAAATTCCATTCTAAATACTATTATACTAAATGAAATAAACACGAATGAAAAAAGTAGGTGCAGTTTCATAGTAGGTCTATATTGTATAACTTGCTGTGAAAATTTGAAATTAATTTTGTGCCGTAGTTTTTTATTTGGAGTTGCACAAGTTGAAAATACACCATTTTGAAGTAAATGTATTTAAAACTGTTATAGTTTCTTAACCCTTTAACGGACAGTGGTTTCCGTAGCAAAACCACCTATTAAACATCTTTTTTTTTACTTTACCGTCTTTTTGGAGTACTTTACTTTCTCTTTTTATAACTATTTACGACTCCAATCTCATACATCTGTGATATATGGAAGACAATGGTGAAGAATCAAGAGCTTCTGCTATTTAAAAAAAAAATTTTTGGAGACATGTATGAGTTTTCAATTAATAAATATAAATATATATATATATAAAATATATATATATGTATATATATATAAATATATATATAGGTGTATATATATATATAAATATATATATATATATATATATATATATACATATAACATATACATATACATATACACACACACATTATATATATATATATTTATTTAGATATATATTATACATTTTATATATTAAAATGCATTATATATTTTACATATTTTATACATTTTATATTTTAAATATATAGCAGATGATAGTTCTATGTTTAACTTATTTATTTCTTTTCTATTGAAATATATGTATTTAAATTTTCTGTACTTAAGAAGTCAGATTCAATTTATCTTACTTATGACCTCAAATAAAAGTATCTATACAAACAACACTTTTAAGTTCTAAAGCTATTTATTTATTATACTAGTTTAAGGATTATCATTTATTGTTCTTCCAGTATAGTTGAACTTTTAAAAAGGCACAATATCCAAGCTGTACAAGGGTAGGGGTTAGTCAGTTAAACCACTTCTCAAACCCTAATTTGGTGTCCTCTAAGGCAAACCAAAAATTTGGTCATTGCAAAAAAAAGAGCATATTTAGGAAAATATATGAAAAAAGGCTTATAGATAACATTTATAAACAAATTACATTAAATTCCCATGAATTTATTTTAGTGACCTTTAAAATGTTAAAAGATATCATATTAAATGCAAAGATTGTATAGATTCCAGGTTTTAATTCGATTTAGATTCAATCGGATGACAATTATACTATATGCAACGTAAAAATTTCATCTAAGTAATATATATTTTTTAAAAAATAAAAAATCGAGTAAAATTTATTTATCATGGAATAAACAGTTATTTTGGGAAATATACACGAAAAAATGAAATTATTTTTATTGTAAAGTAAAAATTTACCATTACAAAAAAAAAATATAGGAAAAGAAGATATTTAGGAAATATAAAAAAATTAGATTTAATCGGGATGAAATTATATTGCATACAACCGTAAAAAATCATCTAATATACATATATATTTTTAAAAATATTTAAACTTCTATGTTAAAATTATCGCTTTATGTGATCCTTGCATCGGTTAATATTATCAGTTTTCGAACCTCATTTTAACTGGCAAAGGAATATTCACAATTTATTCAGTAGGAACCCATCTTTTCTTTTCCTTCACAGTTGTTTGAATTTTTGAAAATACTCTCTTCCAACTAGGGAAATGGGGAATGAACAAAGGAGTGGGGCATTACACGTTCCTGAAAACTTTTCAGAAATACACACCCTTCTAGTGATCAGTGGTTGTCAGACAAGCAGAAGTCAACACATTCTTATGGTTTGGTTTGGTTTGATTTGGAGTGCTACGGTCTACGATTTTGCACACAAGGGCTAATGAGACCGGGACCTACTGCTTAAAGCCGATTCCGAACGGCTACGAACATCCATGCCATAGCGGGATTCGAACCCACGAACTCCGGTACCGACGATCAGCGCCCTAACCAATCGGCCATCGTTCGGCCATTATTATCGTAACTGAGAAGTAGCGTATTCACATTTTATGTCTTGCTCGCTTACTTTCACCTTTATATATATATATATATATATATATATATATATATATATATATATAATATATATATATATATATATATATATTATATATATATATATATATATATATATATATATATATAATATATATATATATATATATATATATATATATATATATATATATATATATATATATATATATATATATATATATATATACATATACATATACATATACATATACATATACATATATATATATATATATATATATATATATATATATATATATATAGATATACATATACATACACATATATATATACATATACATATATATATGTATATGTATATATATATATATATATTATATATATATATATATATATATATATATATATGTATATGTATATATATATATATTATATATATACATATACATACATATACATATACATATATATATATACATACATATACATATATATAATATATATATATATATATGTATATATATATATATATATATATATATATATATATATATATATATATTATATATATACATATTATACATTTTATATTTTAAATATATAGCAGATGATAGTTCTACGTTTAAACTTATTTATTTCTTTTTCCATTGAAATCGATACGGAATCCAGAAAGCGAAATGATTTAACATTAAAACAAAAGATCTATTTGACAGGTTGATTATGATTTCGAAAAATTTATGAATGAGTTCTTAGAAAAAATTGTACGCAGTCAACAATTGGTGAATTTTTCGAATTATGCATACAATTCTTATGTCTTAAAGAATAGTATACATAAATGAAGAATAATATAAGGTATGTTTTTCCATTATGTTTTGATATTTAGTAAGTGTGAATTAAAGGGGGGTGAATTTATCAAATTTTGCATACCGTTTATTGTTATCTATCGGTTATTGTTATCAAAATTACGGTGTCTCAAACTGATCACATTAAGCTGAGACCACTGTATTTTGTACGAATTCATTTCCGTACATATTTATAATCTCGATTATCGATATGAAATATTCTGTCCTTCATATAAAATGTCCGTTTCAGAATTATCTGCAGCAAATAAAGAACAATTGTTTTATCTCTTTATAGAAGACAAGCATTTAAGCCACTTGGAATTTGACGACGATTTCTTGCTGCAGTACCTAAGGTGCAGGAAATACAATGTCGCCAGAGCCTTTTCCCAGCTCAAAGCTTTCGTGTGCCTGAGGAAAAAGCACCCCGAAATGTTTAGCAACATTCACTTTGAGACTCTCTCGTTGACTTTGAGAAACAAGATTATAACATTCCTCCCAAAGAGATGTCCGGATGGCTGTACTATCCTTCTAGGGCAGTTGGGTAAGATGTCATTTTCAGTAAGAAATTTTCATTTAATCTCTGAGTAATTACATTTTAATCTCTGCAGTCCATAATAATTTAGATTTAAGACATACATCTATATGTAATCAATGTATCTAACGTTACGTGCTGTAGAACTCATAGTCGTTTAAACTTCATATTTACTTTATTATCGGCAGTCCATAATAAGTTAGATTTAAGATATGCATCAATATGTAATCCATGAATCTAGCGTAACGTGCTGTGGCATTCAAACTCCTTTAAAATTTCATACATATTTCATTCTCTTTAGTCCATAGTAATTTAGATTCAAGATATATATTGATATGTAATCGAAGAGTCTAACATGACGAGCCATAGAATTCATTTAAACTTCATATTTACTTTATTTTCTGCAGTCCATAATAATTTAGATTCAAGGTATACGTCGATATGTAATCAATGAATCTAACGTGACATGCTGTAGAATTCAAATTCGTTTAAACTTCATATTTACATTATTCTCCGCAGTCCATAAATTTATATTTAAGAAATACATCGATATGTAATTGATGAGTCTAACGTGCCTTGCTGTATTATTCGTTTAAACTTCATGTATATTTTGCTCCCTGCAGATCATAATTATTTAGATTCAAGATACACATCGATATGTTATCAATGAATCTAACGTGACCTGCTTCAGAATTCAAAGTCGTTTAATCTTCATATATATTTTATTCTCTGCAGTCCATAATAAATTAGATTTATAATATACATCGATATGTAATTAATGAATCTTACTTGAAATGCTTTAGAATTCAAAGTCGTTTAAAATTCATATTCCTATTATTCTCGGGAGTTTCTAATAATTTAGATTTAGATATACATCGATATGTAATCGATGAATCTAACGTGATGTGCTGTAGAGATCAAACTCATTTAAACTTCACATTTCCATTATTCTCTGCAGTTTATAATAATTTAGATTCAAGATATACATTGATATGTAATCGATGAGTCTAACGTGATGTGATGTAGAATTAGTTTAAACTTCATATTTATTTTATTCTCTGCTGTCCATAGTAATTTAGATTCAAGCTATACATTTATATGAATTTGATGAATTAAACGTGGAGTTCTGTAGAATTAGTTTAAAATTCATATTTACTTTATTCTCTGCAGTTAATAATAAGTTAGACTCATGGTATATATCGATATGTAATCGATGAATCTAACTTGATGTGCTGTAGAATTCAAAGTAGTTTAAACTTCATATTTATTTTATTCTCTGCAGTCCATAATTATTTAGATTTAAGATATACATTGCGTAATCGATGAGTCTAACCTGACGTGCTGTAGAATTACTTTAAACTTCATATTTATTTTATTCTCTACAGTCCATATTAAAATAGATTCAAGGTGTACATCGATATGTAATCGATGCGTCTAACGTGATGTGCTGTAGAATTCAAAGTAGTTTAAACTTCATATTTACATTATTCTCCGCAGTCCATAAAAGTTTATATTTATGAAATACATCGAAATGTAATCGATGAAACTCACGTGACTTGTTGTAGACTTCAAAGTCGTTTAAACTTCATGTATATTTTATTCTCTGCAGTCCATAATAATTTAGATTTAAGAAATATATCGATATGTAATCGATGAATCTAACGTGACGAGCTGTACAATTCAAAGTCGTATAAACTTCATATACATTTTAATCTCTGCAGTCCATAATAATTTAGATTTAAGGTGTATATCAATATGTAATTGATGAATCTAGCGTAACATGCTGTAGAATTCAAAGTCGTTTAAATTTCAAATATATTTTATTCTCTGCAGTCCATAATTATTTAGATTTAAGATATACATCGATATGTAATCGATGAATCTCGTGAGACTTCAAAGTCGTTTAAACTTCAAATATATTTTATTCTCTGCAGTCCATAATTATTTAGATTTAAGATATACATCGATATGTAATCGATGAATCTTAATTTTTTTTTATTCTATGGAGTCCATAATAATTTATATTTAAGATTACACTTAAATCTAAACATTTATACATAGATACTTTACATCGATACATTGATACATCGATTTATACATCGATATGTAATCAATGATTCTAACGTGACGTGCTGTAGAACTCAAAGTCATTTAAACTTCACTTTTATTTTATGCTCTACAGTCCATAATAATTTAGATTTAAAATATACATCGATATGTAATAGATGAATCTAATTTAATGTGTTGTAGAATTCCAAATCGTTAAAATTTGATGTTTACATTATTCTCTGCAGTCCAAAAAATTTAGATTTAAGATATACATCGATATGTAATTGATGAATCTAACGTAACGTTCTGTAGAATTCAAAGTGATTTAAACTTCATATTTATTTTATTTTCTGCAGTCCATAATAGTTTAGATTGAAGATACACATTGATATGCAATCGATGAAACTAACGTGACGTGCTGTAGAATTGAAATTCGTTTAAACTTCATTATGTTATTTTCTGCAGTCCATAGTAATTTAGGTTCAAGATATACATTGATATGTAATCGATGATTATCTACATTTCTGTCTGCAGCCCATGATAAATTAGATTTAAGATATCGATATGTAATCAATGAATCTAACTTGACGTGCTGTAGAATTCAAAGTTATTTGAATTTCATATTTATTTTATTCTCTAAAGTCTACAATAATTTAGATTTAAAATATACATCTATATGTAATCGATGAATCTACCGTTACGTGCTGTAGAATTCAAAGTCGTTTAAATTTCATATTTATTTTATTCTCTACAGTCCATAATAATTTCAAATATACATCGATATGTAATTGACAGAAATCTCTCGGGAATTCAAAGGTTAGTATAACGCGAGGACCTCGGAGGACATTCTGTGTTTGTTTTTAAAAGACTGATGCAAGCTTACATATACTCTCAGTATGAAGCCAGATTCCACAGTATTATTACATATCATTACATATCAGATCTCTTTGGATTATTTTATGATTATTATTTTCTAGATAACTGGAATCCTGAAGAGTTTCCAGTAGAAGAAGTCAAAAGAACCCTTGTAGTCCTCCTTCTTCAGTCTCTTCGTGACCCTATGACGCAAGTAAACGGATTCAAGGTGATCATCGACGTTAAAAGCAACCCCATTAGACATCTACGGCACATCACACCTCATAACCTCTATTTATTGTATCATGGGACTCAGGTAAATTTTTCATCGATTTATTGTTCTAATATCGATTTATATGTCCTAATATATGTATGCACTTAAAGTATGTATTCCATATATACTGATGTACATCCCACGGTGAACAGCACGTGCACCACACAGATGTGGACTAGATCTCTAAGAAGAATATACAAGGTGTTTCAAAAACGACCGGTATACACTCAAACCTGTTTTTGTGCGGTAGATAAGGCCCGCATAAAAAAATTGCACAAAACTTCACGAATAGCTATAAAATATAGATTTCGGAACTCAATTTAAAAAAAATGTATGCGGTGAATAGGGACCGCATAAAAAAAGTCTCACGTTTAAAATAACTCAAAACCTTACGAAATAACTAGTACATACCTGGAATTTCGCCAAACGTTTTGGAATCTGATTTAAAAAAATCATTTGCGAACATTTTTAAATATTTTATTTACATATTATGGGATTATTTTACACATACAAAACTTTTCAAAACGTATAAACATTATCCTTCGCAGTCTGACAATACGCGAACTTTCCTGTGATAAACTGGTTCAAAATCGCTTTCGTCACTTGAAGATACTATCTCGCACTCGTTTAGAGTTGACTTTTTTTCAGGTACCATATAGTCAGTGATTAGT